>PVIU01000037.1:0-588417 GCA_004026605.1 Ondatra zibethicus | reverse complement strand
CTTCCCCCAAGGCCTCAGCCCGGGTGGGCCGAGCTCAGGTGCAGCCGGGACAGGGTCCAGATGAATCCGCGGAAGCTGGTTGGGCGAGGATCCCGGTCCCAAAAGCAGGCCTACTGAGGGTTGCCAGCTCCTCTCTGCTCGGCTCCGTGGGACCCCAGTGTGATATTTCCTTGCCCCACCAGTTCTCCTTCTAAGGGTACAGGTCAGTGAGTTTAGTTTGCCCTAAACCAATATGACTTCCTTGTCACTAGTCACCTCTGTGAAGGCTCCTTTTGAAGTTCAAATCATGACTTGGATGGAGGATACTGCTGTTATTGGAACAGGATGCTCTGCATAGACTACATGGCACTATCAAAATTGCTAGACTTGAACTATACAGTGCTGACTAAATTAAAAGGTTGCAATGACCTTGCACTTGTCTTTACCATTGATTCACATGTAGGAGGATTAGAGCAATTCAGGAATCCTCATCATGAATCATAATGGGCTTTCAAGTCTCTATTAATTTTCTGAAATTGTATACCTATAGTAATAGATCGTGGCAGGCATACATGCCTTCTTCAAAAAAGAAATATCAGGGTTTTTTTTCCCCCTAAATTCCTCCAAAAGTCTTTGAACCAAAATACTAGACACAAATACATCAAATGATTGAGAATTCCAGCAGAGTGCTCCTCTATCTGAATGTTTATTTGATCCGTGTTGTGAGCTCCCAATTACATGATTCATCCAAAGTGTCTGGGTAACAAGTTGAAAATCTAGCCTCTAAGATCATTTTGTTTGGAAATGTTTCTGGCCCATTGATTTTCAATCTGTCTCATTCTACAGGAGCCTCAGGTAGCTCGGATTGCACTCAGCTCCTGTTTTATGCAATAGCAAATGCAAACGAAACATTAGCTTGGAAAAACAAGCTAATGTCAATATAGGGAGAAGAAAGAAGCACATTTGAGCAGATTTACAGCTAGATAAGCAGGGTCTGGTATCAAAGCCTTCGGAAGAGCTGGTGGAAGGGAAGAGGTGGAAGAGCAGCGGGCATGCGAAGTCGTCTGTGGGATTTACAGCTTTAGATTAGATTCTTGTTGCCTCCTAGTTGGCTCTTTCAGTCACCTGGTGCTAGAGTCCCTCCCCAACAAGTAACAATATATTAGTTGTTGAAAATAATTCCATTTGATGATGAGCACCGTCAGGTCATCCAGGTTCGACTATGTTTTTTAAAAGCACACTCAGTCTCTGCTGTTACCTCTGTGAGTACTCACGTGCTAATGGGTGGCTCCCCAGGAACCCTGTGTTCTTTGTTTGAGCAACAGGCCATCTGGCCTCCTCCAATTTTCCTGACCTCTTTATTGCATTTGCTCAGGTTTTATTTCTTCATCTGTTTGGAGCTGCTGCACACAGGGAAAGTGGAGGGGATGTGGGCCACACTCTATTCATCCACATAATTTCTTTTCTGTCAGGTAAGAAAGATATGGTCCAGAGGAGTCATCTTTGCTATACAGATATTTTCTCATACTGAAACCACACACACACACACACACACACACACACACACACACACACACACAAGAAAGAAAGAAAGGAAGAAAGAAAGAAAGGAAGGAAGGAAGGAAGGAAGAAAGAAAGAAAAAAATCAAAAGGTAATTTTAATTGGAAGTAAAGTTTTTTTCAGTGAAGGCTGAATTTAAAATTAAACAAAAAAAGTAAAAGAAGAAATGAAGAGAAGAAAAGTAATTTTTCCTAATAATTTATTATTACTTTTCCTAATTGTTTTAACCTATTTTCTAACTCTATAAATAGGAAGTGTGAAAATATAGCAACAAATAAAGCAGCCTTGTATTAGATTTTCCCACTCTTGTCTAGGGATGTCCCAGAGGCTCTTTTATACTTGACAGTCAATAACTTCACTCATACATTCTTGAGCTGATAATACTGAATGTTCTTTTTAGACTGCTACAAAAAGCTCAAGAAAAAAAAATCTTCAGAAGCCAGTGCTAAGCCTTTCCCAAGAGCAGACATTTTGCCCAGCCTTACTAAACAGCAGTAAACAGAAACACAGTAGGAGACCCACAAGGCATACTGATTTCATGGTTATTTTATTCTTTATTGGTCAGGGCAAAGGATAAAAAAGCCCTGAGTAGAGATGGGAATCATATCTTGATTATACCATCCAGGAAACGAGCCCCTTGAAATTCCCCTGCTCCCCAAAAATGCCTTTGATATTTTAAGTTTGGGATAGAAATAATGGACAGGATGGGGAAATGTGAGAGGAAGGATCAAACTGCCTCCCACCCAAGGGTGGGAACGAGCGAACTCTATCATAGGTCAATATGGCCACTGGGGAAGCATGCTGTCCTTTGCAAGAGTTAGAGTCTTTTGAGAACAACTAGAAGCTCAATGACAATGTGACTTTAACTATTTTTGATTTGTCATCATAGCTTTATAATCAATTTTTATTTCCTAGAAAGCTGGAACATAGCCAAACATTTAATATGTTTTATGTTAAGAAAAGTCTATATTAAAAAGAATATATATTTTCCCCCTCAAATGGGGGGATGGAGAATGTGGTACCTGGACGAAAGTTCTTAAAGAAGAAACCTTAACCAAATGAATCCCAAATGAATACTTTGAAGCCAGTTTGGTGAGACTGTTCAGCAGTGGAACATGCTTGTTCACAGACTTTATGGCCTGAGTTCAAATCCTGGGGCCTATGTTGTCCTTTAGCCTCCCATAATCATATTGTAGCATTCAAGTGCTCCCCACCACACACACAACCATAACTAATAGTAAAATTGGTTTAAAATTGTGAAGATAATTTGAGTTTAACCTTCCAATAGAGTTTAATTGTCGTAATGCTGTGTGAGGATGAATTTGTTAAGCTCATTCATAATCAAGCACTAACATCTACCTTTTTATTCTTCTGTCTCCTCCCCGCAAAATGTGTTAGCACCACAAACCAGAATTAAGGCCAAGGACTTACATTTTACATAGCCATGTCGATCCAAATTTGCCTGTCAACCTCTGACAAGCATGTGCTTTAATCATCTTCCCATGCCCTTCCTTTTCGAGCTATAACGTCCCCAATAAGAGATAGAACTCACGTGAAATGCACACAATAATATCATCAAAAGCAGGGCTGGAAAGAAGGCTCAGCAGTTCAAAGAGCACTGCCTGGTTCAATTTCCAGCACCAACATGGCAACTCACAACTGTCTACAATTCTTAGATCTTACACCGTCAAGCAGACATACATGCAGGCAAAACACCATTAAAAGAAATAAAATAAAAAATATCATCAAAAGCACAGGGAGGTTTTCTTCAACTTTAATGTGCAAGTGTCAGTGTTATCCCCGTGTTAAAATGCACACATTGATGCTATACCATGAGGAAGAGGTTGTGACCAAGGTAAATTTTGATCAAGTTCATAAAAACATGTTTCATAAAGTAGGAAGTTTTCTGAAAGGTTCTGGAAAAATCCATCGACAGATTGCTTTAAAAGCAAAGGACCAAAGCCTGTCTTACCTTCACAGAGAATTGGCAATGCAGCTGTCCCTAGGAACCCCAGCTTATTTGTGTGACGGAAAACACAGCAGAAGCTGATGAAACATTTATTTGGGTCCTCTAGGGGGCTTTAAATAGATTTTGTTTTAAGCAAAACCCTGTGTGCAATACAGAATTACTCTAAATATTTTCTTTACTTCTTCTGTACATGTCCATGCTCTAGTCCCTTCCCCTTTTGGATAGTTTTAAACAATACACCCTCTCCCACCTTGCAGTTTAGTCATTTTTAGTGATATTTCTTCAATTTGTCATTTTTAAATTTTTACTGCCCTCAGATTGGACTTGGTCATTAGCTATCAAGTGTTCCCCAAAGGCAATGTATCAATAGGTAAATAAGGACTTAAGTCTCAACACCAAGTGGCACCTTACTGCAGCCTGTGGGTCATGACCCTTTTGGGGTCGCATATCAGATATCCTGCATAACAGATATTTACATTATGATTCATAGTAGTAGCAAAATTATAGGTATGAAGTAGCAACAAAATAATTTTCTGGTTGCAGGGGTCACCACAACATGAGGAACTATATTAAAGGGTCACACACAGGGCTAGGAAAGTTAAGAATCATTCCCTTAGTGCATGTGACTATATTCATCAGAATTTATCGGAAAAATCCAGATAACTTGGTGGGATTCAGAAACACACTTAATTTGGAATAACTTCTTGGAATGTTTAGGAATGCTTTCAGCAAGTCTTTTTCAGTTTTGAACCTATAGCAAGTCAGATTGGGCTGTCTCGGCTGTGGGAGGTCAACTTTTGTGGCTTCAGATGTTTGGAGAATCCATGGCCCCTGCCTAGTGGAAGCTGCCTGGTACTTCACTGCTCAGAAGGCAGAGATAATTTAAAACACTTTTGGATACTGTCAGCTGTCCCCTAGGCACAAAACACTCTGGTTGAGAATTGCTTTAAATCAAGCCAGAAAGATTCCCTCATTCCCCTTGAAGTACCATTTTTGTTATTGTTTCAAATGATGCATGGAATTCTTTGCTGTGGTTGCTGAGATAGGTCTCACTATGCTGCCTGGCTGGCTTCAAACTTGTGGGCAGAAATTATACCTTTGCCTCAGTGTCCCGAGTAACTGAGACTACAGATGCGTGGCAGCCATCATATCTGGCTATTCACTGGCTATCCCAAGCACTCCACTCCTTTCCATTTATGTTTGAAAGTGTGGTTACTCTAAAAACGCTGCTTCCTCCTGCCTGGGGATGAGGGCTCAGAACGCACCACTTTCCCTAGCAGGATCAGTTACTCTCTGACTTCCTGAAGGTCTGGTGTGTCTTCCTTGAGGCCCCTTCCTTTCCAGTTCTTGCACCTCTTGCCTTATACTTTCCCAAGTCAGATACCTCTATCCACATGGTCTCCATCTTAGTTAGTGTAACTTGCCTTGGCCCCAAAACACTGTCAGATACCTCTATCCACATCGCCTCCATCTTAGTTAATGTAATTTTTCTTGGTCTGTAAGGTACCATTTTCCAGACCTTCTTTGTGCCTTGTTCTCCCCAGTCCTGAGCCACAGTTTCCTTTCTATCAAGGTTGGCTCCACCTGTCTGAACTTCAGCCTTACATAACCTGCCCTCTCATTCTGTGTTTTCTTTGTCATTTCGCAGTTTTGTTTCATTCGTTCTCCCCCTTGTCTCCAGAAGGGGCCTTAAAATTTCATGATCAGATTCTCTTGGGTCTAGGGCTGCAGTTCTCAACCTGTGGATCGCAACCCCTTTGACAAACCTCTGCCTCCAAAAATTACATTACGATTCATAACAGTAGCAGAATTTCAGTTATGCAGTAGCAATGAAAATAATTTTATGGCTGAAGGTCGCCACAACATGAGGAACTTATTAAAGGGCCCAGCATTAGGAAGGTTGAGGGCCACTCCTTTACAGTACGGACAAAGTCATACATGTGCTTAGAATCATCCTAGGATACACCAGATGTGAGACGGATGATCCCTTCAGGCTCTCCACTGAGAGTCACCTATGCTCACGCATGCTATTTGTAAGCAGGAAAGGGTAATCTAGAGCAAAATTACATCTTGTTGAAAATTGTTATAAGCCTTTATTTTACATATACATTTTCTTATGAAAAGATGAAGTTTGAAAATGAAAGAAATTTTCTAAGTCTCCAAAATTTTTATAAAGATTCCAAAATCTTTGTCTTTGAGATCCATTCCATGGGTCTGGGGAATGGGGTGTGATGGACGTTGCCTTCCTGGTGGTCTGTTTTTTGTTGTTGTGATGGAGCAACTGACAGAAACAGCTCCAAGGAGGAAAGATTCATTTTGACAACTGGTTCCAGGCTCATGGCCACTTGGCTTTTCCTCTCTCAGGGCATCATAACAGGGAGTGCATGACGGAATAAAAATTCTCACCTCATGGCTTTCAGAAAGAAAAAAAAAGAAGAGGGAGAAAAGGTGGGCCTATCAAGAGATAGCCTCCAAAACTGCACCTCTAGAGACCTCCTCCTCTCAATCAGGCCCTAACAGCTAGTCAGTGTGAACTGACGGATTAACCCATTTAAAAAGCCAGTCCCCTCACGGTCCAACCATAGCTTAACAGTGTCACTAACTGGGAGCCAAGGCTTCCCCCTATGAGCTCGGGGCACTTCCTATCCAAGTCATGGCATTTTTACTTTCCTTCAGATGGGTTTTCTCTAGTATTCCATATCGAGGCATGGGATAGGTGCAAATCAAAATTTATTAGAGCAAGCCAGAGAAAAAAATAATTTTTGAGCAAGCAAGAGAAACATATAAAAAATTATTAATAGTCAGCACCAAAAATCTCACAAATTTCTTTTGAGAAAGTCACATATTACTAAATATCTTAGTGGAGTTCAGAAGGCAAAACGAACAACAAACATGTTAAGATGAAGCCGCTGTTGCTATAGGAACATAGCAGTGATGTGACAGCTTTGAACTGATGCCAATCAAACTCATGACATCTATGCATACTTTATATCCATGTAGATAAAACTATAGCAAAAATTAGAGATTTATAAAAATAAGTTTCATCATTGTATTTCTCTTGTGGCTTTCCCTGCTACCTAGTATTTACACTTTTAGGTATACAGAGGCCACTCTACTCTCAGACTAAAAGCAAAGAAAGATTATTGATTTTATTTTTTAACCACAGACCAAAACCTTCCTGAAAAGAACTGCCTTTTTCTAGATTCCTAAATGACATTTTCTTTTACCTTAAGTGAAAGACTAAATATTATCACCAAGACTACTACATCATCAAATATTTGAAGACAGACAGTATCACAGATTACATGTGATCCCAAAGTCTGACCCAGACAATTTGAACAACACACTCCAATTAAGCATGCTTCATGTACCTACCCCCCACTGAGTGGAACCTCACTGAGTTGTTGTTACAGATTACAACAGATCTCCCTCCTCTAGGAACCCCAGTGACCGAGCATTCAAATGCATGAGCCTATGGAAGAAGGCTTTTTCACTTAACTCCTACAGCAATCATGCTTGCTGCTACCTACACTTGAGAATTAACACATAAAAAAATTAGTATAATTATTTTCTATGTGGCATTCCAGAGAACATGGCTATGACTATAGTGTGCCCCACCTTCTGCATTTAGCTTCTGCAGAGGTGGTACTTTAACATATATAAATAAATAAAATATGGTCATACCACTCTATGACTTAAGCCTTCAATAGCCTTCATATGTGATATAAAAATTCAAATCCAAAATATTATTTATGCATATCATGTATCTATAAACTCATCTCACAGCTTCAAAGACCCTATTCTACTAACTCTCTTCATGCTTTTACCTGATCCTCTAAATCACCTATAGACACCTCGTAACTCCTTGGTCACGGTGACCCGTTGACCTGAGCTGCTTGATCTCATGTAGTCATTCTTCCTTATATATCCTCTCTTAAGCAGTAGACTGGAAAATTCGATATTCCTCTCTTAGCTTGAATATCACCTCCTGTAGAAACTTTCTCCTAGTTTGAGTTCCTAACCGTGATTCACCCCTTCGGAGCTCCCCCATGTCAAATCTCAGGAGAGAAACTAATGGCTTTCTCTGTGTCCCAGCACCACGCCTGTCCATCAAGGCACCATTAGTTTCTTAATACACTCTTCTAAGTCATGCCTGGCTTCCCCGGAGACTGATTTCTGGGAAGACAATGACTTTATTCAAAGTCCAAAGTCAAGATAGAAGCTAGCATTGATCTTGTCACTTTAAGTACCCTAATCCTACAGATGTCAGAATACACTTCCCCCTTCATGCAACCAGTCAATTCTACTAACAGGCTGATTCATTTAAAATTCACAATAATAACAATTAAGAAATTATTGGTCATCAAGGACATAATTTGTCCTCAGGCGCTCATAAAATAGATGCTTGATAGAAACACCTTTTCATAGGGCCTTTTGTTGTCATGAATGTAAGAGAATAGCCGGTTCCATTAGCAATATTTTTTTTTAATCAGTTAGCTTCAAAGTAGAAACTATGGGAGAAATGTATTGTGTCAAAAAGATAAATGTTAAGTATAGTAACCGTATAATCAGAACATCTTCTTTGGTTAAAAAGCAAAGCAAAACCAAAGCTTTTTCCTAGGAAAATAGAAACAAAAGGGAATGAAGACCATTGCTGGGAGCTATAAATAGCTCAGTGTATTAAGGAAATTTTAGTTTTGATTCACCTGGACTTTTCATCTTATATAGAATCTGTTCATCTTATATAGAATCTGTGCAGCATCTTTGACCCAAAGACATGGGCAATGAACTCATGTTTCTTTCATTCTTTTTTTTTTTTTTTGTCTTAGCAAGTCTCCATGTATTCACAACTTGTGTTTGCAAGTGTGAGCTGCAATTTTAACACATTTTACTTAGATAATTAAGACTTATTTCAGATTCACATTTTTCTCCAAATTGCCATTATTTAGCATTACTAAGGACCACTACTGTGCTGCTATGTGTTATCAGGTTAAACTATGGATTCTTCAGACATATTATTACCACTCAGTAACCATGTTGGGGCTTGCCATATCTCTGGTTCCACTGAGCCAAATGATCTGTATTTAAGGTATGAAATTCAAGGTAAAATCTAGGCTGAATATTCTTGATTGTTTAACTAATTTATCTGCTTCTTTAGGAGGTCTCCCTATGAGAAGGAAAGACCCATTTAAAGCCTTAGTTTTTTTTTTTAAAAAGCATTATCAATGACATTTCTATTTAAATATTTATTGAAAATCATAAGAGGATTTATTTCCTTTAAATAAAACCGTCATTTTCTTGCATCTAAGACCACAATGAAAGCCTAAGCAATGGCTCTTGAGTTTAATGCCAGAGATTTCAGGAATTTGGACAGATTTCACACTGTTAATTAACCTCACACACTTCCAGGAATCTAATCAAGTTGACCTTTGGGTTACACATAAGCCCATCTTCCCACAGACAGCACAGATCAAGGCTGATAAAGTGGCTCATTAACAGAAAATGACTTCAAATACCTATGCACCACAGAAACTCCTTGACAGTGATAAGCCATTAATGCCCAGTAAATATGTCATTAATAGTGAATTCAAATGACAACTTCCTCTTGGTAGAATATAAGCACTTTGTCAATGCTTAGGAATATTAATGTGTTCTCCTACATGCTCTCTCTATTCCGTAATTAAACCCCAATGCTAATGAACCCCTTTTGCTCTTGGCCTAATATGAAATATTCTGCATTATTTGTTGCTATATGACAAATAATTTCAGAATGTAGTGTATTGAAACATTAAGCATTAATAATTCTCCTATTTATGTGGGCTAAGGGTTCATTAACAGCTTAGTTGGTGCTTTGGGACTAGAACGATTGGTGAACTTATAGTCAATATGCCAACTATAACATCATATAGCTGAAGGCTTGCTTTGGGTCACAATCAGTTCCAAGATTGCTCACTGACATGACTGTTGCCTGGAGAACTCAGTTCCGGTCCACATCGACCTTCCCATGGAGCAAAAGGCATAATCAAGCTGCCAACTGTTTTGACAGCTTCTTTCTTCCAAAGTCAAATTTCTGAAAGACCAAGGACAAAATAAAATACTTTTAAAAGATACAGTTTTAGAAATGATCGTTTCTGCCCACAGACTACTCATAGAAACAAGTCGTTGGTACAACCCACAGTCCAAAGGAGCAGAAGTGGAATGAACAGAGGAGCATCCAAGAATCGTGAGTGGATTTTGACACCACCACATGTGCAAAGTCATCATAAAAAGTAGCTATTGGATATGGGGTCCAGCAAGAGATATGTTAAATCCAGAAAAGTAAATACATGTATTGCTTAGTATGTGAGCCATAGCTCTATAAAAGTATTAGCTCTTTGAATAACAGAAGTGATGATATTAATTGAGAGGACAAAGAATTAACATCTTTGGGGCTAGCATTTTATCTGAGCAAGCTTATTGAAGTTTCACAACAGACTTTGAAAATGAGTGGCAGTGTTTTGGAGTTGGTTTGTGAACAATGATCACCGGTGTCTCTATATAGTTCCATAAATCAAGCTTGAAACAAATCATGCTAAGAACACTTACGTGGTGAAAACAGATAAACATTGGTGATTCCTTATACAGTTGGTTGGCTCTGAAAATTGAGCATAATGTTTTTTTTAATTTTTTTTTAAAATTTGCTAATAAATTTTCTCTTCTCCTAGTGGTCAGAAAATTAGTACGTGGGAAGGCCAGACATTAAACCTCATGTTGACATATAAAGCTGGGTCTGAAAGGGGGTTGTTACACATCATCCAAACCATTCTACTTGTCTCTAGCATAATGCTACAGACTAACTGACTATCTAGGTAGCTGCTTATAAATTCAAGGATCATGAAAAGATTAGTGAAAATGTAAAATATTAAAAGCAGATTACAGTTTAATAAATAGAAAACATGATAAAATATAATTTAAAATAGTGGGGGCTTGCATTTTGACAAAGAAGAAATTGCTAGACCTTAAATACATGAGGTATCTCTACATTATCCAAACCCAGTATGAGACTATTCTTTCAAAATGGCAAATGTCTCATTTCTCTAATTTGACATCTATTCCTCAAACAAATATTTATTACCTCAGCTCTTAGATAAACAGCCTTGAGAAACCATTCTTAATTTGTGCACCTTTACCCTATTTTTATATTTAAACATGAAGATCTCTCTCTTTCTCTGTCTCCCTCTCTCTCTCTCTCTCACACACACACATACAGAGAGAGAGAGAGAGAGAGAGAGAGAGAGAGAGAGAGAGAGAGAGAGAGAAAGAGCAAGTATTAACTTGGTGTAGACAGCCAGTAAACACAAATGCATACATCTTCCAAAATGAATGCTATGAATTCTTGCCACATGTAGAAGATAGAGAAATGATAACGAAATAGATTTTCCTGGAGCAACCACTTTTCAACAATAATCCTAACATCACCCAAATGATCATATTCACAGATAATAAGAAGACATTGTGCCAGAGACTACAAACATGTGCTTTAAGACACACGCACTGTGTTAGGGATGAAACGTGACAGCTAGGTTACCATGGAGACAGAAGCAAAGACACCAGCTACTAACTCTGAATACCAATTAGCAACTAGCACTTCTTTATGTTACCAAAATTGGTTTCCAGGGCAACTCAAAGGATTGGCTCAGGTTGTCAAATTAATTACACACCAAATCCAAAAATGTCACATTCCTCAGAATTTTATGGAACTTAAAGAAATTTAAATTTATGAAATTCACACAACCTTCAGTGTGGTATTTATAGTTTGTCTGTGATTTCTCCTTTGTTATTTCCCCCTTTTTTCTTTCAGTCTTTACCTTAGGCAGAAAACAAGATGTATTTCTTAATATTTTCATTTGTGTTTCTAGCAAAAGAAAGCTTAAATAAAATCATAATTCAAGTTCTTGCATATAATAGACATAGACAAGTTATTAGTCTTTTTATCTATCGTGTACCTATAACCTATTGTCTGTCTAACCACCATCTATCTATCTATCTATCTATCTATCTATCTATCTATCTATCTATCTATCTATCTATCTATTTTAAACACACATACACACAGAGTAGTTGGTTCCTGGGTATTAAATTACACCAACCAACTACACTACCTAATGATATCTTGCATGTTTTAAAATATCTCATTAAGGTCACAGCTTCTGATTATATATGTATAAACCATGTCTTTCTAAGAATTGGGTGTTGAACTGACAGTTTTCTATGGGCAAGAGTCACTCTGAAGCCTTTGGCTCTTTCAGAGTCTGCAATGTAGGTACAGTAAAGCCGAGAGCATAAGAATGAACCTCGTCATCTAAACCCAGTTCCTGCTACTCGAGAGCCACGGAGCTTGCTCGGTCCTCTACCTCCTTCTAATACTAGTTCATTGTTTTCATTTTGTTGAGGTTTTTTGCTACACATTGGAGTACTTCTCACCACCTCTCTACAGTTACTCTGTCAACTTATTTGCCAATGACTTATCACTACCAGTCAGAATCATCCTAATAAAATATAAATCAGTTCTTAGAACTGTAGTAAAATTAAACAAAATACTCCCTCAAAGGGACTTAACACATTCCCAAACATGGAATGAGCATTAATTCATGAGACTGCATTTTTTTGAGTTCTTAATGCATGTCTGGTACTAGGGATTTTGCAACAAACAGTACCGAGAAATATCCCTCACTTTTGTGGAGGTATCTTTATCATACAAAGTCTATTGATTATGGTAAGCACCAAGAGAAGAACTGAATTAATGGAAAATAGAAAAGAAAGAGAGCAACTGGGACGATTGATTAGACATTTATGGGGTAGGAAAGACCTAATTGCAAAGGTTACTTTGGTCTAAAGATAAGACAACGGAAAGAGTAAAGTATGCCTATGAGAAAGATTACCCAGCTGAGAGTTTTCAAAGGCCAAAGACATTCTTAAGAGCAGGGGCTGCTGTTTGTGCAAAGGGTGACCCCGATGAGTGGCAGGTCTGACTGAGGCTGTGGCTTTGTGGATCATCGCAAAATCTCTGGTTCTTACCGTTAGAGTGGGAAGCCGCCAAAAATGACAGGCACCACTTACATTTTGTTGGAATCCTTCTGGCTGCTGATAAAAGGTTGGGAGGGTGCTGGAACTGCCCATGGCAGACAGGCTGGTGACAAGGGGCCAACCATTGTGACATTAGATATGATCAGAAGTTAAAGAAAAACTTTGGGGGAAGTAGCTGCTTTACGGTGTTCTTCCTTAAAGCTGGATCAATCACAAGTTTTAATGAACTAGTTGCTGTTTGGGACTAGCCAGTTCATGTCATTAAACTGTGGGGTTTTTATATGGTAGTGATTTGCAACATTCTGATTGGTCATAAATCATTTCCTGTTCTTCTGCCTTTCTTTTTAACTAGGCATTATTTCCCCATAATGCTGTAAAAATTAAATGGGTAACATGAAAGCTACATTAATATTTGATTGAAAGCTATGAATCAAAATCACCCTTCTAATGGAGGATTGCCTTTCCTACAAAGTTTGCAGCTTGAAAATGGCAAAGTGGTAATATTTGAATTAGGACGGCAGAAAGGCAATGAATACAATGTGTTGCTCTTGCCAGCCCTTTAATAGAGCATGATGTGTGTATGCTATTGCCCCTTGAAATAAATCTCTGAATGTGCAAATGATCATAAAGTTACTGTGGAGGACTTTTCTTATTTCTCAAAGAATTGCTCTCTGGATACTGCAACTCCTTATGAGAAATAATAAGAATGTTCTCTGCTGTCTTTGCTAAGAGAAAATTAAAGCATTTTCTAATGTAATAGCTTTTAACTGAAAGCCCTTGGCTATTTCCTGAAACTGAAGTAAATCCTTCTCGAGTCTGAGAACACATCACATTCCACTTGCACACTGATTTCAAAATGGTAAGCCGAAGGAAGACAAATCCGGGTAATGATTAAAGAGAAGCTGAGGTTTCCCTCTGTCTTAACTACTAAGAATAAATAAGCAACATGACTTTTGATCATAGTCATAATCACAGTAACTAATTGAACTATGGAATTTATTTGTGCCAAAGGTCTAAAATACAATACATGATGATTCTAAGAATACCATGATCTCCTTGGCATCATCCACATTTTACAATACGAACACAGACTCAGAAATATGCTCAAGGTGACTCGGTTTTTAGGTGAGCAATTGCAAGTAAGTTGCTAAGGCCTGGATTCAGAGTCTGTCCACTTGGAACCATGTTCCACTGCCTATCAGTATATAAACCAGAGCCCTATTTTGAAATACTACTCCACATTTTTTCACAGACTTTCCCCCTTCACTCCTAGATGTTTCCTCACTCTTGCAGGTAAAGCTGGAAGTGACTTTTGCATTGCAAAAGCCCAAGCCTTTACAGATGCCTTACACTTATGATGCATTGCTAAGAGGTTAAAAGAAATAGAAAAGATTGGAAAATGGGGTTGCAAGCATGGTAAGAATGGCTTCCTTCAAAGAAATGAGAATAGTACTAATCTCCACACATCAAAAGATGCTTCTCTGTATCCTTTGGGGAACCCAAGAAGATGGCAATGTGAGCTTGGCTCTCTCTTATCTCCACCGACAGGGAAGACCCCCAATGTGAAAAGACTGTCCCCTGCACCAAAGTTGACTAGAAGAGAGTAGGAATGAAGGATGATAACGTTCTTGAAGGATGTGTGGTCTAAAAATCCTGCTAGTCTGGTAGGATTATGGCTCAAAAACAAACAAGCAAACAAACAAAGAACACAACTCAAGTCCTCAAAGAAAAGGAGTTATATTTCTTACAAACTTGAGCTGAGGCCTCAGACCCATGCCCATGAGTTACACACTGTGGACTAGATGTCTGCTTAGTATTAAAAAAAGATAATCACCACCCATGAAATTATCCTTCCCCATGCTACAGATAGCATGTCACTGTGCTTTTTGAAATGCTTGAATTCATCACGATCATAATCATAATTTAGAATATAAGCCCCAAATATAGATATTTCTCTTGTTAGATGAGGATTGTGTTTCCATAGAAAAACTGGGTGGATGGATAGAATTTTAGCCCCATGCTGTGCTGTGTGGCATTTGCCAAAAAGAAACTAAGACCCAGTGTGATAGACAAGTCTCTAAAGTACTTCAAGACCACAAATGAGAGTGTTAGAGGTCTCGGTCACCAGAGCACTGGAGGTTAGAAGGAGAACAAACAAGTAAACAAAGCATTCTTTCACACTGTTCTTAGACTTTCTTCTTCCCAGGCCTCAGTCTGCCCTCACTCTCACCTCCTACTGTTTTCAAGCTGGAAACGGCTTTGATGGGAAGGCTTGAGAGATGTTGCAATGTTTGTGTATATTGTTTAAAAAAAATAAACTTGTAGTATTACTCAGGCCAGTAATATTCCTTATCAAGAGAGTAAACACACTGATATTCTTTTTGAGAGAGAGAGAGAGAGAGAGTGAGAAGAGAGAGAGCATCTGGCAATCAGGGAGGCCAGGAGAGAGCATCAAATTCCCTGGAACTGGAGTCACAGGTGCTTGTGAGCTACCTTGTGAGTGCTGGGAGCAGAACTCAGGTCTTTTGCAAGGACAGCAAATGCTCTGAATGACTGCACCCCCTCTCTGGTCCTCCCTTCCAGCTCCGATATTTTCATTAAGCCAAAAGTAATCACCTGAGAGCAAGCTTCCAAACTCCTCTGTCTTTCTTTGATGTGGCATGTTGGAGCAGGGAGCTCGAGTTAACAGCATATTTTAAAAGGCTAATTCTATTATGTTCACTGTTACCCTCTCAACTATGAAGATCACGTTAAGTACTATGCAGTCATTAATGGCTAAAATGGAACTCAGGGTTTTCCTGTGAGTTCACCATAATGAACATCAATCATAATTGTGTTGCAGCATCAATCAACAAGAAGCATACTTAACAAGGTGATAAAGGAGAGACTTGAAGGGGTGTGGCTTCATTCTAAAGCAGGGATAGACTTCCCCTTTTGACTGCCAGGTTAGCAAAGTAGCCAAGACTCTATGAAGACATTCGGGGCTTTAATCGCAGTTTATGCCACTTAGTAGAATGTGAGATCTGGTCAATTATTAAATACTCTGTGCTTCAGTGCCTCCATCAAGTAAAGTAGATATACCAAAGATATCCACCTATCACAATGGTTCTCAACCTTCCTAATGCTGTGACCCTTTTAATACACTTCTTCATGCTGTAATGACTCCCAACTATGAAATTATTTCTGTTGGTGCTTCATAACTGTAATGTTGATACTTTATAAGCATAATGTAAATATCTGTATTTCCTGTAATGTTTCCAGAGTGTAAATATCTCTGTTCAGAAAGTGGTTGCAACCCACAAGTTGAGAATCACTGATCCATTAGGTTTGCCTTAGAATTAAATAAGTCAGACTGTGGTACGTGCTTGGAAGAGAGACTAGGACATAGCAAGCGTGGCATGAGTACCATGAGAACTGTCTATGAAACAAATGGTCTAGACTCTCCATTTAAAATCTGTTAAAAATAATCACCCTTGTACATACTTGAATATTGATATGTGTGACGATATATATATATACGCACATACACTAGTCCTTACTATTTTCTACAGTTATAAACAGTTAAATAAATATAAACATATAAATATATCCCATATAATATGGAAACAACATAACTAATAAGACAGTTTCTTTTTAAAACTCAGAGGGAGAAAGAAGATATTCCTCTATTCATTTCTTTAAATTTTAAAAAGCGTGCTTGCTTTAGGACATACTATAACTGCTCCTATGAATCAAGGTCCCAAATGTTAACATGGACTATAAAGTGATTTTAATGTAGCCCTGAAATGATATTGAATTAGTTACACAGTACTTAAGTTGACATCCTTAGTACTCAGGACTAAAGCCAGCAGTTTTCTTAATTGTTAGGAAGCTGTTTTAAACACAGATCAACTAAAGACCAGACTGGATCAAAGCTAATGCAGGGTCGGATCAAGCTAATTTAAACAACCCCATGTATTACATACTTAAAAGTTACGCCTATAACCCTTACTTCCCCTCACATTGCAATGCCCAAACCTTTTCTCGTATCAGTGTAATTAGTAACTTATATCACCCTGGCTTTGAAATAAACATTAATTACAGAATTATTTTTTGTCTGTGTGCCAGCAAATGCTCAACCCAGCACTCTGAAATGTGTTAACCTGAGTTTCTGTGAGGAGTGAGCTCTGTGGGGTGGCTCCTGAGACCTGGTGGGGTAAATATTTGCCCCTACCCTAGTGGATTCTTTGCTGGAACACAAACCACTTTGCAAATATAGCTCACAATTGTCAATATGCAGCACGGTGTAATGAGTTTCTGCGGAGAAAACAGGGCTGTTTGCTTATTCCCACAGATCCGGCAATTCTGTGCCCTCCGCTTGTTGGCACGCAGTGACAGCTGGTCATTCCAGCAGGGACAAAAACATTTCCCCCTGGCCTGTTCTCTTCGCTGGCCTGTGCTGGCTAGAGGCCAAGTCCATTTATAACTATTTCAAGGACAAAATTTAAGATGATTCAAGGGCTCCCACAGAATTTGCTTTTTCCAAGGCAGCATGGCAGACTCCCCAGGCTTGGTCCTCTATGGGGCTGAAACCTACATTATCTCCACAAGCTGGGCAAACTTTCATAATTAGAAAATGCACACCCTTGCCATCCAGGAGCCTGAACAAAGCAACTGAAAAACAATGTACACTTTCTCCATTTCCTTCAGTATAAACCTCCTAGGCGCAGTCTCAGGTTTCTTGATGGAGAAGGAGGTTAAACAAATGTTGACAACGAGCCGTGAGGCTAGAGGGGCTGGATTCCTAACTGCTCCAAGTTCCAGCTCAGCCCCTCCTTTCCGTTCTGCCCTTTCCAATCCTAAAATATTAAAGCAGTTGGTAAACATTAACTCCAGGGCCTCTTAAGTTTCTTCCTGGGTGGTGGATGACTTAGTGCTGAAGTGGGAGAGCATGTTCTCTCTCTTCCCTCCATAGCTCATTGAGGAACCAGTCATGTCCTGTTCTGAAGGGCTTTTCACCAACTGGAGACACAGCCCAGCCACCTGTCACGGCTCTATGGTCAGGTCCAAAGCTCTGTTTAATGGACGAAGCTCTACGTGCTGTTTACTCTCTTCATTGTATTGGCGTGTCATTGGTTTGTTCAAGTTAACTAGAAAAAAAAATCTATGTAGAATAATTTCTCTTTAACATGAAATTTGCTTGTCCATAGACTAAGACGGTGGTCGTATTTCTTTAAATCCACGTGAGGAACTTTTCACCAGTGTCTCCTCCATTCCCCAAATGTTTTCTTTTGGTTTTTCTTAGGTTCTTTTGGTCACGTCTGCTTCAGATGGACATCTGGTGCATACTGCCACCAGCCACGGGCTTTCTGCCACCTGCTGTGGGCGCTTCTGACACAAGGAAACCCGTCTCAGTGATACAGGAGGCTGAACAAACTGAAGATCTCAGGGAGCAAAATCCAGTCAATGTTCCAACCTAGCAACAAAGAGGCTTTCACTTCTACCTTTGGTGTTAAACGCCAAGCCGTGGTAGTCATGGGTTCTAATATTTTCTTCAAAAAATTAGAGTGCACTCTGTGAGAGAGAGGATTTTGGAATCCCTAAGTAAGAAAGCCATTTTGTCTCCTTTTTCAGAATGCCCAACAAAGCATTTCCCCACCCAGGGCTGTCTTGTGTGCACGACTTCTTCCTTCTGCTTTTACTGCACGCTCATTCCAAGTCAACACCGCCTGCAGTCAGTGACCAAAATCCACCGACTATTATTATCTTGTCCCCACAGATGGATCACCCTCTGAACCAGTCCTAGAAAAGCAAAAACAGAATTTGTGAAATAGGAGATTGGGAATAAATTTCTTATCTTTTCTAGTTAGGAGAGCTCAGGGGGAGTAACATGAGGAAGGCAGACAGGTGGCAAGGAGACTTATATTCAAAACGGCTCTGATCTGTTTCCCGAGACTTAGGGAAGTCCAAGTTCAAACTGCTCAGACCATGCCTCACTTAGCACTGCACAGCATCCTGCATCCCAAACTTGTTTCCAGCCATGTACCAATTTTCACAAGATAATTACTTCTTTGTATCAAATAAAGACTCTGTACATGCCTTTTTATTTTTTATTTTTTCATGCCTCATGCCTTTGTCTTTGAGTTATTATTATTATTATTATCATCATTATTGTTATTATATGGCAAGGACGAGCAAAAGCTTGTTCTGAGGAGTGAAAAAAAATCCTAGACATTGTTGTATGTTTAAACATGACAATTGGAATCAGAGCACATGTAAAGAATCCTGTGACTCAATCTTAACAAGGACAATTTTTAATTGCATTATTAAGAAGAGTTTTATAGGAATTGTCACAAAAGAGTCTATAGTGTATCATCATTGATTCAATAATTGTTATTTTTGAAACTTTCAAAGGAAGTTTAATTTACATTGAGTTAGGAAATTTTCCTTTTTTCCCAGTGGTATGTGTTCCGCATACATGAATAGTACATACAAACTCAGAGAGATAATCCAAACTGTATTTGCAATTCATAAAATTGAAATCACCTCTGTGAAGATTTATATAAGACAACAATGCCTAGGTCATCTCTAAGTTCTGTGTTTCTGTATCATTTTTAGCATTGTGGGTTAATAATAACTTTTATAATGGCATCCATTTGTTTTACACATACGCATTATTTTACATTTCAGGGAAATAACCCTTAAAAGTACTATGGCTGTTTGTCTTTTGAGACAGGCTCTTGATATATAGCCCAGGCTAGTCCACATTTGCTTTGTACTCCAGGTTATCTTCTAGCTTTCTATTGCCTGCCTTAGTCTCTGGATGCTAAAATTACCTCCTATCTCCTAGCCTCCAAAGTCTTTTGTTTTTAAAGGGCTGGAGAAATGGTTTGTCTGCAACCAGAGTGTGAGGAACTAAGTTTAGATGCTCAGCAAGCATAAGAAAAGCTGGTCATGATGGCACATGTACCTGTAACCCCAGTGCTTTTGAGGAGGAGACAAGCAAACACCCAGAGTGCAATGGTCATACAGGACAGAGGAGATGTGTATGTCTATTCTCAGTACATTGATGAGCTCCGAGTTCAGTGAGAGAGTCTGTCTTAAAAATAATGTGGAGGGTGATGAGCAAGACACTTACTTCACTTCAGCCTCTGTCCTCGCTTATGTGCATCCATGTGCACACGCGTGCACACTCCCAAGTGAGGATACGTAGATCTATACACTCGAATATTTTACAAGGTTGCATTCTGCAGTTGCCCTGGAAGGGGGAGTTGTTTTGTCAGATCTATAAATCTTAGACAATACCTGGCATAATTCTGGTTCACATTCTAAAAATAACCTGAATAATGTTTGAAAATGTTTTAAAATTTCAGCTTTAACCTGTTCTGGTAGAAGAATGGGTAGGATCCTTGGGATCCTGGACAAAAAAAAAAAAAATCAGAAAATATTTTAATATTCATGGTTTATGAACATTTTGTGTGGAACATCACTGGAATGCACAGAGGTGCACTTCATGTGCTCAGGACTGCGGTCCACCCTGGATTTCAGGGTGGAGTGGGCCACGTATCTGATTGGAAAAGGCCAACAGCCACTCTTCGAGGGACTAATGCTTGAGCTGTAAGTTTCAGTTTCATTATGCTTAGAAGTTGCCTCAAAGGGGGATCTGTTTTCTGAATGACTGCTGTGGTGTGTTTTCAAACACAGTATTTCTCTCTCATACTATTACTAAAGAATTTCCAACAATGCAAGCTATATGTGTGTGACTTTACAAGGATACAAAAATCAAGAGGAAAACAGATGACCTCAGCCTAGAACCTGTAACCATGCTGGATTTATTTTTAGTGAATGAACAGCTTTGTTCCACTGTAAGGTTGGTGGTCACAGAGCACTCAATATTACAACCTATAAATTTGAAAAATATCTTTTAAGTTGAAATAGTCAATGAATTACATATTTTTTTGTCCACATTGAATCACTAATAATTATTATTTTATCTTGGACCTCTATCTAGCCAGCTTAGATGGCTCACAGTGACTGACTTTTAAAGCTCCTTGCCAGTAATATTAATTTCAAGGTCACCAGTTAAGCCAAAACACTGCAAAGATCTCCCTTTTCATACATCATTCTCCAGGGTAATTTCATCCTCCTCCATCAGTACTGAAGGCATTTGGTTCATCATTTTCTTACCTCTTTTAACTTATTCCTTGCATTCCAAGTCCATGCTCAGTATTTTAAAGATCTTTTATTTTGTCATTTTTGTGGGGCCTTGAGTAAGAAATTGTTTCAATAAAAAAATAATTATTTAGGATATAAGATTAAAGCCAATTTGTTGTAAGGTTGAATTTCACTTCAGCAATCTTTTAGTAATAACCATATTATCTGAAGAACAAATCACAACTTTCCACATTGAAGAAGGAAAATCATACAACTTAATTTGCTTGAAATTCTTTCATAAAAGAATAAACTTTAGAGAAGTTGAAAATTAAAGACTACATTGCTTTAGTAATATTGCATATGAAAATATAGTTGGCAGTTAGCCAGTTTCAGCAACAAAAAATTAGCTGAAATCTGTTTTCTTAAGTGTTAAAACATTATATATATATAATTTTGGAGTTTTCTGTTTATGTTGTACATCAGATGAAAGAGAAAGCTTAAAACAATTATTGGAAGTGTTTGATTATAAGTATTAACCCACTTTGGCTTTATTCCCAATTAATTAAAGGCCAAATCAAAAATAATAGTAGCTTATTTTGCCCGATTTTTTAAAAAGCTGTAAAGCCAGCTAGCTCTGTATTCTGCTAAGTAAAGCTGATTCAATGGAGATAGCTTTTATATGAGGTTAAAATGACTGAAGCAAGTGTGTGGAGCCGTTACTTGGTTACAGATGTTGTTACTTCTACGTTCAAAGTTGATGCCCCTTGTGGGGTCTCAACATGGGTCAGCTGTGGCTGTCGATTAGGCAATCCGTGCTTCATAATACTTTCAAAGCCACGGGGTGGAAAATGGGTCAGGGATATTCAAGCAAATGCTGCTTCTCTGTCAGGAGTCTCCACCTTACCTGTCTACTTAGCAAACTGCTGGAATCTCTTGCGCCCTCATGTTTTAAAGGAGAAATATGAAAATAATCATATTCAGGTGAATTAAGACGTCTCTATTGCATGCCTCTAATTCCACTCTTGCTCTAAATTCCCTGAAATGAGAAAAGAAATGTTTATTTGTAGAATGAAAATCCAGTATGGAGGAAGCCACTACTGGACACTTAGACCACAGCATGTACGCCAATCTAATAATCTCTTTTTAGTATATGTTCTTTTTGTGGCTTATGTTTCTACAAAAGCCCGGACTAACAGAGTGAGAGATACGACCAGGATGACAGCGCAGCTTCCCAAGTGCTTGCTGCACATGCGTGAAGATCCAACTTGAATGCCAAGAACCCATATTTTGAAAAGCATCTCGATGTGGTAGCATAGACTTGTAAAGCCAGCGCTGGGAGGCTGCGGACTCCCCAGAGTAGATGCCTGGGACTCACTGTCCAGCCAGCCCAGCATAATCCATGAGCCATGGGTCCCAATG
The DNA here is from genome assembly GCA_004026605.1 of Ondatra zibethicus. Lineage (NCBI taxonomy): Eukaryota > Metazoa > Chordata > Mammalia > Rodentia > Cricetidae > Ondatra > Ondatra zibethicus. Next base: position 566,290 of record PVIU01000037.1, on the reverse strand, counting down.
AGATAATCAGTCTCACAAAACAAGGGAAATGGTGCCTCTGAAGGAACAACACTTGATGCTGCCGTCTGGCCTTCCCTTGCGTGTGGACACATATACACCGGCATACACATGTGCATGCCCAGACAGCCAGATGCACACATCCTCAAGACATAGTGATTTAGTTTCATTCTTCCACAAGTGAATATCCACATTTGCTAGTTCACTTCGTCACAGAGACTGTCTTTTTTTTTTTTCTGACGTAGATTTTTGGCACCTGTGTCAAAATTAGGTGTCTATGCCCGTGTGACTTTGTCTTCCATCCTATTCCTGGGAATAATGTCCCATTTTATGACAGTGCCATGCTGTTTTTGTTACTATGTCTCTTCAGTATGATTTGAAATCAGGTATGGTGAGACCTCAGCATTGTCATTTTACTTGGGATTGCCTTGAAAATCTGGGGTCTTTTGTGCTTCCGCGTAACTTTCGTAATGTTTTTTTTTTCTATTTCTGTGAAGAAAGTTACTGAAATATTTATCAGCTATAAAATTGAATCTGTAGACGATTTTACATGGTATGATCATTTTATGATATTAAGTCTAATGGATGAACATGGTAGTCTTTCCATCTTCTCAAGAGATAGCAAGGTTTTGCCTCATACTAGATGTGGAAACATGCAGCTATGGATTAAAATCTACTTTAACTAGTAAAACTATGGAACTATTAGTATTAGTCTTAGTTAATACTGCTATAATGTAACACCATGACTAAGGAAATATATGAGAGAAATATTTAACTCAGGACTTGTTTACCAGACCTTTCCAGTGGACTTCTGGAAGCCCATTGAGGCCTACAACTGAGCACACTATTGCCTAAGGAGCCCCTAAAAGTTGCTGCATGGGCTTAAGTGGGGAAAATAAGAGTATGCTGAGGTCCCCCACCATGTGGTACTCGGAAATCCCAAGTGTTTGAATATCAGCGCTCAGAGCTTCAGCATTTCAGCTGCTAATCCTGGAGAGAGTCAAGGAATGTGGATGAAATACTTGGTTTCTAAAGGTAGCTTTTTCTCTGGTATAAAGTGGCTTAATCTAATCAAAATTACTATTGTTCTCAACTCCAGATAAAACTGTATTTGTGTGTGTGTGTGTGTGTGTGTGTGTGTGTGTGTTTTCCTATTCATTTCCAGATTCCTCATGAAGAATCCCATCCGAACTCTCATTGTTTCCTTGGATAATGTCCCAAGTTATTCTAAAATGTATTTCCTTAAGCGGATAGATACTGATTCTGTTCATCCTAGTTTATGAGCAGCTAAACCTTTTCACCTTGAAGCCTTGACGCAGCTTTTGCTCTACCATGCGTTGAGCTCTGGAGCGGGTTAAGAACAATGCGTGTAAACACAGAGCTGTGCTGAAACACAGTACACGTGAAGATAATAACCATCATGCACTCCTGCTTCCCAGTTGTGATGGTGTTGTCAGCATGACACGTAGGAGACAGGCCTCTGTGCACACATATACATACTGTCTGGATTAAGGTGAACCTTTGAGAATGTCTGTGAGGTATTATCTCCAGTTAACTGATGGGGTAAGACCCATCTTTATTGTGGGCAGGACCATTTTTTTGAGTAAAGGATCCAAGGCCGTATTTAAAGGAAAACACAAGCTGAGCGCTACCATCCATGCCCTGACGGGTGTTCGCCCTTGCTGACTGTGGATGGGATGTGATCAGTTCTCCAAAGCTCTCACCTCTGTGAGTTCCCTACCATGATGCACTGTCACCCGGATTTGTGAGCCAAATGCGCCATTTCTCCTTTAAATCGCTTTTGTCAGATTATCTAATCCCAGAAAAGAAACTAAGTCATCAGCACTGTTCCCATAATCTGAGATAAATCAATTTAGAAACAGGAAAGTTTGTTTCTCTCGTGATTTTGGTTCCAGCCCATGGTTGGTTGAATCTACTTTTCTGAGATCTTTAGTTAGTTTGTGCATCATGATGGGGGTGTATGATAGAACAAAGCAATAAAATCAGAAACCTAGACAGATAAAAGGAGATAAAGGTCCCTGTCACTCCTTCAAGAGCACACACTCAGTGACTAGAAGAGCTCACCCATCATTTAAAGGTTTCTATTGTATCTAGATAGCATAAAGCCGAGGACCAGGCTTTTGTCATGAAGGTCTTCGAAGATGAGCCATTCCAGATTAAATGGCTGTCTCAGCAACGACTCCTCCTGTGAATTTGTCTGTTTTCCTCTCCCTTTATTTTGTTTTGTTTTCATAGCGAATGTATCAGAGGCTGGCCTTCAACTGATCCTCACGCCTCTTGCTCCAGAGCTCTGGGGTTACAGGTTTGCGCTGCCACGCCTCACTCACTGCTACTCATTTTTATAGCATCAGCGCGAGCACATATCACAGTTCTGCCATAACCCACTCAAAGAGATTAGCTCGTGAAACAGATTATCTCAGTATGTTCCTCTTACACATATGGAAGCTGAAGCTTTAAGAGGTTAAATAATTTATTCAAATTCACACAACTGGAGGGGTGAGACAGAAGCCGAGAAGTCTATCCTCAATGTGGACTTCACAGCACAGAGCAAAACTGAGAACCACATCCTTAGCATGAGTCACTGTGGTGCTCAAGACTTGGCAAACAATAGCAAAGGGGACATCAGGGGACAAATTTCTCCATGAAGCATAAAATTCTACATTTATCTTTTCTATTTATCATTTGTTGCCACTTGCTACAAAGGTACATTTGACTTTCAATTGACCTTCGGCTCATCTCCTTTTATGTTGTTGCTAATTGGATAAATGATCCTCACCAATTTTTGTAGACTCAGAACTCAGATTCAGGAGATATCAGGAATTAAACAAGTGGGAGGCGATTTACAGGAGTCAGTTGTGGTGGAGGAATATCATTAAGAGTTCTCCAGAATCTCCAGTCGGTGAAACAGTAGTAGCAGCCACTGGGAAGCCTAAGACAAGAGGACCCCCTGAGGCCAGGAGTTCAAGGTCAGCTTGGAGAACACAGCAAGGCTCTGTCTAAAAGAAAATCACCAGGCACTTCTAAGAATTCAGTGTGGCCTGAGGACTTCTATTTGGGCTCTGATTTGGTCTTACCCCTAGGTTGAATTCCCTTTCAATTTCCCTGCTTGAAGCCATCGGTCCCACTTATTTCTTCAGTTGGATTTCCTTCTGCTCATTTTGGTGCCGAATGGCTATCCGAGGCCATTATCAGAGGCCGTCCCTCCCCTGCCAAGGGAAGGCTCTGATCACAGAGGCTTGCAGTGCTTCAGATTACATGCGTTCACAACACCCATAGACTGTGCAGGGAGGATTTGAGAAAATGCTGGAGAGGCAATGCAACCATCATGCAGCTCTCGTCTGGTGACTATAGTGATGCCACAGTGAGTTGTTTATTCCTTTAGCTACAACTGCAAGATAATATTTTATCTAGCGTTTATAGAATGTACCAGATGAGAGTAGAAAACTTAAGCAAGGTACAGATAAAATTGCTGCATATGCTAAGCTTCAGTTGCTTTCCTCTGGCATTTATTTACTGACTCTTAGACATTCAAACAAAAAGCACCTTGAAGTACTTATTAACCTTTTATTCTTGTTTTAGCCATTAGTCTCTCATGAAATAATCCCACAGCCTCTCTCACTGATCTGTGTATTTACTGCAGTGTTTGTTTCTACTTTTCTTTTAGAACTCTGGTTCCTATTTCAGATGTAAATTCTTGAACTCATAAACACTGTATTTCTCTTCTGCCATCCCAGCCTATAAAGGACCAGAACCCAGTGTGCCCCGTGATGGAGGGACTCATCAAACGTTGGCACAATATGAAAAGAACTTTAGATTGTACAGTGTCTGTACCTTCTTGCACCAATTGGAAAAGAGCTTTGGGAACAGTGTAAAATAGGAGGGATGTTCAGTTTCTTCTTTGTTGATAAATAAATCCTGTCGCTTATATAACTGGTACAGCTTTAATGACTTTATCTCCCCAACATTGAGGTTCCTGAGTGCTATTCTCGGCAGCCGATACTGTTTCTATTAAACAGAGGGACAATATCCCTCTGTAGATCATTCTTCAGTGCCTATTTTTTTCTTGATTTTATTGAGCTATACATTTTTCTGTGCTCCCCTCACTTCTTCTCCCCTCCCCTTTAACTCTTTCCCATGGCCCCCATGCTCCCAATTTACTCAAGCGAACTTGTCTTTCTCTACTTCCAATCTATATTAGATCCATGTACATCTTTCTTAGGGTCCTCATATTTGTCCAGGTTCTCTGGGGTTGTGATTTGTAGGCTGGTTTTCTTTGCTTTATGTCTAAAACCCACTTATGACTGAATATACATGGTATTGGTCTTTCTGTCTCTGGGTTACCTCACTCAATGTGATGGTTCCTAGATCCATTTGCCTGCAAATTTCAAGATGTCATTATTTTTTGCTGCTGTGTAGTACTCCATTGTGTAAATGTACCACATAGAACTCAAGAAATTGGTCATCAAAAGAACAAATAATCCAATAAAAAAAATGGAGTACAGACCTAAGCAGAGGACTCTCAACAGAAGAATCTCAAATGGCTGAAAGACACTTAAGGAAATGCTCATCATCCTTAGCCATCAGAGAAATGCAAATCAAAACAACTCTGAGATTCTGTCTTATATCTGTAAGAATGGTCAAGATCAAAAACACTGATGACAGCTTATGCTGAAGAGGATGTGGGGTAATGGGAACACTCCTGCATTGCTGGTCGCAGTGCAAGCTGGTACAACCCCTTCGGATATCAGTGTGGCAATTTCTCAGAAAACTAGGAAACAACCTTTCTCAAGATCCAGTAATACCACTTTTGGGTATATACCCAAAGGATGCTCAGTCGTATCACAAGGACATGTGCTCAGTTATATTCATAGCAGCATTGTTTGTCATAGCCAGTGCCTATTTCGTAAGTGGCATATTTCATAAGGGGGGCACACTGTCAGGTTTTATATCTTACTCAGTTGGATGTATTGTCCCTGGCAATTCATGTAGAGTTAATTACTCTGTACTTCACATGGTCCTAGCCTCTTCATCAGCACTGTGAAAGGCTGGCCTCAAAACTGTCTAAATCTATGAAATCAACAAAGGATCAAATCAGAGACATGAAGTTCTTTGAATTTGGAATGGAAGCAAGTGTGTTGTGTATCTATTAATCTGCCTACAACCAAGTAGCTCATCACAGAAGCTTTCGCCTTTCCATCACTTTGACAGGGTGGCAAGGCAGCAAAGTAAGACACTCTTATGCTTTATTGCTCTTGATCAGAAAAATAACCTTCATCACTCAAAGCAATGAAACCAACTAGAAATTTCTGTACAAATATTCCTATCCACTTATTAGCAGTGCCCAAAACCAATGGAAGGAATAGAAAAAATAAATATGGCAAGATGGCATGTCAGTATTATCTGGTCATTATTCTTTCCAGTGGTAGGTTGCTACTCCCAGGTTCCCTTGGCTAAGCTGTTACATGTCTATTTAATGGGAGAGCAAATTTTTGAGGAATATACTAAATAGTCACCAAATACAGGCCATAACAGGTGTTGAATATATATTTACAATGAATGATATTCATTTGTCAAGTGATAAAATAATACAGCTTTTATTGTAATTCTTACATGGGTGAGAAAATTGAGGGTTGATTCAATTTTATATTTTTTAATAATTCTCCAACTATCCTGAGTTAGTAAGTGATAAAGCAGGAATTCACATTTTCCTCTATCTGGCCCATCTATCTAACTTACGGGCTTTTTAAAAACTCTGTATAAGACATGGAACCTGGGATAAAGAGAGAATACAAAATAGGTCTTAGAATGTGTGTTGTCAGCATAGTTATTATTTTCTCTGCCTCATGAAAAAGAAGCAAGAACAGTGTTCAAGGTTCAGATGTGTGCATGATTTTCTTTTGAATATGTTATTAAAATCTGAACAATGAATGTTAGGTACCCCAATTTGTTCAGAAAGAACAAAACAAAATTTCTCTTGCTAGTCAGGTTTCATAACTGTGGAGTTAAGCCACAAACTTTGACTTACGTGTTTCTAGAACATAACTCAGAGAGAAAGAACCCCTAGTTAAGATTCAGCAGCCTGAGATGGAAGAAGCTAAAACATGCTTTAATCCAAGAGCCCTGTATGTTGTGCTCTAATTACCTTTGTATTCTGAAGAGGCATTGAACCTTTCCCCTGAATTCTGTCTTTTAAAGCAATGGACACATAGTCACAAACAAAACCGAATCTATTGACATTTACTTACCAGGGTTTTGAAGCATGATGCCTGGGTATATGAACAGATCCATTAATGAGTTAAGTCACAAGATCTTGCAACAAATCTAATAACTACTGGCACTGTATCTGGGGAGAATTCAAAGTCTTTAACAGTTAAAGCAAATTCAACAACTGTAATGCGATCTGTAGCAGCCTTGCTCACACTGACAGGGGAAGCTAGCTTTTCTTACAGTTTAATGACTATAATGATGCATGTTTTTCCCTTCCCCAGTTCACTTTGAGGTTACAAAGTGGGGAGAATAGAAACCATCTTCCTTTTCTTTTATTTTTTTTAATTGATTTTATTGAGCTATGCACTTTTCTTTGCTTCCCTCACTTACTCTCCGCTCCCCTTCAACCCTCTCCCATGGTCCCCATGCTAACAATTTACTCAGGAGATCTTGTCTTTTTCTACTTCCCATGTAGATTAGATCCATATATGTCTCTCTTAGGGTCCTCATTGTTGTCTAGGTTCTCTAGAATTATGATTTGTAGGCTGGTTTTCTTTGCTTTATGTCTAAAAACCATTTATAAGTGAGTACATATGATATTTGTCTTTCTGGGTCTGGGTTACCTCACTCAATATGATGCTTTCTAGATTCATCCATTTGCCTGAAAGTTTCAAGATGTCCTATTTTTTTTCTGCTGTGTAGTACTCCATTGTGTAAATGTAACACATTTTCCTTATCCGTTCTTCTGTCGAGGGGCATTTAGGTTGTTTCCAGGTTCTGGCTATGACAAACAATGCGGCTATGAACATAGTTGAGCACATGTCCTTGTGGTACAATTGATCACCCTTTGGGTATATACCCAAAAGTGGTATTGCTGGGTATTGAGGAAGGTTGTTTCCTAATTTTCTAAGAAATCACCATACTGACATCAAAAGGGGCTGCACCAGCTTGCACTTCCACAGGCAATGCAAGAGTGTTCCCTTTTCCCCACAACCTCTCCAGCATAAATTGTCATCAATGTTTTTGATCTTGGCCATTCTTACAGGTATAAGATGTAATTTCACAGTTGTTTTGATTTGCATTTCTCTGATGGGTAAGGATGTTGAGCATTTCCTTAAGTGTCTTTCAGTCATTTGAGATTCCTCTGTTGAGAGTTCTCTGTTTAGGTATGTACTCCAATTTTCATTGGATTATTTGTTTTTTTGATGGCAAATTTCTTGAGGTTTTTGTATATTTTGAAGATCAGTTCTCTGTCTGATATGGTGTTGGTGTTGGACTTGAGGCAAACCATTTTCTAATACAGCTGTGCTCAACCTGTGGGTCACGACCCTATAGGTACTGCACATCAGATATACGTTATGATTCCTAACAATAACAGAATTACAGTTATGAAATAGAAATGAAAATAAGTTTATGGTTGGGCATCACCACAACATGAGGAACTGTATTAAGATGGTCACAGGATGGGAAGGTTGAGAAACACTGCTCTAATGAATGTGAACCAGGGCTGACGATGGGGACAAAGTACCACAGAAGTTAAAGACCTACTCAGGACTAGAGGGTTACTGGGACACAGACTTTCCTTGTCTAAGTGATTTGAAACTCAATTATTGATTTCCTTTTCATTTTTTTAAGATTATAAACTGATTGGCCCATTAGCTCAGGCTAAGTATTAGTTCTTATAAGTTATATTAACCCATTATTCTTAACTATGTTAGCCACATGGCTCAGTACCTTTTTCATCAGGACAGGTCACATCCTGCTTCTTCAGTGGTCTGGGCAGGAATCCCGAGAGAGCTTCCTGCTTCCCAGAATTCTCCTCTTCTCCTTGCTCTGCCTCTACTTCCTGTCTGGTTATCCTACCTATACATCCTGGCTAATGGCCAATCAGCATTTATTTAAATCATGATTGACAGAATACAGACAATTCTCCCGCACCATCAGTCCTTTGTCTGATGTGGGGTTGGTGAAGTTTCATGCATGGTGATAGATATGGATCTATTTTCATTCTTCTACATGTTGATATCCAGATTTGCCAGCACCATTTGTTGAAGATGCTTTCTTTTTTCCATTGTACATTTTTAGCTTCTTTGTCAAAAATCATGTGTTCATAGGTTTGTGAATTAATATCTAGGTCTTCAGTTCGATTCCATTGGTCAACGTCTCTGTTTTTATGCCAATACCAAGCTGTTTTCATTACTGTAGCTCTGTCATAGAGCTTGATGCCAGGGATGGTAATGCCTCTGGAAGTTCCTTTACCGTACAGGATTGTAATCAACTTGATTTCCTTTTCAACAACAACGACAACAAAACAATCAAAGAAATGTGAGTCAAGCAAAGAGCTAAAGGTAATGTTACACATGCTCCAAAAAGCTTGGTAATACCCTGTCCTCTGAGGAAGAAACTTCAAATTTTGAAAGTGATTTTACTTTGGGAAAAGACAAGAGAGGTTCAGGAAAAGATATGGCATGCCCCTTCAACAGCAAGCAGGAAAATATGCATGCTACTCCCTTAAAAATTTTGACCAGCAAAATCAAATGGCAACATTGTAAAATCATTGTGCAAAATAAGAACAAATAAGTTGAAATTAGATATAAAAAATGCGAGAGAAGTATTGCAAAGAATGCAAGTTAAGGACCCAGAGAAAGACATGGTTACAACTCATAATCATGGATTGAGTCAAACATCAATAACAGATGTGTAGGAACTGAATGTTGACCTTGGCGATATAGTTCCATGGAATCAAATGGCCATCCCACTAATTCCTCACTAAAAGAGTAAAAATAGACCATCCAGAGCCAGGGATTGCTCTCAAACTTCTCCTCCTAAAGAAGAGTAGTGCTATGTAGATGGTGGGAAACCCTATGGGACACATTAATGCCATCACCAACCATGGAGCAAATGGAAACATACCTCTTTATGCAATGGCATTAGAAGGAGGATTGTTTACATGATATGAAATAAAACTCAAGCAGCAAAACAGGATCGATGTGTAGTAGGTGGTCGTGTGTTCGTTTCATGACCGCCGCTGTGACTCGAAGTAATCACTCAGAAACTATATTATTTGCAACACTGTTTGGCCAATAGCTTAAGTGTATTGCTAGCTAGCTCTTACATCTAGAATTAACCTTTTTCATTATTTTATATTTTACCATGAGGGTCGTGGCCTACCAGCAAGGTTCCAGCTGGCATTTTGCACCTTTCTACTCTGGCAGCTCCATGGTATCTCTCTGACTCCGCCTTCTTTCTTTCAGCATTTTGTTTAATCGTGATTAGGGCCTAATTCTATTCTGCCCTATCACAGATGAAAGCAACTTCTTTACTCATTAACCAATAAAAACAACACATATACAAAAGGACTTCCCACACCATAGATGGAGTCCAGTCATTATAAATAGTCAGAACAACTCAGACTAATAGGGGTTTGCACAAAGCACTGCTCTATATTCCGCTTCTTTTCCTTTTCTCCCCCTCTTTTCATCTTCATGGCTATGAAGCCCTTCACCTACATAGAATTCTAGGATGAGAGTCATTTTCTTTATAGTAGGTTAAAGATCCCATTGTCATGTGACTTTTAATGTACAACTTAAAGGACAGAAACAAATGCTTCCCTAAACTGTGAGAACACTCTTGAAGCCAAAATATGAGGGTGAAAGTTTAAACATCCAACAGATGTATAGACTGTCAGCATCAAGGAAAGGTTTTTGTATTAGTATCTACTACTGCTATGTGCAATCAGTAAATGTGGATGGATTAAAGCGATTCAAATGTATTATTTTACAATTCTAGAATTCATTTGTTCAGTATACTCGTGTTGGATAGATACTAAGATGCTGGGGGCCTCTTCTTGGACGGAAGCAATTACTTTGTCTTTTCAGTTCTACAGGCTGCCTGCATTCAGTGACTCAAGAACCCTGCTTTCTCTTTCAAGGGTCAAGGCCAGTCACCTTAATTTGCCATCTATCTGGTACTCCTTGCCTGCATTCTTTTTCCATATTTCAGGACACTGTGATTCTATGGTGTCCAGATAATCCGGTATAGACTTCTTATTTTAGATCAAGGGATTAACAAAGTTAATTCTATCGCCACCCTTCGAATATAAATTCTACCATTCCCAATATCCTAGGATATTACCTCTGAAATATAATAGAACCAAAGAATTAGGAGAGGTTGCTGAGAAACTAAACCTGGATGCCTACCCAATGGATGTCTCTCCAAAGGAGCTCTTGGGATTTCATTAATCACTTGGTGAAGTAATACATTTAAATAAGATTCCTTTAATGAAATACTACAGCAGGTCACAGAGCAGACAGAATGTTTCTGTGAGTCATGGCTACAATGTCCACTTGGAATGTCTCCATGTTGACCTACCCTGAGTCCTACATTTGATTTTAAAATTTGCCTAGGTCCTTCTATACTTTAAAAGATACTTTTTTTATTATTTTAGCCCCAAAGGGTTCCCTCCTTTTCAAATTCCTGTCAGACACACATGGCATGCTTTATAACTTTGCTTACAACCCACTCTCTCCCACCCTTACCATCATCGTTACCATGACCTTTGCTAATACTTTCTGTGCTCAGTGATGGTCCTTTTCCTTCCCAGTCATGACTACATCTCAAAGGAGTTGTCAACATTCTCAGTTTGCAGAGGGTGAAATGTCAGATCGAGAGATGCAATTTGGGATTCTGATTCAAACAGCTTGAAAGTGGGAGAGAAAGACTTGAAACCCAAATCTGTCTGGCATAAGCCTGGTGTTTGTGAACTGTTTGTCCTATCTCTCTGGAGGACACTCCATCTTTGGATTATAAGCACCTCTAAAAAGGAGACTACCTCATAATTTTTCTGAAACTTCCAAGGCAACCACCACCGACTTAACCAGATGGCAGGGGCCCTGTGTGTCTATGGGATGGTTACAGAGGTAGGCAGGAAGCAGAAGGACGCCATTAGCGATGTCAATTGCTTCAACTTTGGTTCATTTTTCTAATGAGATTACGCAACAAGTTACAGATTCCATTTCAAAGGGTTTTTTATTTGGGGCTTGTAAATGGTGCTTGGTGGCGTAGGAGAATTCGGGGAATACCCTTTGCAACTTTTGGAAAGATGACTATGTGACCGTGGCTGGGAAGTCATCTAGCAAAAACAATGTCACCAGGAGACTATCAGTGCTTCTGGCCACAGAATTTACATAGCTTTGTTGTCCCACCAGTTCTCACTAAAACAATCCTTTGAGTGGAGTGGCAGCGATGTGTGTTGATCTCCAGGAGTAGGTTTCCTGCTCTCAGAGAGCCCTTTGGGGGAAGTTAAGTGCAGTTCACAGAGCCCCACCCCAAGATGAAATTCCAGGGCACTTACACTTGTGCCTAATGATAATAATTAAGGACTGAAAAGGACTCTTCAGTGCTGACAGATGGGGCATTTTATTTTCCATGCAGCAAGGCATCATTTCTTTGACCAGAACATCTCTTAGCTGAATTTTCTAGAATCTGCATCTGACCCAAAGGGACACAGATGAAGTTTATGGACCTTGTAGATAGCCATGTGTTTGCGGTTTCTAAGAACACAAGAAGCCCTCTTTGGATCTGTGCAGACTGCAGAAGAGCGCATTCACGGGGCTTTCACATCGCTATTACTACCCAAGGTGAGCCATCCATGCACAGGCTGGAAGCAGACAAAAAGGCATCAAGGACTTAGGGAAAGGGTTGGTGTTCTCAAGCAGGCCACATGCCAAGATAAATCTGTGGAAACTGGCATGGATGAAGAGGCATCTGGGAAGGCTTGCTGGTCCTGCTTGTCTATCCTACTTTGTTTCTGCACACAGTTCCCAGCAGAGAGCAGGTGTTTGCAGATTGAATAAAGATGTCGTTCAACTCCCCAGCCCTGGGATCTTCTTTAGAGCAGCCACACTGCTCATGCCAGAACTAAGCGGAGTTTTAAAGCTGACACAGTCTTTAGAGTTGCTATTCACAACTTTTAGTCTTTACCCAGCGCACTGAGCTCATGTGCCTCCCTAGTCCATCTCTCTGGGTCTGGTCTATAGGTCACTGTCTTGGGGAGCCTCCCAGGGAGAAAAATGGCACATCCCGTGCCCCATGCCCTCAGCATTCTGCTCTGGCTAGACTGCCTGTTAGGCTCTCTAGCTCCCCACTAACATGCCTTTGCACACTGTGACCAGCCAGGAGGGGTGACTGAAATGGTCCTCTCTCAGCACAGGGACAAGCAGGGCCTGGGAACTGTCTTTCTCTATGCCCCATTTCCACACAGTTCCTATGCATAAGCAGTGCCTTCCTGGTCTCCATCTAGTCACATAGCAAATATTTTCTGAGGAAGCCACAGGTCAAATGATCCGAAGGCACTGGAGTTTTGATGCATGTCTCTCCACAGTGGGTTCAATTGCTAATGCGCATTGGATCCTCCATACTGGCTGAGCTGTTGATAAATACGATCCTGTTCCCTGACACCCAAAATTCTGACCCTGTCTGCCTGAGATCTCAGAAGTCGGTTGGAACAAATGAAGGAGTTTTTATGAGAAATTTTTAATCAAGATGGACTGGATATGTGTTGCAAACAATCCTGAGTGTGATGGTTTATTTCTTGTTTGTAGTTTGGGTGCTTTGAAACAGATTGGCATTATGTTATGTATTCTGGATGGGGAAATAAGGGCTCGCTCAAGGCATGCAGATAGGCAGGTGATCTATAATCGATGACTAGTCCCTCTCTGTTAACTTTTTTGGACTTGGAAAAACAAAGAGAAGGAAAAACTGGCAAATTGCTCGTGGACTTCTCATTGCTAGAACTCCTTTTGTGGTGGCAGCTGAGCTGTGAGGGACAGGTTCAACTTGGAAACAGAGCTTACGGAAATACCACTGCAAGGATACCTACCTTCTCTAACAAGAGACTCTCCCAGGGTCCTTGGAGACACTTTGATAATCTGAAACGCTGTTGTGTTTGGGGGATTTTTCTTCAGAAGAGAAGGTCTTTAGGGTTTGATCCTGGGGAGGATGGGCAAGCTAAGGGAGTCACTTAGTTTATATCTGGGGTATCCTCTCAGGCTCAGGGTTCAATGGAGCCATCTGAAAAACTGAGCCGGATGGGAAATATTACTGGTGTTTTAGCAGGCAGTTATTTAGAGCACGAGTTTCATACTTACATTTTAAAAATTGAGCTTTTTCTTCCTTTGACGACCTATTTATATTTATTTTGTATGTATTGAATATTTTGTCTGCCTATGTACATGTGCAGCCCTTGTGTTCAGTACTGATGGAGGTCAAAAGAGAGAGCTGAATCCGCTGAGGCTGGAGGAACTGGTAGTTGTGAAATCCATGTTGGTGCTGGGAAGGGATCCTGGGTCCATTCAAAACAATAACAAGTGCTCTGCTCTGCTGAGCCATCTACCAGCCTTAAAGGGTTGTTTTATATAATCATTCCTAATAAAGTTCACTAAATTTATAAATAAATCGCTAATTAAATGCATATAAAGTAATTAAAATAAACACCACAAATAGTATTTAATGAGATCGATGTTTACCCTGATTTGAACATTACACAGTATGCAGTACGTGAGAACATTACATTGTAATCCCACATACGTGGAATACTTAGGAATTTAATTCAAAAGATAAAAATAAAATGGAATTAAAATCTTCATCAGATTTTAAGAAGTTAATATTCAATAAGCTAACCCGATCATTAGTTATGAAGTCGGCACATATCTCCTATAAAAAGTCCAAAAGCAAATTCTCTAGACATCAGTTCAAAGGGTGCCACACATCATATACAACTAATTATGTGTGGATACTCCCAGAAAGTTTGATCAAGGGACAGCCAAATATTATGTAATTTTAGCATGTCATAAAATACTTGCCTTTCTACTTTCCAACAATTTAGGAATGGAGCAATCTGGTTTGCCTTACGGGTAGCATAATGGACAGCTGGATGGCATTTGCTTCTGAGCCTTGCTGAGTCCTCATCTGATTGGGTAAGTCATGCAGATGATGGTCCCGAGGCTCACTCAAGTCCACTGTTTTCAAACCACAGGAAAGTTAGGGACGGCTTTGGGAGATGCTTAGCACTTACGAGCATGTTCTACTCTTACGGAGAGCTGGGGTTCAGTTCTCAGCTCACAGCCATCTGGGACTCCAGTTCCAGGAGACCTGTTGCCTTTTCCTGAACTCCTTGGCAACCGGGAATACATGGACTCCCTGACGCGTATGCAGCCAAACAAAACAAAACAACAGCAAAAACCCCAAACAAACAAACCTATGCTACACAGAGTAAAAAATAAATAAATCATTTTTTCTTCTTCAAATCCGAAATACCCAATGGAGTATTAATTATTTTCAAGAAAGAATAAAATCATGGCATTTTTCAGGGAGAAAAAGGGAGTGATTGTATTAAGCAAAATAAACTAGGTTTAGAAAGACAAAATGACATTTTCTCTCACAGGATATAACTAGCTTAAAAGAAAGTTTAAGGGAGGGGTCTGCTTTGGAGAAGGGATGGATTGGATGTGACTGAAACACCTTGTGTACCTGTGGAAGCCATAACAAAACTATTGTTCTATACAAGAATAGAACACAGTGATGGTGCTGATGGAGAAACTCCTTTCTTTGCCTGATCCCTCACCACTTGTCCACATGGCTAGGGGGATGAGGAGATAGATGCTCCTTCCGTTGGCCTAGGTATATGAGGACACTTGGTATATGAGGAGGAGCAGGACCGGGATTACAATGGCGTCAGAAGCAGTGGTAACACTCTGGTGTGTCATATTACCTGAAGCAGTTTACTAAAGTCTTTGAATCATTATTATTAATTTTAGAATTAATCTTCAACCCACTCTTAAACAAGTAACTCTTATTAAACTCAGTGGGCCATGCACAAAGTAAGACATGGATGTAAGAGGTTAACTTGAGAAGACAGGTTAAAGGTGGGGTGTAAGGTACTCGAAGCAGGGAAACAGAAGTAAAATGCGTTGTGTCAATGCATGCAATGGTTAAATAATAAAAGAACCTTCACATATGAAACTGTAGCTTTTGGAAGAGACATTAGAGATCATCAAATCTAATCTGATTTCCCAGTGAGGATATTTGGTCCCCTGAATGCATCTTCGTGATGAAAGAGACAACACTAAACTTCCACTTGATTAATGCCTTTCTGTCACATTACCTTTCGATGGTTGTAAAAGGTTTTCCTGGCATGGTGGACAGACTTTCAGTGAGGGATGCCCAACACCTCTCACTTTGGGGAGGCAACACTTTCCATTATCTGCTTGGGTTCACGGTGCTCCCCAGAGCCTCCGAGACTCTTGAAGTCACAGTGGGACAAGTACTGGTGGTTGCTGGGCGGTGGTGGCCCACGCCTTTAATCCCAGCACTTGGGAGGCAGAGGCAGGCAGATCTCTGTGAGTTCGAGGCCAGCCTGGTCTATAAGAGCTAGTTCCAGGACAGGAACCAAAAGCTACAGAGAAACCCTGTCTCGAAAAATCAAAAAACAAAACAAAACAAAACAAAACTGTTGGTATTTACATACAATACGTGACACCCTGACATTAGTAGGTTCTCAATAAATGCTTGTTAATGGGTAGGCATAATAGAAGGAGAATTTGCATATTCTTGAGATCTACAGAGTGTGCTCATGAATATTCACTAATCAGTGTGAGTCTTATGTAACAAGGAACCCTAAAATTTCCATGGTAATGTACCAGCAACAATATGTTGGATTTCCTCCCCCGCCCCCCACACCAATTCTTTAACAATTCTCTGAAGTTTAGTCTGCTATAATCTCTTTCAGGCACCAGACTATATTATTTCTCCTCGGACCTAGAACCAAGGGGCTTAGTTTATCTGTCCAAACAGCATAGACCGAGGGCTGTCTTCTCATTTCCATCTTCCTTATGGTCCATTTCTTCCTTTCCACTTTTCCTCGGCAGCCTGTTAGTAATACTGCAGGCATCCTGGAGCCGACGGATACAGCAGCGTTTGAATGTGCATACAAGGAGTCCATTCAGGGCCACTAATCCATATAACAGTTCAGACAAAGAACACGAAACATGTGCCAGGGCAGCCGTCTCTATTGATGTGGTCTTCACAAGTCTTTGCAATTGTGTCTTTGCAAAGAAATGGTTTGGCTGGTTTCAAGCTTGCTATGGTCTCTGATCCTATGTTATCCCCACATCTGCTCTCCCTCCTCCTCAACAGCCTCCCCCTCCTATGTCACTGCTGGTGCAGGCATGCGTCATTTGCAGCCTCTCACTGTGGCTGGAACATCACCGCATCTATGAATAGATTTCACAGTCTCCTTCAAGCTTCTTCTCAGGGCTAGACTGACTCAGCTACACCAAGAACAGAGAACACACTGACGGACAGCTAGCTTTACCGCCCTGTGTTTCCATAATGTGGATGCATAAAAGAGAACACGGCTTACAAGAAACTCTCCAGAAATAATAAATCCAGCACAGAAAATGAACAGAGAAACACAAAGAAACTCCATCCCCAGCCAGAATGTTGGAGTAGATGGTTGTAGATAAAGTGATAATTTAGAATATGAAATTTCTGGTCTGGAAAAAAAGCTATCTTTCAGATGTGGCTTTGATCTAAAGATTAGAAATTGCTTCCCTTGAGAAAAGATCCTTAGAGATCTAATTTGCAAGGAGCCAGGCTGAGGGAACCAGGATTTGCAGAAGGCAGATCCAGGTCATCGGTGCATAAGTGATGGTGCTTATTGTCTCTCACACTGAATTCTCAGCTACCACCTTTAATTAGGACCAAGAGCACAGCCACAGCAGCAGGCAGCTGCAGAACCTGCCTCTGGCTCCCAGAGGAACAGTGACCATTTCTGGCTCAGGCAGACACAGCTGCTCCACCGACTCTGAATGTGTGGGAACAAACCTGGCTGGAGATTTCTGTAGTATGGAACCAGCCAGGGAGGTTTTTCCAGAGAGAGATAACTTCATGACTGTTTATTAATAGGACCCTAGATTCACCCAGTAGAAATGTTTGGTAGTGACTGCTTAATTGTTCTCAGGCAGTAATTACTGCAATTAAGAACTTGCAACATTGCAAAACCTCGTCTAGACTAGTATTAAAAGGAACCTGTTGGCGATTGCTTTTTGTTGGAGAGGACAGATAAACAGTGATAAACAGCGCAGCTCTGGGTCTCGCTCAGTGTCTTCTTGGAATCCATCCATCCTCCCGTCTTCTCCCGACTTGTACAAGAACTTCTCCTTCCTTGATGGTGCGGTATTCTGAGTGGCAGGAACGCCATGCAGGCACACACAATGATGCCTTCACTCCCCTCTAACTCTAACATGTGGCACTTGACATATTAAAAAATAAGGTTGGCATTCCCACTGCAATGACTCTTAAGGGTTTAGAGATTTGTTTCCTTCATCAGGAAACAAACTGAAGTGAGAGCAGTGTCTCAGGAAGAGGCAGCCAGGCTCAGCATCAGAGCTGGAAAGACACAGCAAAGTCCAGGAAGCTCTCGAGGACATGTCATCTCTTAAGAAATCTCATCTGTTTCTGCTTCTGCGAGTCTCCCCCACAACACAGTCATAGTTATTCTCCTCTTCTCTGTTGTTACCCGCAGCAACCAGGCTAATCCTTCCTTAATTCCCCGCCCCTGCCAGAGTAGTGTAAGGGAAGAGTTAAATTCGCCTTCTCCACTTGTTGATGCCTTCTTCTAGCAGAGGTTATGGCATCTCATCCCATCCCAGTTTCCGTGTGCTGGACCATGTATTCACTCACAGGCTTAGCATGGTGGCCGTGTCTTCTCAATTATGGGCTTAAAGCCTTAGAGGCAATGATACAACCAGGTGTCTCTGGCGCTAACAATAGATTCTGACAAAGAAGGCTTGATGTATGAAGATACTTTTTCTCCCTTCCTTCCTTCCTTCCTTCCTTCTTTCCTTCCCTCCCTCCTTCCCTCCCTCCCTCCCTTCTTTCTTTCTTTTTTTTTTTTCTGATCTCATGTGGCTCAGGTTGGCCTATGTGGCCAAAGCTCATCCTGAACTCCTGATCCTCTTGCCTCCACCTCTCAAGTGCAGAAGTACAGGAGTGTGCCTGCCATGCTAGGTTTATGCAGTACTGGGGATTAAACTCAGAAGTACGTGTGTGGTGGGAAAGTGTGAAGATGCTCTTTTGAGAAAAATTTTTGAGTTATTTACGCAAAAACTAAGGAGTACAGAGACTGTATATATAGTGCAATTTCAACCCACCACAGCCCTTCCCAGTTTCCTTTATTGCAGAGATTTTTGCATTAGTAAGGAACATTTGCTCTAACTAATAAATAAATATTGCTACCAATTATTATTAGATTAAGTACACCATTTCCATTGGGGTTCATTCTCCAGAATTTGGTCATGTACGTTGGCTTGAACCTACCACTGCACTAACATACAAAATACTTTTATTACACTTATTTCTCCAGTATTCCATCTGCTAATGTGCACCCCTAACTTCTGTGCGATGGGATGGTTAGCCTTCAAGGTCAACTTGTTTGGATTAAATAACATTTAGGGTATGACTCAGGCATACCTTTGGGTGTGTCTCTAAGGGTGTTTCCAGAGAGGATTAATTGAAAGACTGAGCCACACTGAATGTGGGTAGCACCATTCCACAGACAGTGGTCCTGGACTGAGCAAAGTTGGGGGAGCGGAGAGAAAGCCAGCTCGTTCAGAATTCCTTTCTCTGTTTCTCGGTCTGTCTAGATGTGAGCAAGCAGCCTCACATTCCTGCTGCCACGCCCAAGAGCTTCTGCCCTAAGCTTCCCTCGCATACCTTGTGTTCTCAAACTAGAAGCCAGATGAAGCGTTTCTAAGTTGCTTCTTGTCTGATATTGATAATAACGACAAAAAGTAATCACAACGTTGTAATCAATAGCCTTCTTGACATCCCTATAGTTGTGGTTGGCATCTTTTGCTTTGCAATATTTATTAAAGAATCATCTGTGCTGTGATAGAATACCTCTTTGCGGCAAACAGTGCTCTATTGTTAGGGTTTTTACACCGTTAGCTACTCACCTCCTGCAGGGTATTCTAGTTGTGCCCACATGTTGGCAACTATGACTAAAATTGATATAAACACCCACATGAAGACTTTTGGTAGATACACATTTCCAAGTCATTTTGGATAAATACAAAAATGTTCGATTCAGGCTAGCGTGAGTACAGCCCATTTTGTAAGAAACTGACCAAATCGTGTTTAAAGTAGCTGTACAAATTTTCAGCCTTGCTAACAGTAAAGAGAATTTTCAGTTGCTTTGATTATTTTTTGAGAATGGGTTTTGGTCAGTAGAAAACATAAAAGATATATAAATATGTGGGGTTGGATTGACTCAGAGCCCCGCGGCTGTTGTCTTAGCTGTCTGTGTTGCAAACAGTGAGGGTAGTAGATAGTGAGCTACACTACGAACTGGATGATGTCTTCACTTGGTACTCATGAGCATTTGAGAAAAATCAAGCTACTTAGAAAAGCTAACCTTCACCTTGTCTTATTAAAGATTAGGGTACTCATGCCAATTCCTAAAAATCAAGCAAATGTTAAAGGCATAATGTATGTAGAAATCCTACCTAGCAACATTATGAAATTACAGAGAGAACCCAATATGAATTCTAAGTCCAACAATAAAGACTATGCTATTGTCATAAGCTACAATCTGTTATTGGAAGCGGATTGTTTCATTGCTATCACTGTAAAATCCTATACCTAAAACAAGAAAATGACCCTATTATTTACAAATTGAATGGAATGTACCAGTTCTTATTTCCATCTAGTTGAAGTCTGAGAGGCTAGAAACACCACAGACTCACTGGTCACAGATCCTAGAGTCTCTGAGGGTGTGGCTTTTGCCTCCTTGTCTCACTGGTGATGTCACTGTGAGAGTGGGTCACTGCAGGTTGTCCCTTGCAGGATTTCCCACAATAACATCGCCAACCATAGACTTATCTGCCAAGGAAATTGGCCAGCAGCATCTTCTGACCACAGCGTAATTGCAGACTTTGGAGACAGAAAAGCTGCAAAGACTCCATTTTCACTCATCCTCCTGCACATAGTTGGCATACCGTAACCATAGACCCTTTACGTGATGCTCATATGGGGGGAACATCATACTTTTGAGTGGCTTTTCTGTGTGTGTCCCCTAAAGCATCACTTCTTTTGATATATTTTGATGGAGCTTGTCAATCTCTGAGCTATAGTTATCTCTAGTTTATCAGCTGAATGGAATTTAAAATGTGAGAATGCACATCTCCAATATCTTATTCCATATACTGCTTTCCCCCACCATGCCCTTTTGAACCTTTTGAAATTTAATTTTGTTTATCAGTTTTAAATTCCATACATGTACTAAATGTATCTTGATTAATTGCACCCCTCTTTTCCCTTCTAAAATCTCCCAGACTTCCCCTTCACGTTCCCTTCCGGATTTCATGCCTTCCTTTTATAATTTTTGATTAATTTATTTTTTGAAACTAGGAATCCAATGAATGGTATATGCAAGTGCGGGGGGTTATCCACTGAGGCATGGGGAACCTACCAGTGGGCAACACGCCTAAAGAAAACCCCTTCTAGCAGCCATCAACTGCCAACAGCTCCTCAGGTGGCAAGGGAAAACTCAAACCCCCACCCTGTCCACACTAGAATTTTTAAATAGCTTGACCTTATACCCATCTTGTGTGGGTGACAATGGCAGCTGTGAGCTCATGTGGTCAAGAACAGTGTGGTGTCCAGAGGGCAGCATTTTGTAATGCTTTTCCCCGCCTCTTCTTTGTTGCTCCTGAACCATTGCAGGGAGCGGGTTGATCTAGGTATTCTACCTATAGCTGAGCTTTATCCCACCTATAGCTGAGCCTTCTTCCACAGATGCATTCTCAGCACTGTGAACAGCAAGGCATCTCTGGATCAGCCACTACCTGCTGCAATTAAAAGTTCTCTGGTCAAAGTTGGGAGCGGAACCAATCTCTGAATATAAACACAAACATACATGCAGCTGTTTGACAATATGAACAGTTAGAAAAGCATCAGTAGGTCCTCCTTTAAGGTTTATGACTTCCCTAACCATGGGGTTTGATCATATTTATACACCAAGCCTACTCCTTCCTATGGAGCAAGCTGCAAATCTAACCAAGAAAGCAGCTCTTCTGGGCCTCTCAGACCAGTACTCAAAAGGGAGCTATCCTCTGCCTGGTATTAAGATTTTCATTTAATAGTACATGTTTTCTGGGAGCATATTTGTTCATTTATGCTGAAATTTCATTTTTAAATATATTTTTAATTAAGAAACTAGTGGGTTTCATTAAACGTCTTCATGCATCCTTAATTTCAGAGAACTGACTCCTTGCCCCTCCTGCCCTTTACTCCTCTCCTCATCCCCATTTAAGCCATTAGTTCCCAATATTTTCCCCAGTTCTTTAATAGTATATAATGTCTTAATTAGGGTTCCTATTGCTGTGATAAAACACCATGACCAAAGCAACTCGGGACAAAATGGTTTGTTTTACCCATGTTTCCATATCAAAGGAAGGCTTGTCAGGAGCTCAAAGCAGGAACCTGGAGACAGGGATTGAAGCACAGACCTTGGAGGAAGGCCGCTTGCTGGTTTGCTTCTTTGGACCTGTGTAGCTTGCTTTCTTGTACAGCTCAGGACCACCTGCCCAAGGCTGGCATCTTCCCCTGTGCTGGCTCGACTTATGTCAACCTGACACAAAAATATAGTCATTTGAAATCTTAGTTAAGAAAATGCCTCTGTAGTAAGATAGGGCTGTGGGCCAGTCTACAGAGCATTTTCTTAATTAGTGGTTGATAGGAGAGGACCCAGATCATTGCAGGTGATGCTATCCCTGGGCTGGTGCTCCTGGGTTCTATACGAAAGCAGGCTGAGCAAGCCAGTAAACAGCATTCCTCCACAACTTCTGCTTAGCTCCTGCATCCATGTTCCTGCCCAGTTTGAGTTCCTGCCTGTGCTTCCTTCAGTGGTGGACTACGATGTGGAAGTACAAGTCTAATAACCCTTTCCTCCTAAATTTGTGGTTTGGTCATGGTATTTTATGTAGTACGAAAGCCGTTTGTTTGTTCTAGCCGCCCATAACTGAAATAACCACACAGAAACTGTATTAATTAAATCACTGCTTGGCCCACTGGCTCTAGCTTCTTATTGGCTAACTATTATATTAATTTAACCCATTTCTACTAATCTGTATATCGCTACGTGGCTGTGGCTTACTGGGTATAGTTCCCAGCTTCTGTCTTCTGTGGCTCCATGCTTCTCTCTGACTCCACCCTTCTTTCTCCCAGCATACAGCCCAGCTTTCCCCATCTAGTTCTGTTCTTCCCTGTCATAGTCTCAAAGCAGTTCTTTATTCATTAACCAACAAAAGCAACACATAGGCAGGAGGACCTCCCATACCAGTTTTGCAGAAGCAATAGAAACCCTAACTAAGATATCACCCCTGGGATGAAGCCTCTCTCACAGAATCATTAATCAAAAAAAGCTCTACAGCCTTGCCCAGAGGTTAACCTGGTATTTGCTCAGTTGAGGTTTTCTCTTTCCAAATGACTCTTGCTCATGTCAGGTTGATAACAAGCTAACTATCATCGATATGCTCTGCTATTATATCTTTATACTTGAATTGCATGATCACAGAGTCCTAAGGAACTTCTTCGTGCACACTTCATTTTGGTTAAATTTTCTCTTGGCCCTTCATATTCCTATCTCCATCACAGGACCTGCTTAAACCCTTCTGCCCCTAAGCATTTTCTGCTTTCATTTCACTTCTGTTTTATTGCCCCTACCTAAATGCATCCCAACCAATGGCCCATTTCTAGTTTCCCTGCTTATACGTCTACTCCATGTTCAACACACAAAACAAAGCAACTGAAGCTCCATGAGATAGGACATATTAGATAGGACATAGTGGCACTTGTCTTTCTGGCTCTGAGTAACCTCATTCAGGATCACATTTTCCTATAATTTTACTTTTCTTGCAGCCATGTAATACCCCATTGTGTTTATGCACTGCTCTTAATTATCCATTCACCATGTGATGGACGTTTCGGCTGATTCCATTCCCTAGCTATTGTGAAGAGCACAGCAGTGGACATGGATGTGCGCGTATCTCCAGAGGGATATAATGTCTTTGGGATATAGACCTAGGAGTGGGATACCTGGATCATATGGTAGATTTAGTTGTGGGTTTTTTTGTTTTTTGCTTTGTTTGTTTGTTTGTGTTTTAGAACCCTCCAGAATGATTCCTACAGTGACTGCACTAGTTTACACTCCCACTAACGTTTTGTAGGGGTTTCCCATCCCCTCATGCATGGCAGCATTTGCTGTCATTTATATCCCTGATGATAGTCATTCTGGGTGGGGGAGAGGGAGTTTTAAAGTGGTTTTCATCTGCCTTTCTCTGATGGGTAAGGATCTTGACTATTTCCTAAGTGCTTATTAGTCTTTTGCATTTCTTCTTTTGAGAACTTCATGTTCTTCAGTTCCTAAGCCCATTTTTCAACTGACTCCTTTCTTAGTGTTTAGGTTTTTGTTGTTTGTTTGTTTGTTTGTTGAGTTCTTTGTGTAACGTAGACACCAATCCTCTATCGGATGTACAGTTGACAAGGATTTCCTCCCAATCTGTGGGTGTCTCTTCATTTGATTGACAGCTTCCGCTGCTGTACAGAAGCTTCTTTGCCTTATGAGGTCCCATTTTTTTCTGTTGATCTTATTTCCCGAGCAACTTAAGTGCTATTTAGAAAGTCCTTTACTGCATCTATAAGTTGAAGTATTTTCCTATATTTTCCCTCTAACAGTCTCATGGTACTGAGTGGTCTGTTGAGTCTTTATTCTATTTGGAGTCGGATTTTGTGCACGGAGAAAGGCAAGGATCCAGTTTGATTGTTCAGAATGAACCCAAGTCTCCCATCACTGTTTGAGATGCTGTCTCCTTCGATGTTTATTTTTGGTATCTCTGTCAAAGACAAAGTAGCTGTCATCACGTGGAGTTGTGTTCTCTGTTCTATTCTACCGATCCAAGTGTCGGTTTCTGTGTTGTTTGGCTTGCTGAGGCTCTCCAGTGCAACTTGAGACCAGATATAGTGATAACTTCTGCAGTCTTTTCTTGATCTTCTGGTTTTCAATTAAAGGCTAGTTAACAAAAAAGTGAGTCTAATACTACGGTTTCATTGAGAAAGTGGGCCTGGTTTATTTACTTTGGTCAGTTATTACTAAGCTTTTACAAGATTACTAAGCATATGCATAGAAATACACTGATCAGGGGATTATGAATGAAGACCAGGCACTTGACTTACAGGTTAGAACCTCAGAGTTGCCCAACTCTGACTGATTCAATTCTGCATGTAAACTATAGCTCAGCGACTGCTGTGTAGAGCCAACAGCTGTGGTATATCTCTTGAACTTATTCTAGCAATTCAACCCATCCACCTCTCCTCTTACCCTGGGACTCATTTTTCTGCTTTCTGACCCCAAGAGGACAACATCTTTATATTTGAAATATAAAGGAAATGTTGTGCTGTTTGTCTTTCTGTGCTATATTTATTCATATTTTACTTATTTTCTTTTGGAGATATGTTTTTCTTATGTAGCCCAGACTGACCTCCAACTCTCAATCTTCCTTCCTTAGCCTCTGGAATGCCCAACTGTCTTCCTGTGTTTTAAAACATAAGGTTACAGTATTTTCAGATAATCATTTTGGGATATACCTACTCACATAGGTGCTTTTTGCTGAAATACCAAAATGCCTCCATGTATAACAAAAAAATCAGCCAACCAACCAAACAAACAAAAAACCCTGCCTCCTGCTCTCCTAGTGCTGTGTTAGAGCCTTGACTGACCGAGGACTGCTGACTCTCCCCCTCACTAAATTCCCTTGTATTACAAATGTATACAGAAACTGTCTTGCTTACTTCCTCAATAGGATAAGAGGAAAAGATTCCCCTTTTTCTCCTTAAATTCGAGCTGACCTAGGGACCTGATTTCACAGAAAGCAGCATGAATTATGATGCGTAAGTGCTGAGGCCAGGCCTTGTTCAGATCTGCTTTCCCTTCCTCAGAAACATAGAGTCTAACGCCAGCAGAGCATGAGACCCCAGAAGGAACAGAGATGATTCATCCTAACTGAAACCACCCTAGGCCAAACTAAAGGAGCAGTTGAGCACATATAGGAGTGAGCTGAGCTAAAATGAGAAGAACTCCTCTGCTTAGCTGTGTACAAAGTGCTGACCCTAAGATTTGTAAGCCAAAGAGATGGTAAGGATTTTACAGCTCTAGGTTTAGGATAGATGACTGTGGATGTATTTCTAAGACAGGGTCTCATTGCATAATTAAGGCTGGCTTTGAACTCATGCTCCTTCTTGTGAGTGCTGGGATTACAGATGTGGACCACTTTGAGCATGTACCAACCTAAGATTTTTTTATGCAGAGATATTCACTGCGTACTCACACTAGCATGCATGAATTACAGTGTTGTCTATGTAGCTTCAGGTAAAAGTGATTCATCACCAACCTGGCTTACAGGGGTAGCTGGCCCAAACTGTCTTCTATAAACATGCCAACGACAGTCTCTGTTTTCACTGCTCCGTCTCTTTTCTGCAGCACAATTTATTAAGATGAAAAATGTCAGATTTTCTTTTAGGAACCTGAGAAGTATATCAAGCAGAAATTAAACTTCAACCTCTCCAGAATGAAAAGACAATGTATTTCAGCAGAAGTGTGAAAGGATCCTAGGGTTACTGAGCATATATATTACATGGTTGTAACCGTTAATTGATTAGCTGTTGTCTGATATGTTACGATATTATTTTAGAGCATTTTTAGCACAGTTAAAAACATTCTTTCATGTTTCCTTTTTTATAAAAATCAGCTTTTTTTTTACCAATATTAAACAGAATAAGGAGGCTAAATTTCTTTCCAGGTAAAAACTGAACAAAAAGGTGATAAACACCTTGTTTTTTTTTAAGTGAGTAATAACCAAAATATACAAAAGTTATGATCAAACAAACGCTTGTCTGTGGGTGTTTGTAATAGCTGTGTCCACAATTGCCAAAACATGGGAGCAACTAAGATGTTTTTCAAAAGATGAACTGGAAAGTAAACTTTGGTAAATCCAGACAGTGGAATATTATACATTTATCAAAACCAAAAAACAAAGAAACAAACAAAAAACCATGCAGTCAAGCCACAGAAGGCAAGATGAAAATGTAAAAGTAGGTACTCTTCCATGAGAAATCATTCCAAAATGGCTATACACTGTATCATCACAGCTGTTGAGAACACGTTGGTATTCTTTAAAAAGGCTAAAGAGTGGAGACAGGAAAAGGACAATGGATCCCAGGAGGTTTAGAGGAACATAAGATGAGTAGGCGGAGCACCTGGGATTCACATGGCAGAGAAACTATTCTGTCTGGTACTAGAATGGTGGATTCAGGTTGTACATTTAGAAAGACCTCACAGAAGAGAGAATGTCCTTATGTGAGCTGTGCATTTGGTTGGTGGTCACATGAAAAAGGTGATTTATCCATTCAACAGTGATACCAGAAAGATCTTGTCTATGGTGGGGAGACCACAGAAAGTACAGACAGACATCTTTCAGAGCGTTCTGCTTCTGGGTTATTTCACTGTGAACTCAAAGCTTCAATAATTTCTATCTTATGCTTATTGATTCTTATTTTATGGGTATGAATGTTTTACTGTATGTGTGCTCATGCACCCATGGGTGCCTGATACCTGTGGTGACACAAAGGCACAAGATCTCCTGGAACCAGAGATGGGTGGGTATGAGCTGTCAGGAAGGTAACCAACCCTGGTTCTCCAGCAAGAGCAGCAAGTGCTCTTCAGTGTTGGAGCTGTCTCAACAGCCCTGAAAGTTTATGTTTAAAAATAGAGAAAAACACTTTAGCATGACTGAGCATTTGTTATAATGAGTGAAATAATGAAAAGATCCTAAGAATATAACTCTGACCCACCATGAGATCGTATGCGTCCATCGAACGAAAGGCTAGCACTGAAAAGACTGCATTGTCGGGCAGATGGGCATGTATAGTCTTTGTACATCCTCAATAGGGTGAAAAATGTGCAGTCATTATATTTTTGAAAGGAAAAGCGCACACTTCGCTAATTCCACTCTTCAGTATTTCCCCATGTAAAATGTAAACATGGGTGAATAAGCATGTTTGTATGTAAATATTGATAGCAGTAGATTTTCATAATATTCCCCAAATTAGAAACAAAGCCATATGCATTCCAATAGTGAGCGCATAAATAAACTGTGGTGTATTATTACAGCAAATTCTACTCAGCAATAAAGCCAAGTGAACTTCTGACATAGCACAGATGAGTCTCACCATTGTTAGGCTGGGAATCAGGATTGTCTTCACGGACCTGAGGCAAAGGGCCTCTCAAAGCACCTCCTGTGTTTCCAATAGCTTTAAAGTTGAATTATATACTGTCACCACCTTGAAATTCTCAATATATTTCTAATGTGGTCCCTTATCTTCAGGCTCCACTGAGCCTTCCAGTTATGCAGCCTGTTGTTTCACCAAACCTTCGTCTCATGAACTTCTGGAAGTTAGCTCAACTTTAGATTCCTAATCTCTATGAAAAGTCTTTACATCTTTAGATACAAAAAGAACATTAATTCTATTCATACCACTTTTGTTTCTTCAATACCTGGCTTGCTTCTTTAGATCAAAGAACAGCAAATTGAAGGCTCTTTATTGATTACAACATACATGATCTCTCCTCTTCTTAAATCTATCATCTACTTTGAAAGATGCTTTTCCATAGGGCTTCTTCTTCTTTTTTTTTTTTTCAAATAAACCAGCTGCTTTAATGATCAGGAGTTTAAAGACAGGCTTGAGTATTTAGGTGAAGAATTCAGTTCATATTTTTTCTGTTTGAATGCTATCCCTTTCATAACTTCAGCACTTGTTACATAAAATGAAAATCCTGTACTGCTTGTGTCAATAAAGTTGTGCTTTTCAAAACGATGCTGAATTCCAACTTCCTGGGCCTAGGAAAAGGACCAAATTTAGTAAGGAAATCTTTTCAGTTGATCGTCTTAAGACAAGGTCACTGGGTAGCTCCAAACCTATGTAATTCGTAGGACTCTTCTACAAATGGGGAAAATGTGACAGACAGGCATCCAGATGCAGGAAGATGTGGAGATACTGAAAGAATGCTACTTACAACCCAAGGAAAGCCTGAGGCTGCCACAAAGTAGGAGAAAGACTTGGAATAAGTTTCCTTCATGGCCCAGAAGGTAGGTAACAGCGATACCTAAATCAGACTCGGACTTCTGCTCACCAGAAATGTGCAAAAATCAGCATCTACTCTTTGACCTTCTGAAATGAAAGAGCAGAAATGTATCATAATTAAGCTGTAAGATAAACCCAGCATCTTCACTTCTTTCTCCACTCTTTCGTTCTGATAGATGACTCTGCTTCTCGTCCCATGTGTGGGCGCATTTTTCTTGGGTCATCATCACAGATGTGACTTTCCTCCAGTGATTTTACATGGTCACCCTCAGAGTATAGGCTATGGAACATGTACAGAGAAGGGATTACACAAGTTTGTTTAAAATACGAGTTGCTGAATGCCAGAGCAGAACAAGTAAGGTTAGAATTAGATTAGAATTGCAGGTGAATGGATAGGAATCTTTATTTTTTAATGGTTCTTTCCTATCTCCATTCTTCTATAAGTTTAAATCCCTGGAAGAATCCTGGGTGGCTGTCCCTTAAAGAAAGAACAGGCAGTAACAGCCCAACTCTTTTCTGGGCCCATCTCAATTCTAGAATTAGTAAGTGTCACCCCTTTCTCTTGGAAGAACTGCTTGATACAAGGCCAGCCCTGATGAGCTGTTCCTGGAACCAGAGTCTTGCTCTGAGCTACCCCCACCCTTGTGTTTCTCAAAGGGAAGGGAGACGCTTAGGAAAGAGTTGAAGTGCTCACCACAGTGACATTGCCTCACCCTTAGCACGGAATCCTGATTATACACTTAGAGTCTATTAGGAGTCTTAATTGCTTAAAGCGACTGAAGGTAGAAAAACGATTACCCCATTATGCCTTCTTTGAAGCCCAGCTCCTGATAAAGTAGGAAAGGAAAGGTCTGGAAGCATTCTCTCTTCTTCCCTTTGCTGGAATTCTGTACTTAGAACACTCAGTTCCCAAGATAACCCTACCTTAAGAGCACAGGTCAGGTGTGGCATGTACAGAAAAGGAGAGACTATGGAATTATAACCTTTAGGCAGAATTTTGAAGTTCTGAGACAAGTCTTCAGCACTTGGAGATGTCTACAGGAAAGTAGCACGAATGTCCCCATGCTCTTATCTGCAGTGTAAAGGGCGACTCTGGAACCTCACACCAGATCTCCCTTCTCGGTTTCAAGAGCACAACATTCCTTTTGTGAGGGTGTCTTTAGCACCTTGTTATCGTTTAACCACCATTATCATTTTTGGAGATGTGTTGTACCTTGGCATATTTGTGGTGAAGTTAAAAGTGTTTGGGTTTCTGTCAGGGGGATTCTGTTAACCCATGACATCGGATTTTGCCTGATTGGAAAGGTAAAGGTATCTTCTGTGGGAAACATGGCCTCTTTTACAGAGATGACCTCCCTTCTACTCCTTTCTACATAGCAAGTCAGGCATAAGGCTATAAATGAATCTACATCAAATGAAGGCTTTACATTTCAACACTGGTTTTCCTGGTTTGATCAAAATGAGCCACAGGGACCTCTTGACCAATATTTCTCCTATGCCCCAAACCCTACAAAGATGCTTTATTTCTGTGCCTTTCTTCTTGTGACAATCCCCCAGCATCTTCCATTAGCATATTGAATTTCTAATCATCTTTCTAATGTTCAAGTGCCCAAGGCAAATGTGTGCCAATGGCATTATTGTCTTTGGGGAGGTTCTAGCATGTTTATTTTCTATATAGTTGTGCTGATATGTTGTGTTGTGTATAGGTGTGTGCATGCATGTATGTGTGACGTGAGTATATCTTCCTGTGTGTGTGTATGTGTGTGTCTGACGGGGTATGAGTGATTCTCAGTGTATCTCTATATGATGCACACAGAGAAATAAGTGGTTACTAGCTGTATCCCTAAGCAACAAAATCAAATTAGTATAAAATTTGCTCTGCTTTCTCAATTCAATTTCAATTTATTTGGCCTTATAATTTAATGTTGACTCAAAACACATGACTTTTTATCACTAACCATAATTGCATATTTGCAAACTGAAGGCAATTTTACGAGAAACTATGGGAATAAAAACTACTGGATTTAAAGCAAAAGTTTTAGGACCAATTCAGATAAAGCATCTTCTATTTTGTCTTAGTTGATCTCCGCAGTAGCTCTGAAGTTTAGAAATCATGATCACCTGGATGACTGAGGAAGCATGGTAAGTCCACAGCACCCTGAGTGCTTTATTTTATTTTATTTTTTGTAACTAAGGTATTTTATTTTATTTTTTCCATGCTAGGAATATTAATATATTTTCTTTTTTTTTGTTGTTCAAAAACTTACACTTCCTCCCCTTCTCCCAGTCCCCTCCTGCTCCCCCTCCCTTTCCTCCCTCCCCCTGCATCCTTAAGAGAGGGCAGGGTACCCTGCCCTGTGGGAAGTCCAAGGCCCTCCCTCCTCCATTCTGGCCTGGGAAGGCGTGCATCCAAATAGACTAGCATCCCAAAAAGCCAATACATGCAGAAGAGATAGGTCCCAGTGCCATTATGGATGGTTTCTCAGTCTGCCCCCATTGGCAGCCACATTCAGAGTCTGGTTTGATCACATGCTCATTCAGTCCCAGTCCAGCTGGATTTGGTGAGCTCCCATTAGATCAGGCACACTGTCTCAGTGGGTGGACCAGCCCCTCAAGGTCCTGACTTCCTTGCTCATCTTCTCCCTCCTTCTGCTCTTCAACTGGACCTTGGGAGCTCAGTCCATTGCTCTGATGTGGATGTGGGTCACCCTGAGTGCTTTATTCCAAACTCTATTCTTCTAGATAAGCCCCATGGTTTGTTAAATATGTAATTAACTGTAACCAGTGTTGAGGGGGTGTTTATCTTGCTTGAACTCATCCTAAAAGAACACCTTGGCTGTAGCCTTCTACTGGGGAAGACAAACATATCACAAGAAAACATGAAGGGATGGGGAAAGCACAACGTTAGATGCCATTTAAAGATTATTTTGTTAACTAAAAGCAGGATACACATCAGCTCAGAAACCAGAATGGAAAGAAGGTGATGTTGCCTTGCGAAGGTTAGAACCGAGGTGAGCCAGAGTGCATGCTTAGACAATAGATGAGTTAGCAGTTCAGGGCTGAGACTAGCGGGGACAGAGACAGGCACTGAGCAAACAGTGTGATTAAAAAATGTACATAGTTTGGTACCTGTGGAGGTGGGGTGGAGAGTAAGTGTGCTAGATAATAAGGATCATTTAGGAAATATTAGTGAGTTAGGTGTTTATTACATGGTGGGTGGTAAGAAAATACCATTAGATTCTCCCTTCAGGAACAGCACTGTGAAATATGTAATTTTAAAATAATTCTGTTGATCTTATTACAGGTGAACGTGGGGACATAAAGTCTGAAGGGACAGAAAACAGAAACCAATTCAGTCCTGACTGCAGTCATCCAGTGGTGAGGGTAAACCTTCTGATCAAGTTGGTAACCACTGTACCAGAAAGAAATGAACAAAATAAACAGCTAATTAAAAAGTAAGATAAGAGTGCTGCATCTCAAAATCAACGAAGAGTGCAGAGCTGTAGATGAGTCCCAGTTTGTAGGTTGTGTGACCATGTAGCATTTACAAGAAGGGTCAAACAGGAAGGGCATGGGTGTAAATTCAGAACTAGTGAGTCTAAGTTCCAGAGGGGGACACAACCTGATCCACGGTGAGCAGTGCACACTTTTCTTCCAAAGAGTTGCTTTGAAAGTATCCCCTTGCCTGCTTTCAAGATTCAGTTGCAACCTGTAGCAAGAACGCAATCTCCTTATTTTCCCATTCCTGGGGAGCAAATGGATGGGTGCAACTTTGTTAGCGGTTAGTTACTGGCACTCTGTGTGACATGGAGGGAGACTGTTTACGTGACTCCTCCCACAAAGTGGTCACAGAACAGAAAGCATTTTATCCGTGAGGGCAGAGGGAGTTATAGCTGAAATAATAACACTGCACTGTGCCTTCTTTCTCTTAGTGAGGGGATCAACCACCCCATCTAGTCAAGAAACAAAGCTAGCACTTTCTCCACACTCAGTAGATCACAGCCAGAGCTCGCTCCCAGCTGTCTAAGAGCTCTGTTATCCTAAGGACCTCAGGATAAAGCAGAGCATACTTCAAAGACACACGGTTTGCAGACCACACAGATTCCAGAATTGTGTCTTTAGAGAAAAGCCACAGCTAAAGCAAAGGATCACATAAAAACAAACACCAAAATGACTAACTACATCCAGGCCTGCTTTTCCCTATGCAGTTACTACCCCGCAAATCCAGAATATTATCTACTAAGATATACAACTTTCAGTGAAACACTTTCTGATTATTTTTACACTATGTATGGTTTCTTTGTAAGTCACGGTGCTTGAAAGTGAATCTACTCTATGCAAAGTTGATTTTATATGTCAAGATATTAAAATGGGGGTGATTCCAAAATATAAAAATTATTTCCTAAACACAAGAAAATATAGTCTATTTTCAGTTTTAAAGTTATTTTTGTTAATTTCATATGAGAGTACAATGTGTTTAGATCGCTCTACCTCCCCACTCCAGCTCCTCCTGGACAACACCACTCCCAACAGGTCTTTCCTGATACAATAATAAAATAAGATCAAATAATATCAAAGATGCCCATAATTTGCAAGAATGAAATTAATTGTTGCTCTGTTGCGCCACCCAAAACCAAGGAAATGGATTCAAATTTATTCTAGTCCACAGTGACCAGAACACATTAATAGGAAACTATTTCTTAAAGTAGTAAATTCAGTACCTACATGTTTCCCAAGAACATGTACATGTACAATAATATCATCCTTTCTTACCTATGGCTTTGGTGAGCAACTTCAGTGTGTCGGGTGGGTGTCCAAGGAAGTCATACAGTACACTGTAGAAGCAGCAGCCCCAGGACCAGACACTGAGGCCGGTCTACTTTGACTGTCCACAGACAAGTTTTCTGGAGATTACTAGAGTAAATCTGCTTTTAACTAAATTCATTAGGTGGTTTTGTTGTTTGATTTTTGCTATCATTATTGATTTGTTTTTATTTTCTTGGTATTGTTATATAGAGACTTATTTGGGGGGAAAACCTAACATATTGTTTGTACTTTTTATTGTTGTTGTTAATGTTTGTTTTTTGTTTGTTTTTAGTTACTTAGGCTTGAACTCCAGTGCCTCTCCTACAGGGTAAACATCTAATCAATCTACCACATCCCCTAATCTTTGGCAGTGGCTGCTGCTACTTCTGCTTCCGCTTTTTCCTCTTCCTCCTTGCCCCCTGCTCTTCCCCTCCCTCCCCCTGTCATCCTCCTTGACCCTTTTCTCCTTCTAAAGGAAGTAGTAGTCTTTTCCTGATACTTAATAAACAGCAGATGAATGGCCTGTCTTTCCCTTCATAGTAATACAATGCCTGAACTGATGAGTCCCTTCAGGCAGGGATGAGCCCCCTAAATACTTATTCATTATGAAGCAGCCATCACTGAAACTGTATATATGGCAGAGAATTAAAATGGGCTCTGCAGGTTGTATTTATATATTTGTCCATAAATATGAATAATATAAAAAGGAACTATTTGAGATGGGTGGGCACGGGAAGATTTGGAGGGAGGAAAGGATGAGGGCATGTATGTAATATTTTAATTAAAATGCATCAAACATAAGTTAATTCTAAAAATAACTCGGGCTTCATAAAAACTTGACACCTAATAAAGAAAGCATGGGTTTTGTGTCATGATTTTTTTCTAACACATTCTTTCCCATCCTGTTTCTCGGTTGTCTACACAAAGATTCACCTTCGTCCTTGCTTGGTCTTAATTGAGTGGTAAATATGGTGGTAAATGCTATGAAGTTTTTCATTGACATACATATTTCACGTATGTTTTGAAGAAATAAAAGATCGTTGTCTATGGATATGCAATATCTTCTCATAAAAGTAAAACAAGTTGCAGTTTTTAAAATAAGCTGAGAACTACAGACGAGTTTATGAAGTGACTGACAAGGCAGGAAGCTTTCTTTCAAAGCTAAAAACCATGTTGGTTGGCAAGAGAAGTTAATCTTTAAAAACATCACTGTAAATAAAGAACAATCTTCAAATATTTTGTTGAATGAGGGCTATATCAGTGAAGATGACATGGCTGACAACACTGATCTGTGAGGGGCGATGTCCCTATGCTTTTTGCACATGGGAAGTCACGGGCATGAGTGGCACACAGCTGATGCCTGAACTCCCCGCCAGCTTTCCTCTTCTTGGGACGCATTCACACTGCGGGTCTCTCAAGAAAGCAAGCATGGACAATATAGACAGCGGGTATTTTCTTAAAAAGTAAGAGTCTCAGAAATGCTGTTATGTCAGCACAAGGAAATTGGGAGTTCATTGACAGCATCCCTCAAAGAGCAGCTTCGCAGTTTGTGGGCCTTTGGCATAGATGCTGAGAAAGTTATTTACAGGCACACACATCGATAGAGTTTCATATTTCACTATGCAAGCATAAACAAGCTAAATACTAATCTTCTCAATTTTAATAGCTTAATTCTTTGACTTCAGATAATATATGGTAATTTAGTTCCTGATCATGTGTGTAATAACTGTTATACGAGTGAGCATTAAAGAATTCTGTTAACGGGGAAAACAAAACACATACGCACAAACAAGTTAAACTTTTATCTCCGAGGAGTGGCAAAACAGTTCTAAAATCTACTGCAAATTGAAATCCCTACCCTGTCCCCAGGGGGGGGGAAAAAAGACTGCAAAACCAAACAAACTGGTCAGTAGTACAGAAGAAGTTTGTTACTCTAGTGTACGTAGTAGGAATGTGTCCTACATTGATAGCTGTTTCAAAGGTTTATGAGAAATTCAGTCTAAGAGCAATCAAGCTAATTCTTTTCGGGATAAGACTAAGAATAACATATGGGCCTAAGAAATCCAGAAGTTTGGCTGTCCAGGCCAGGAAAAGACTAACCTGGAGTAGCTGAAAGAAAATATCTAGAATTTCTAGTCTCACTTGTATTTTAGTGTGAGAGCAAAGAGCATGGTGGAGTGGGCTGACCTGTGATCTATTCTTTTCTTTGTCATATTTTGGATTGCTATACAAAGAACAGACATGATCACACAAATACAAACTTTAAGATCTTACCTTCATCAGTGCCCTACATTCGGCTCTGTTTGCCTAATATTATTAAGATAGGGAGAAAAACCACATACATTCAAAGACCAAAATACACTTTCATTTAAATGAATTCTAACTATTTTACAAACCCTGGCGCCTCTAATAATAACCTGCCTGAAAAATATAGTGGTGCAATGGTCGCACAAATGCTGTGGAAGTAACCAAGCACATTTTGATGGGACTTAATGCCCACTCCATGAGATGGGTCCTGTATCTGACACTTCTTTTTAGATTAATTTTTATGTGCATTGGTGTTTGGCCTGCATGTAGGTGTATATGAAGGTGTTGGATCCCCTGGAACTTGTTACAGACAGTTGCAAGCTCCCATGTGGGTGCAGGAAATTGAATCCGGATCCTCTGGAAGAGCAACCAATGCTCTTAACTGCTGAGCCATCTCTCTAGCCCCGACACTTCTAAAGTGAACAAGATCACTAGAGTAGAAAGTTCTTAGGCTCTAGGGGGAATTCTACTATTATTTTGCTAAAGAAACATAGCAGTGAAATGACTCCTAATGGTGTATTGTTCTATCCATAGATCAGAGAGACTTCTTGTCATAGATGGGAACTAATTCAAAGAGCCACAACTGGAAAGTGTAAACAGAGAGGCTAGAAGCACTCAGTCCTAAATGGGATGGCTCCAGTAAAGCCCTTCCCTCAATGTTCAGGATTTTACACAACAGAGGAAGCAGAGAATGTAAGAACTAGAGACGGTGGACGACTCCAAGGAAGCAGCCTTATCCAGACACACGGGGACCATCCGAACTCCCAGATGCTCCCAGAACAGCATACACACGACACCTTCACAAGTTCAAACCTGATCAGTTCCCAACACAGAGAAGGGCAAGTGGACACAAGTCCTGCTCCTAACCAAGCAGTTCTTTGCAACTGATACCTGCTGGGTGAGGAAAAATCAGTTTTCTCCCATGGAATCATTAGATATATCAGCTACACTGCAGAACAGGTCACATGCCCAGGAGTAGCTGACCTACACAAATTGGACTCCATGTTTTTTCTGTATGTGTATACTTTTGTTATGGTGTGTTCTTTGTTTGAACCTTTGTTTTTAATCCCCCTTTTTTTGAGAGAAAGAACATGATGGGTAGAGAGGTGAGCAGGATTTGGGAGGAGCTTGGGAAGAGGAAGGGATATGATAAAAAATATATGCAAAATTTTTAGAAAAAAATATGTAAAGAGGGTAAAGTGGTGTCAGTGAGGGCCGGGAGTGAAGAAGTCCCTTTGTCCACAAATATGCAAATTATGCAAATATCTACACTCTTATCAAATATTTATGATTTTTAAAAATGTAGTCTTTAGTCAACAAACTAAAAAGGTAAAGGTATTATACTAGCATTATTTCTATGTTTGCTTTCACTGATCTTTTGCTGACATTTTAATGAGTTTTCCCAGTAAATAAAAAATATTTTCTTTCAAACAACAACAAAAGCAGATATTTCACATATGAATGAATATTAATTAGCCATTTGTATGCAATTTTCTATATTAAAGTAATATATGCCTCTTGTAATATCTATATATGTATTAAAAAATTAATACAGTTCCATTGAATTAAAGAGCTGGTCAAAATAATTAGTTTCAGTTATGTGTAGGGATTATTTTGAGAATTTCACTGGTAGTTAATCATGTAATAAATTTATTTAACTTGTTTAATGCTAGTTCTATATCAATTTAGAACTGTTCCAGTTCTACTGAAACAAACAAGTAGTTTCATTTTGCAGTTTGTTTTTGCATAAAGTTTTCCAATTAGTTATCTAATACCTAATGGTCCGTCCTGAAAACATAGATACAAGTAACATTATCCAGACTGAGCATGTTATATTTAAGAATATATATGTATATACATATACACAAATGTCATATAAACATGCATATACAATACATATATGTTTGTAACAACAATTAGTAAAAATAGAGGCCATGAATTTGAAAGAGAGCACAAAGTAGCATGTGGGAAAGTTGAAGGGAGGAAAGGGAAGGGGGAAATGATTGTATTATAATCTAAAAAATAGGAAAACCATTTCTATTTTCAAGACTACAGACTATCATTTAGGAAGAAACTGGATGAAAACACTCTCGGTGCTTCCTACCTTTGTCCTATACAAATATCTCCATCTGAAGCAAGTGGCTGTAACTCTTTTACAAAGTTTAATGTGTGATGCTCTAGGACATGTGGATGTGGGTGTTGGTTGAGCATTTTCTAAAAAGCCATGAACAAACATCTACTTACCATGGGTAGGAAAGCAAGGACAGGACCAAAGAAATGAGTCTAGTAAAGTGTAGCTCGGTGAACAAATGGATTTACTTGGGGTTCCTTACAGAAGGGTGTAGGAAGGGCTACTTACAAGAGCACAGGAGGCTTTTGGGTGGCAACATCTCAGAAGCAAAAGGTAAATCTTTCTCCCAGCAACTGATAAATCCTCACAGAGGAGCCCCTCCACCTTCCAGGATGAAACATTAATAGATTTGGTCTTGTACAGGTCTCTTGCAGGTAACCATGCCTGCTGATATGCCAAAACAATAACCATGTCATCCCCAGAGGATAACTCTGTCCTCAAAAGAGTTTTGAAACAAGAATACTCATAAGACTCTCTTGGGTAACTAGTGAAATGATGGATCTCTGATTTATCCCCAAAGATTCCGGTTCAGCAGCATATGCTTTTGAAAACCTTCCCAAATGATTCTGATAGAGATAGTCCAGAGATGTTTCACAGCCCCTTAACAACATCGTGGATAACTGAACTGTTCTTCTTTGGTGTGCATGCTTGTTACTGAGCACCAGGTTCCACTTCAGCATCTCAGTGTTGAAACTCAAATATCCCAAACGTAGTAGTCAAGCCTTGTTTTGGCTCTCTGTAGTTTCAGTTACCACAGTCTGTCAACATTAAATGGAAAATTCTAGAAATAAGCAGCAATTTCATATTGCATGCCATTCCGAGCAATGTGATAAAATCTTACGCTGTCCCACTTAGAATATGAAGTTTATTTGCCTTGTAGGCTGCCTACCCATTCGTCAGTTAGTAGATATTCTGGTTACAGATAAACTGTCATAGTATCACAAGGCTTAAACTCCAAAAATCTTAATTTTACTTAATAATAGTCCTAAAATGCAAGAGAAGCTGGCAATTCTGATGTGATGAGAAGCTGTGAAATACTTCTTTGGAGTGAAAGGTGAAAGTGTTGATTATGACGAAAGAGAAAATCATCTTACACTGAGATCACTAGATCTATGAGATGATTGTTATTAGTCTCTTCCTATATCTCATCTAGACCCTTTACTGTGGATATGAATGCATGCATTGGGAAATTTATACACGTTCTAATTAATGAGCTCTAGGCTGTGGTGTGTTTTATTTTGTGTGTGTATGTATATATATTCATACACATGTATGTATATACGTTCACAGACACATACACACACATACATATGGTTGAAATGATCTATGAATCACATGTATACACACACACATACACATAGGCAAATACACATAGGTATGGTTTGGTACTATGTGTGGCTCCAGGCATCAGTGGGACGTCAGACAACCTATCTTCCATGGATAAAGGGACATCATGTTCACTGACATCCAGTTCTCACATCATGACCTTTTTATACTTTTCAGGGTACAAAGACCAAGCTGGCTATGAAGCTAATCCTGTTGTTTTGAGTTTCATTTGAGACTTGAGAAGGCTTCTGATCCTTCCTTAACTTGGAAAAATGACTGCTCCTCTCCTGCTTTTCCTCAGGAAACCTCTGCGGGTGGCCAGGATGACAGGTTCAATGACAGCTCTACAAGGGATGCTTTCTCTATTTTATGGAGGCTCTGACTCCAGGGAACAAGGCTTCCTTGAGATTAGCCGGAAACCTTGTTAACGCTTCAGTCTTATTTGAAAAGGACAAATAGCTCCTGGCCCCAATAAGAAATGGAGTTTAGAAAACATGAGGAAGAGAAATGAAAATGGACAAGCAGCCCAGGACTGCCTCCTCCTGCCTAGCTGGGAAACCGTTGTTTTGATTAAATGGAGAAGAGCAGTTGTGGAATAAGTCAAGAGCCCTTTTCCAAGGAAGCTCAGATCTCTGCTGGAAAACATGGCATCATTTGCTCATTTTCATTTTCTTATCTGGAATCTAAGCAGGCACCCTGGGGACCAAAGCTCTGTTGTAGTTTACCCCCCCCACTACCCCCAAACCTCCCCAGAAAGGTTTCCTTGTGGTGGGTGGAGGAGAAGGATAGCTGGCCCATTAGACACAGTATCTGCTTCAGGAAGAGATACCCTTTGTTTTGAGAAGTAAAGAAGAATTTGGAAATTTTAAATTTAAAGTGATGCCTCAATTTTTATGTTAGTTGTAAAATAATCTTAAATTAAAACAAACATCAAGCATAAACATCAATAAAATCTTCCATAGATCTTTCCTAATGCCATCTAAGAATAATTAGGCAACCTCTGATGCTTTTCTAATTCTGATGCTTCAAAGGAGGAAATTCAAAAAAATATCAGTCTTACATCACCAAGGTAGAGAACGGTGAGTCCTTTCCATCACAGCAGCCACAGGAAACAGACTGTGCAGTTGGTTCCATTTGTCATCTGGAGATATTCCCTATCTGAGGATGGGGTTGCCTCTAATTTGAATAATTTTCCATAAGATTAAGATCCTTCAAAGAGTAGACCAGGTGCAAGCCCAGCCCATGACTGTATAAAGCTACTGGTGGGTTCATTTCCACCCTTCAACTACTGACTTCTGGCCTCACATAACACTGTGTTTCTCCAAGCTTCAGTCTCAGCCCCTAGCCCAAGGCCTAAGGGTCTGTCTGATCTTTTCTCCCTTCCCCTTTGGTATTCATACTCTATGTGGCCTATAGTTTCTGGACTGCTGTGTCTGAAGGCAACCTTAGATAGGTATTTCCTGTATTGTTTCTAGTCTCTAGTGTTACTGGTCTGATGCCTAAAGAATGGGAGAAGAGCAGGGACACCACTCAGGCCAGGTATTGTCCTCAAAATGTAGCTGTGACTGCTGAAACAGAGAGCTAAAAGTTTATACGCCCAGTCCAAGTCACTGAAAACCCTAATGCAGCTACAAGTGTCCTGTGCTGTGCCTGAAAACTCTATCGCTATTGTTACTATGACCTTTATAAAAGAATAAAATCCTTTTTTTTCTGATACAGCACAAGTTAGTGGTACAGACTATTTAAGAGTTGTTCCCCCATGTGATATCTGTATTCTACTGGTGTAAAACAAAACTGTCAATAAATCAAGTTGGACTGAACACTGCTGAAGACCCAAAGTAAGACGCAGAGAGTGGCTCTCCCATACTGGTGGGTAGTATTGTCTGTTGACTCTACTCCTTTGCCGCTGAGACCACCCAAATTGGGAGCCCAAACTGTCCACTGTGAGTCAGAATTGGCCTAGGAAGCTATGGATTTCACAGAGAGATTAGCTGACATTTTGTTTGCGCATTTTTCAGATGTACAGTTGTGGGGTTTGGGTTCAGAACTTAGAGCACATAGCATCTGCTCCTCATTGAACACTGGTTCTGTGCAGGGTCTGATTAAGACTTTGACCAGAGAAAGTCAAAGAAAAAATGCTCTGTGTCCTTAGGGAGGTCACAGTTTTAGAGAATGCTCATAGATGATTATTAATCATTTCGTTACAAAATTTGCCTCACCGAGAGATAAGAGCTTGAGCCCTAAGTGACGTTGCTTAAGGAGGTGTGTAGGGAAGGACTTTGGAATAAAGCAATTCTGTAGAAAGATGATGAAAGAGGGTATTTTATTGCTGAGAGAAGAGCTGTCTAGAGGCACAAGGATGGTCCTAAGATAACTGAACAGTTACAAACAAAAGACTAAGCAATAGTGTGATTTGAAAGGATGCTGACAAAGGAAAGGACCAGACCATGCCGAGGAGTTTAGGTCTTAGGCTGGGTGCATCAGGCAGCTGATAGAGGGTTCTAAGGAAGTGTCACAATCAAATTGGCCATGTAGAAACTTTGTCACTGGGGAAGATAAATTGGTCTGAGGAAATCATGGGGAAGGGATACAAGATGAGGCAATCATAGGGATAAACAGGCAAAAGAACTGCTGGTTGGTTCAGCAATATCAGCATATATGTGATTTTTGTCTACAGTAAAGCAATATGAAACACCTATATGGGACACTCAAAAGCTTAAACACAGCATGTCCATGCTTTTTGAGAACGGGTCTGTACCAAATGTAACACATCATTTCTACACACCATTTAAGTGTACTCCTGAGTCCAGCTCTTATGGGAAGTGCTATGCAGGCCCTGCCCATTTAACTACTACAGAAGTTTCTAGAACATTGAGCTTTGAGAAAAGAGGCAAATGAAATCCACCCTTCTTTATTTGCCTATTCAGGACACAGTTTGCCTGCTGGGTAAATAAATCTGAGGTTAAAGGTGACTAAATTTCAGATTAGCATTTTCTCCTCCATGCATTTATTTTTACTGTTTAGGCTCGAGACTCTGCCAACTAACTGATTGTGACATAAATGACAGTGGCTCCACACACAAACCATGAGTCATACTGGGATTAACTGAATTTATCCATGACCTAAAGCATACTGATGCAATTCTAGAACTATTTCACACATGGTAGGACTTCAGGGAATTCCCTGATTTATTAATAACTTATAAGGCTACTAAAATGAGTAGTGGAGAGCAATAAGAATGTAAATATTGACAAAATAATTCCATCTTCTAAAATAAGAATTGTATTATGTATAAAATATATTGTTTGCCATATTACAATGGTGACCAGTGTCACAATTGGTAACTGCTATATAAGTAGGCTCTGAGCCCCTTCTCTGCATCAAATCCTACACTCACCACCTCCTCTCCCCCTGTGTGTAGCTAATGTATACGTGTGTGTGTGTGTGTGTGTGTGTGTGTGTGTGTGTGTGTTTATGAAGGATTCCATTTACTTGGGCTTCATCAACTCCAAGCACTCCAAAATCAGATTCTGGCCCCTTTCTTTGATCTTACTCATTCTAAGCCTGCTTTTGGTGCATCCTTCTGTGTGGCCATTTGACTTCACAGTTGCTGAGCTGTGAATCACTCAGGCCTGACTGCCCCCAAGACCCAATGTTTTGTCTACTACATTAAGAGTGTGTTATACTTTAAATGTACTTGGGCAGTGCTACTCAAAGCAACCAGTTCATAAACTATTAGTGATTCCCCTAGGAGATGAAGAATGTCTTCCAGAATATAAATGCACACACTGCCTCTTTTAAGGGAAAGTAATGCTATTTTTAAAAGTAGCATCAGTCAGTTGGAGTTGGCTCATGTTTTGGTGACAGTCTAATTGCTTTGCTTCAGGCCAGTGGTGGTACTGATAAGAGACACAGTCCTATGCACACGTGACCAGCAGTGCACCAGGCTGCCACATGGTTGCAAAGCTTAACTGACTAATCTGTCGCAAAGACGTTGTGAACAAAACATGTCAAGGTCCCATACATATACCAGAGTCAACAAATGTGTCAATAAGGAATAAACAAGTCAGGGGACATTTGAAAACTTTGAATTGGATTACACAAATCATAGCGTCTTTCATCAAAAATTGATTTCCAGGCAGAATGGTTACCGCAACCCTTTTTTACACTGCAGGTGGGAATGCAAACCTTAGTTCTCTTACTATGGAAATCAGTATGTAGGTTCCTCAAAACACGGAAAACAGAACTATCGTATGATAGAGCTAGATTACTCCTGGATGCATACCCAAAGGTCTCGAAGGCCAACTTCAAGAAAGATACCTGCCCAGTCACTTTTCCTATAGCACTATTCCCAACAGCTAATCCACAGAATCAGCCTGGGTACCCAGCTGCAGGTGA
This sequence comes from Ondatra zibethicus, assembly GCA_004026605.1. Classification (NCBI taxonomy): domain Eukaryota; kingdom Metazoa; phylum Chordata; class Mammalia; order Rodentia; family Cricetidae; genus Ondatra; species Ondatra zibethicus. The sequence continues at coordinate 522,840 of PVIU01000037.1, read as the reverse complement.
AGGTATAAAGACAATGTAGCCTGTGTAAGATATGGTGCCAGAGAGACCTTGGTGGATCCCATGGTGGGTGAGGAATGCTGATGGGAAAACAGAATAAGCCAATAAAAAAAGGTTTGGGTATAGAGTTTATTTAGAGGGTATTGGGAAGGTGAGAGAAAGAGAGAGAAACAGAGAGAGGAGAGGGAAGAAGAGAGGAGGGGGAAGAGAAAGACTGAGAACTGCCTCTTCTGAAAAAAATGGGATGGGAGAAGAGGCGGGGCAGGAACTGGTAGTGGGTGGAGCTTCTCTTAGAGGGATCTATGCATCTAGGACCCTGGGCTGGCCAGGGCACCGCCTGGGCACATCCTGCCAGGTGCCGAGGCAGGCCAGCAGAACACCTGAATCCTAACAGCATGTATACACAGTGGTATATTATGGAGTCACAAAGAAAAATAAAATCAAGCCAGGCAGTGGTGGTGCACGCCTTTAATCCCAGCACTCAGGAGGCAGAGGCAGATTGATCTCTGTGAGTTCGAGGACAGCCTGGTCTAAAGGAGCTGGTTTCAGGACAGCTAGGGCTGTGACAAAGAGAAACCCTGTCTGAAAAAACAAAACAAACACACAAACAAAAAAAAATCCACATTGTTTATATGCAGGTCTCAAATAATCATTGCGGGGAAGTCAGGGCAGGAACCCGAAGCAGAGCCTATGAAGGAACAGATTGCCAGCCAGTTCTGACCGGCTCCCAGGCTCACGCTCAGCTACCTGTCTTGCTTAGGCCAGGCCTGCTGCCCAGGGATGTAGGAGAGATAAGCAGGGCTAATGGAGAGGCAAATACTATCAGACACTTCATGAGGATGTGCGAAAATGTCACCTCCAAACCCATTATTTCGTAATTACACTGCTAAAGCAAGTGAATCCACCGCCCCAGAATTCCTGCTCAGGGGACAGAACTTCTATGTGACCACAGAAATGTGTTTTGTCATTTTTGAACTCATAAGTAAGGATTCTTTAAATAGCCTTTAAAGATAGTTTTTAATTGATAGCAAAAGCATTTTAAATGTTCAAATAATACTCTAAAAATGACAAATTATTTTCATTTTGTTTTGGATAGTAACGATGGAATTCACCCTGTGGGAGTGTTGTAGTACTATTCTTATTTTTACTGTTTAATAAATGTAAGTTTGGGGCTGGAGAGATGGCTCAGTTGTTAAGAGCACTAACTGCTCTTCCAGAGGACCCAGGTTCAATTCCCAGCACCCACATGGCAGCTCACAACTGTCTGAAGATCTAGTTCCAGGGATCTGACACCTTCACACCAATGCACATGAAATAAAGTTAATTAAAAAAAATAAATGTAAGTTCTTGGATCTCACAGACTAAGATTCATGGACTCAAAAACTTCATGCCTTGGTCAAATCTTGGCTTCACACCTTGCTGAATAAGTGTTATCTGTAGTGAGTTTTTCAACCTCTTTTGCATTTGTTTCCCTATCAGTGAAATGAGGGTAAATGCTACCCTAGTGGTTTGTGATAGATAACCCAGTTAGATGTATATTAGATACTTAGGACATCAACCGGTACATGGAAAATACCACACGTATCAGCAGTACACACAGATTTCTGGTCTGTGTTTAGTGTCCCTTTTATTACAGAAGGGTCTCTGTTCTCCCTTGCCTCACCACTCAGAATGGGGTCAACAGGATGTTGGGAGGAGAAAGCATTCCTAATCCAGAAGCATGCTTTTACAAAGGAACTTCTACATTTTCTGGATTTAACAGTCATCTTGAGGGTGATCCTGTTCATACAGGCAATTGATTTAATGAGCCCTCATCTGAGTGAGATTTAGCGCCATGGCAAGAGGTAGGCTTTACAGTTACTATATAGTACACACAGCAAAGATACGTATCCATGTTTATGAATACGGAAGTGAGCACCAAGACGTCACCATGTGCAACAAGGTGGAGGCTAGTGATAGGATCAAGAGGGAGTTTCGGGCCTGGTTTCTAGTGCTGCCTGGGGAAGGACACTGGAATGTGCTGAGGCCTGTCAGGTAAGCTGATCCTTAGCCCTGCATGCAGCGCACACAGAACTGAAGTGAGAGCTAAAAGCTGGAGACAGTCTCAATCTAAGCAATGCTGGTTGTTTTCCTCTGGGGCATATGAAAGACAGGTTCTAATAGACTCAAAATTAAATGTAAAGAAAAGGCAAGTTACACATTGTTGTGTAAAGCTCTCTTTGTCCCTTCTTTTGATTCTTTTAAGGGTCTTAGGTAGTCCAATGTTTAAATTATTTTAAGTGTTTGCTACTTAAAAACTAACCAACAAATTTCCTTTCCTTCAATATGGCCCTAAAATAAATGTGTCAGAATCCTCGTGTATGATAATCAAATACGATGATCATATTGTCAGCACCACTGAGCATCTGGAATCTTCAGTCTCACTCACATTGTTGTGTCTTTCTCTGTACCTTATGAGTATGGCATGACCGCCTCAGTGGACAAGACTTAACAGTAGCCCCAAACAATAACGATCTCAAAAAATGGAAGAGGGGGCAAGGAAGATAGGAATTCAGTTTCTCCAGCAATTTAATTCAAAATAGTTGTCCCCCATTGTCCTGGCTCAAGAGCAAAATTTGCATGCTATACAATGCTGACATTGTAGGGCAAGTCCTGGAATGCTGCTGGGGAATCTCTGCGACTGAACCAAATGTAAGTGACAGCCAGAACCTGCTCTTTGTCAATGCTAAACTTGACTCCTATCCTCAAATATAAAATAAAAACTGATGAGGTGAATATCCAGGCAAAAGATATAATGCAAGCTTACATTCTTTTATATCTTCTTGCATAATAAAAAGAGTCAGCCACATTTTACAAGTCTGCAAATTCTGGGTGTCCTGGAAAGGTGGCCCAATCACGATAATTCTCCCGGGGAAATGGAAGAAGAAAGGATCGGTACGGGGAAATGGAAGAAGAAAGGATCGGTACGGGGAAATGGAAGAAGAAAGGATCGGTAAGCACACACTTCAGTTTGAATTAGTTTCTGTGAAACCATGATGCCTCCAGCTCCTTCTGAGCTGGATAAGATAGGAAAGGCTTTGTTCCTGTCGCCTGGCAAGAGCAGACTTTCCCCTGCTCTGCTTTCGTGTCACACCATGTTCTGGCGGAGGGAGGACAGGAAGAACAGAGGGTTGGTCCTCTGTCCCCCTCAGACACTCTGACACAGCCTCCACTGTTGCGGGGCATTTACCAGAGAAGACTACTCAGACATGGGTTTAAGTCAATACAAAGTCTTCATTAGCTTGCTGGTGACTACACTGTGTATTTGGGATCTCAGTGAAGCTCCAAACTTTTTTCGGGTTGATCTTTTAAACACAAAAGTATGTTTGGGTTGATATACTCCAGTTAACAAGAATGCTTAGACAGAAGCAGAGCTATATAAACCCAATGGCAAGGTTAGTAGATTTTAGAGACTTTTTCAGAACTATAGACTTTAATGGATAGGCCTTTGTTTTAGTTTTGGCAGGTGGTGCTATATATATATATACGTGCTTATTTTTCCATCCTAAGTGGTACTTCCATCATGGAGTCAGTTGTGCTAAGGTCTGGGAGCCTGTGAAGATCTGGGGCCCTGTTACATCACCTTGTCTGTCCTAAGTGGAGATGTGTAATATCTGTTCAGAACTTTCAATTTCATTTGTTTAGGATTCAATAACATTTTCCTATTCTAAAGATATAAATCACTGGTAGAAGTGTCTTTAATCAACAGACATGTTGTTATTTTTAAGTAGTGACAAGCCATTGATTTTCCTTTAACAATGCTAATTCCAATTCAACTGGAATAATCAAGGTTAATGTTGATGAAGAAAAAGCATGGCTTGAAAGGCTTTCTGAAGTGCTGCCTTCCAAATCATTTTGTGCACATGTGATCATAGATGAGGGAAATTGTATATGGTTGTTTTGATTCCCTTTGGGCTTGTCAGCTTGCTGTGTCATGTGATTTGAAGCTCATCACCCACTTTGTACAGAAAAATTGAGATTTCTTTCTAAATTTCTGATATGTATATCAAGACACACAACGCATCCATGAGCAATTGTAGACTCACCATAAAGATTAGGAAACCTATAGAATATGTTTAAATTGGATGAGAGAATGGATGTTTAGAAACAGATTTCCTTCTTCTTAAAATTTGTTGCTGATCATGGGCCTAATTTTTTCATTCACCTTATATAACCATGTCCAGTGCACTTTTCGGAAATTGTAAGGTAGTTTTCTAAAGCCAAAGAACAAAGAATGCACGTGAGATGCTGAACACAAAGACTGATACATTCTTTGTCCCAACACACATTTTCTTCAATTGCTCTTCTCTTGGATGCTTGCAGAGGGATTCTGCTCATGAAGGCATGTGATGATGATGCCAGGAAGCTGGCTTTTGAAGTAATAAATCAAACCCTTTCTACCCTTAGGTAATGCCCTCTCCTAGGTAGATTAATGCTGCCTGCTGCTCTTCTGCCTTTTGGTTTGGTCCTGTTTTCTCTTTAGTTATAGTGGGTTTCCTCTCATTGCATTAGCCAAGCCTGCAAAATTAAGATTAGGGTACAAATATTAATATTCTAGGGCAAGCAGACACAGAGAGGATTTTTTTTTTCAATTTTAGTTCTAGGTCTGCAGGTCTGACTTACCCTGGGTGAAACAGCTCCCTGCCTGGATCTTGGTAATAAGTAGTTTTCCTCTACTTATGTGTATTCTTGCTCTGCTTCGTTGTGGAGTTTTAAATTACTTTGGGGCTGCTGGTCTTTCTCTAGATCAGGGGCTGGTGTGGAAGGACCTGACCACATAACTCTTCCTATGCATCTCTCTTGACATACCTCATTTCAACAAGGCCTTCACTCCCCAGCTCGATCTTTGAAACCCTTTTCTCCCCTGTCCTGGGTTCATGACCTCCAGTCATGGTGGCTTCCCATCACTTGCAAAGATATTATGACCCATAGCACTATGGTTTCCTCCATAAAGTAAATTTTGGCTTTTGTAGTATTTTATTTAAAATTTCAATAACATACCCACCGACTTTGTGGCTGATACTCATTTCAGTTTGCTTAGCGGACTAAGTTCCATGAGACAAGAACTTTACTTATATTGCTCATCAGGCAGGTACATTGCTCTGTGAATGAACTCCAGCATGCTCAGATTCTTCTCCAGTCACAGACCAGAGAAAACATACTACAGGGCCATACTGTTTTCATCTTACATTGACTGTATTTCAGAATGAGTCTTCTAGGTGAAGCCAAGAGTATTCCAAGACTTATTGGTAAGCTCTGCCAAAATTCTCTTCATCAACTGCTTTTATAATGTATACTTGTGAGAAACACAAAGCTAGGACAAATACACTTAATTAGAAAATGTGGTTAGTTTATATTGAGTGTACGGATTTTAATCAGGGTGTAATATTTTCCCTATTCTCAGACTTTGAGGGTTCACTAATTATGTGTCAAATGACCTGTAATATGCCTAATAGTGTCCTAGAGACCAAACATTAGTCAATCAATCAGACATGACCAAAAGTCTTCTAGTGCACAATGACAAATATCTCCCTTAATTAAATCACTGCTTGGCCCATTAGCTCTGCCTTCTTATTGGCTAACTCTTACATCTTAATTTAACCCATTTCTACTAATCTGTGTATTGCCACATGGTTGTGGCTTACCAGCAAGATTCTGCATCTGACTCTGGCGGCAGATCCATGGCATCTCTCTCTGGCTCTGCCCTTCTTTCTCCCAGCATTCAGTTCTGTCTTCCTTGCCTACCTAAGTTCTGCCCTATCAACAGGCCAAGGCAGTTTCTTTATTCATTAATGCTAATCACAGCACACAGAGGGAAATATCACATCACAGGATGGCTTCAAACTCAAGAGATCTACCTCTGCCTCCTGAGTGCTAAAGGTGTTGGCTACCACGCCCAACAATGTATTTTCTAAGATCTCTGAGGAGCAAAAACTAGCAACTGGACATCTGCAAATGTCATTCTTGTCACTAACCAAGTCAAGGTAAAGATCATCCTTAAATTTGCCTTGTGACAGTCTACAGCATGCTTACAGTTAGCCTTACTATTTTATTAGTACAATAACAATATTATAAGAACAGACATAGTAATGTTTCTAATATGACAGCCAGAGAATTCTGGGCATGTTACAAATGTAATACTTTGAATATAATAGAATTTGTGGCATCAGTTAAGACTAGATGAATTGGAATTCCAGGGAAAACAAGACAGAACAAACAAAACAAAAAGGAGCATCATCTCAAGGTTAGCAGAGAATCAAGAGTATTGGCTACCAGAAAGTCTTCCTTAAATTGTCTCAGACTGAAGATCAGATGTGGCCCAAACCCAAAGAGCCCTGCCGGCGGACAGGGAACCATCAGTGCTGTTAGTTTTGGGGCTAACATAGAAAATTGAAAACATAAAACATCCCCGCCCTGTCCTCTCCACTAGATGTTTATGATGCTATGGGAAAGAACAGGGACCAGGGCAGAAACCTTACTAGGGCAGATTAAACTCCCAGAACATAGTTATAAAGACATAGCACATAGATGATTTTCTTCAGGCATTCAATAGACATTAAATTCATGAGTTAAGCAAAACATCTTTGGAGGGAGGTCATAAATAAGATGTGTATTGTTTTTCAGTGCTAACGAGACAAAGCCTCATCAGATTTTCACTCCAAAGCTCAAATAAGGCACACCTTCAGAACACCGGTGGATTGAATCTAGAACAAGAGAGGAATCTTCTCCAGTGAAAGCTGTCCTCTGGAACACCAACTATATACCTGCATAAAGCACTCCGTGTGGAACTAAAATTGTCAGGCGTGTCTAGAAGCAAAGATAGGAAAAAGACATCAGAAACAGGCAGACAAATGGCCAACTGTGGAAGTAAGAAAATAAGGACTTTTAAAGAATACCAAAAAGACATGAACAGAAGTGAGTAAAGGCAAATTTATCCAGAAAGGGAGGGAAGGCCATCCATATAAAAAGCCAAAATAAATGGAGAAACATTTCAGCAAATGCTTGCCATATTTGAAAAGTGGGGGTGATATCTGTGATATTTAAAACACCAATACAATAAAAAGTAGGAGAGAGAGAAGCGGAATTAAACAGTTAATTTCTACCAACCCTGAGAAAATCGTGTGGTATTTTTACTATATCTATAGTACTATATCTAAAACTTTGCTTTGCACTCTGCTTCTGTTGGGGACTGGAACACCTTTTACCTTTACCCTTTTATATTTCCCCTTCTTCTGTTCTCTCCACTGCCAACAGTTATTTTAGCAGTTGTTGAATTATGAATGCTCTGCTTTTTTTTTAATGAAGCTCATATGTAAAATATGGCTAGAAACACAATTGGAATTTGGTAGTGATGAAAAATTATGCAAGAATATGAAACAGCTCATTTAGCTGTATCAAGCTTTTTTGGAGTTTTCTTTTAACTCAGTAGTTCAATAATAGCATCATGGTTTCTACTTGGGTGAGAAATTAGAGTCTGTTGAAATTTCATGCAATTTTAACCAAATAGAACAAAGCTAACGGATTTTTCAATCAAGATCCTTTACTTTGGGAACATGTTCAAACATGTTTCCAATCTCCACTTTGCCTTTCATCAGTGGGGATGTCATATACAGATTCAGGTGAAACACAGTGTAAATCCATTGGAGTCGAACAGGAAATTATTCATTTTGAGGCTGTGCAGGTGCAAGGACCAGGCAGCATTCCCTTCTCACAGAGCAGCTGAAGACCAACAGGTGAAGAATCTTCCAGGCAAGGTTGGCTCTTTAAAAGTGTTTATCTCCACCTCTCTGCTAAAGATGACAACTTCCTAATTAAGAATGGCTTACACTTCTGAGAGGCGAGGTTCTGTCCTGACCCCCTGTGCCAGAAAGAGAATTTATTGACCAATAGTAAATTCACAAAATACAGCAGTTGTAACAGTAGTTCAGCTGTTTGCTAGGTAATGCTCCTGCCTTTGGTACCCTACAAGATAAATGCAGGTTTCTGTATTCAAAGCTTAATTGCTAATATCAACTCATATCACATAGTAAATGTACCTCTTTATATAGATGCATATGTGTGGTTCCAGAAGGAGTACGGCTTAAAACCACAACTGCAGCAGGGTTCAAGAGGTTTCAAAAGTGGGTGGATAGAAATGCCACAGAATTGTAGTGATAGATAAGGAGCTCAGAGCAGCCACAGGGAAGATGCTCTTGCACTCAGGCTGGAGGAGTCCAGGTTGAGAGGGAGAACATAGCCGGCTGCAGAGAAGGAAGGGCAGAGTCAAGTCCAAAGAGGTGAGCAGACGGAAAGTCAAATGGCGTTCCAGTAGTCTGTGTCACCGGCAGCAGCGGTGGGGAAACAAAACCAAGGGAAAAGCCAAGGGTTCTCTACCGGTTGGTCTCCCCTGCAGACACCAAACATTAAATGACAGGCAGAAGTGAGGCCATTGCCATTGCTTTGCTACATGTGTTGGCCACTCTACGGAGACTAGGTTAGAAAATTAGATATTTTCCTTGCTCCTTGCTATGTCTGATAAATTCTTGGGGGACTCTTTCCCTGATACGATTTTAATCCACCCATGTGCTCTTAAAAGTACAGTTCATCTTGGTCAGCTTACAGGACACCGCCCTTTACACTCCCAGGAATAATTCATTTATCAGTCTACACTGAATGGGTGGTATGGGGAGATGGTGATGTTTGCAAGTCCACCCGCAAGCTCAATCATCCTTCACCCTCAACGAAGTCAAAGGCAGCCTATAAGATGGTGTCTCTCAGGGCAAGGCACAGTCTAGAAACAAAACACAACCCACTGCTTTTTTTATACCATGGGGTAACTTGGAGTAGGCACAGCCAGATCACAACAGGTTCTTCAAAGTATTCTCCCACAATTCAATCTGAATAAAAAAGGCCCATCTCAAGTCATCGAGTGCTTATTGGTCACTTTTTTCTGTATTTTCTTACATTAAATACTGTCAGCAGGGAAATAAAGTATGAAAAAGACGAGAAGAGATTACAAGGGTTGTCTGTCTTGATCAAAACCCCCAAAGACCAACATATTGATTTTTCAAGGTAGTAGTTGTCATCTGCTGTTGAATGGGATTAATAATTATAATTTTGTTAATAATAATACCTAACTTATATGAGAAATAATGAGTTAATATTCTGTCTTTAAAATAGCATGGCACATTAAATACTGGGTGATTTGTGAGTTACAGACTTTCAGTCATGAGAAAGATGGTAAGTGGCTCACAGTGGAGTGGTGGCAATGGTCTGAGGGAGGAATGGATAAGTCCAATGCCATTAAGAGAGATTTGGATAACTAGAATCACTAATAACAGAGCAAGAATAAGGACATAAAGGGAAGTGATACAATCATACAATGGAGGGAGGATATTGGTCTCTACAATAGTACATGATACACCCTGAGAGAGCCACACCGAGCAGTAATTAGAAATGAATTGATAGAGCCATGAAAAGAAAGAAAGTGTTGTGTTTGCAGAGAGCTGAGAATAGATGACCAAATGACCAGAGCGGGGAGCTGAAACACACACAGAGACCCAAGGAGGTGCTTAGTCAACATTCCAGGAGAGATGGGACAGACTGAGAAAGGGCCATTCTGAAATTTACACTGTTTATACAGCTCCCGAGGCTCTGGAGAACTAATCTGTTTGAAGATTAGTCTTGAGATAGGTCAAGGAAGTCCAGGGTATTCTCCTCTTCCAGACAGGATGTGTTTTGTTAGAGCAAGTTTGATTCAAGTACACAGAGCTCTCACCTTTCTTCCCCTTCCTATGTCCAAAAAGACTTCCTTCAGAAGGAGACTGGGTGTTCCCTTTCCTCTTTCATGTCATCTTTGGGAGCAAAACAACTGTTTAAGTTAAGAAGTGCAAGGCAGCCTTTGGTCATGTCCTTCAGGATTAATGAAGGAGGCACTTATTGGTCAGAGCTGGGTACCCTTCAAGCTTCTTGGGGAAATGAGCATTTGGTTGACAGGTAGGTCTGTTGCCAGGCAGATGCATGTGCTCACAGGTCACCTCTTATCCTGAAGAGACAGAGATGGTGAGTATCCCTGGACAGTAATCCAGGAAGTGCTGTGGGTGGTATTGACTCTCTGAGACTGGTGCTATAACTGAACAGACCTATGCAGGCGTAGCAGGAATCTTTAGTGATAGTCTTTGATGAGTCCAGTTTAGTGAACAAGTAACTCTTAAAAGCTCACCTATGCTGGGGACTGTGTCTTTTGTCTTTAAATCTATATACAATCGTATGATGTTTCATTTGTATATTTCTCTTGGGAAAAAATTTAAGCATGGGTGGTGCTAAGATTGATATTAAATCAGTGACATGTGATGAAGGGTTGAAAATGGCAGGGGTTCAACCCAGAGGTTACAGGTGGGGTTCAGCTACTTTAGTCTGTTTTTGTTGTTGCCATTTTGTTTTGTTGTTTATTTGTTTGTATTGCTGCCAAATCCAAAAGCTCCCGCAGAGCCACAGAAACAGGAAGTATCTAGGTGTGACAAAAACTGGTGTTACACCTTTACTGGAAGTGTTTATAGCTTTTTTTTCTCCCCCATCTTCTCCTATGCTCCACTGGTTTTGAAGGTTAACAAGGTCTTTATAACTACATTCTAAGGCCAGTGTCTTTTCAGTATTATACTATATGGCCACATTACCTACTATTTATGTGCAGATTTCTTCTGTATTTTCAAGCATTGATAGTAAAAGCACAGGGTAAGCTAAAGATTGGAGTTACTCGGTATAGACTCAACCTAGCAAGGACTTGTTAGGCTAAAACAGCGTAGGAGGAACAGGGTAACTTCAGAGACTAGCTGGCACATTACAGAGATATCTTAGGACTAGGCAAGCATTTTTTTTTTCTGCCAACATCACATACATTGACAGTCAAGGCAGAATTTCATCCAGAAAACATAAAGTTCTGTCCTGGCTCTCTTTTCATTACATGTTTGAAGGATGTTTTACCTTAAAATTATGATACTAGCAATGTTTTTGGTGTTTGATCTCATTTTGGAATCATGTCTGTGATTTCAACATTATACTTTAAAGCTAGCTTTTAAGACAACAGGAACCCCTGATTTGGAATTCTGGAGAGCTATAAACAACAATAACAACCTCCAGTTTCAGCATCATCAGTGCATGGAGCTATAAGGTAGGGTTCTTGTTTGACTATCAATGCTTTAGCGCACTATCATTAAACATTCACAATTTGTTAACTGTGAAACCTTCCCGTACGACCTTTCCTTCCTTTAGCCAATTGAGTTACTGTAATGTGATTACAGCCACATGGTCCCTTTCAACTCAGTGTAATTAGGTTCTTTGTCATCTGCATCAAGTTGTGATATATATGACTCAGCACAGGACAAGGCATGGTACAGTCATGTTTAGTTGTTCCCCAGCCCTTTAAACATCAGTTTTTGACTTATCAGATGGTGCCTCAACACACACCGGATATGGAGGAGTTCTGGAAGCTCCAGAAGCTTGTAGACTTTGGGCAATTCCAAACTTCTGCAGTGTGGCTGCTTTGATGTAAAATAGAATTTTTTAGTCCTGTTTCCAACTCTGACACCAGGTGTGAAGCCAAGACAGAGAAAGCAAGCTGTACAGAACGCACTAAAGCCCTAGGAAGATGCTGCGTCAACAGGAGGCAATGCCCTTGCCCATGTGATCTCCTGTGTCTTTGTCTATTAGCAGCTTTTACCAAGCTCTGATGGATAGATGCGTCAGAGAAACTGAGACAGGCAAGTGAGGTGTAGGCAAGAGGTCAAGAAACAAAGGGTTAATGGACAAATTCAGAAAAAGAAATCAGTTACTGAGAGGGGACTTCCTTGTGAGGAGGGACAGCAGTCAATGCCAAGCTGGCTTCCAAGGACAGTATTAATGTCTCATCTAACTCTCTCTCCTTTTTCAGTGCTGCCCATTAAAATAGGGGCACCAATTTAAATTTGAATTTAATATAGATAATGAATACTCTTTATTATCAATGTGTCTCAGATAGTATATGGATACATGCTAAAATGTTGTATTGTCTATCTGAAGCTTGGGTTTGACTGTATACTCTGTATTTTTGCTGGCAGGATCTGTTAGTTCTTTGTCACTTCTGTGTAGTAGCACGGGGCTGAGGGAAGCCGCTGAGGACATTTGGGGCATGGTTCTTCCTACAGCCGGCCCACAGCTGAGCTACATCAGCACAATAAAATGATCACATTATTATTATTACACAAAATAGCCAAGTCCACCAGAGTGTGTATCTTGGCTTCCATCTTTACATGTTTAGAATGGAAAATAAATAACCTTTTCTTCAGGAAAGCCACACTTTCTACTTCTTTTTTATCCTTCTCTACAGAATATTAATTGTGTTAAAATTTGTAGTTATTACCTAAAACATATCCCACTTTTCAGTAGGAAGCTGGGTACCAGGAAGTTTCCATGAGGTGTTCAAGGGCTCAGTTATTAATGAACCACTGCAAAGTTGAGGCTTCTGGTCTCTTTCACACTAACTTTCTCTGCCGCCTGACAGTCTACTTTGCTACTCTGTTCAAACTGGAATTTGTTTCTCTTCAAGGAACTCATCTCTAGTTACGCTTAAGCATTGTTCACTGTTTTATCCAATATTACTTTACATAGATATCAGGACTGTTTAATAAATTCTACACAAACATGTGTTAAACAGGACAGTCTCATTAAGTGCTTCTTTTTAAAAAGTGTGCAAATGGTTCTTCCTTAACCAATCTATATCACTATGATTATTGTGTGATAACAGTTCCATCTTACTTAATAAAAGAGGATGCTTACAGCATTCTGAAGAGTAAGTTCAAAGCTGGAACTCTATCACTTGGAGTTCCTGTTTCTAAGACATGACTTCTCTTCAGGAATTAGGGTGACTGATAGTTCTTCTGATAGCAGAATTTTACTATATTTGTCTCTTGTAACTTTGGACTACATTATGCTTTTGTCTGGAGGTATTTCTTTTCACTTATATTATTTTAAATGGATATGTAGCGACTGTGATACCTTGCATTGGCAAAATAAAATGGGATGCTTGCCATAGGTACACAGTGTGGTGTGATTGAATCAAGTTCATTAACAAGCTTATCACTACATTTCCTTGACTTTTTTGTAACACTACATGCTGCTAAGGTTGTGCCTAATGGCATAAATAAGAACTTCCCTTTAATTAAAATATTAATTTATGCTAAATCAGAGTAACTCAAACCATTAATTGCATGGATAAATTATGCAGAATTAACAGCTACTTGGTGCAGTTCAAGGCTAATTAAAATATCTGCTGATTTACTAAGGATAAACAGTTATTCTGTTTATTTATCACGGTGGAAAATGGCAAGATAGGTTACCAAAAGTCAGATTATCTTGTGTCGTCAGTGTAGCAGATGCTCACTGAACTGAGGATGCTTAATGGTGTCTAATGAGACCGCACCGCAAGCGCCGTGGTGGAACGCCATGACTGTCTCCCGGGGAGCAGAATCTAAATGCAACTGCTGAGAGACCACAAAGAACACACAGCATTTACGCTGTCAGTTTCAAGCTCAAGAAAAGAATTAAAATGCCATTACCAAGCTGAGCAGATAGATCTGGGTGTGTTGTTTTACTGAACAAACTGAAGGCCAAGCTTCCTAGACAGTGCTCTCAGAAAGTTCACTGAGTATGTGTTGTAACAGAAACTAAACCCTGTCTATGAATAGTGACAGGCACCTCCGTGTTAGCCAGCTGCAGCTATAGTTATACTATCTAACTGTATTAGACAAGAAACCTTCGCAGTTCAGTGAGAAAATGGTCAGCAAAACTGGGACACAGGACATCAGACAATTTCAGGAAGTTATCTCATCTTTGCTGAAAATTATCTTGTGCCCCCTCACCTCAACCCTAGACCAGTACAGTGTTCAAATATATGAACATATATATGTGCATATATATAAGCATATAATAGTGTCTCCTCTCTATCTCCACCATGCAGCAGGTTTTAGAATCATGAGACTCATTCCCTGTCTCATATGGGATAAAGAACCTTGACTTTTTTTTCCTAAGCCACTCTAATCATTATTCCCAAAATTCTATTATTAAATGGGAAGCCATCACAAACTTTTCTTTTTAACTCTGGGTTTCTACCAAAGTCCATCACATGCTGCTACGTCTGAGATCATGATCCAAATCAAGCCTTTACTCCTTAGAAGTTGATTTTCTCACATGGAGGTACAGAAAGGTAACACAAACTGTTGTATAATGTGTGCAAAGTAAAGAGATCACAAATTATTCCTTCATTTGATTATTTAATTTGAGAACATTTTTACTTTGGACGAGGGTGTCCATCAAATTTGCTTACCCATGCCTATTATATGAGATGCTAAATTAACACGTTTGTGCAAATGCCTTACATCCTTACCCCTTTCTTTCTGCAGACTAGATTCCTCAAAGCGAAGCAAAGGTACACAGGCTGCTTATGTTATAGGAACTCCAAGCATACTTTCCATGCATTTTGTGAAGAATCAGGTTTCACACAGCAACCAATACCAGTTCTTATTTCCCTATACTATGGCCACCAGTGGATATTACCTTTTTACTTACTTATTTTGTGAAATTAAGGATAAAATACGGCCTATTCCATCTTCTTTCAAACAAATTTGTTCTGGCACAAAAGCAACTTCTTTAGGAAAAAACATAGCAGTGTGTGTTATGGTGTGTGTGTGTGTGTGTATGTGTGTGTGTGTGTGTGTGTGTGAATGTGAGTGTGTGAGTGAGTGTGTGTGGTGGGGTGTTTGCAAGTGCTCTTATGTTTGCTTTCGAAAAGGCAAGCGGCACCACAGTGATGAACGATATAGAAGACAATCAGCTGCTTAAACCTAGGGAAAGCACTGTACGTGGTGTAGGGGCTTCATTTCTAGAAACCTGTGTCTGTTTGCACAGCCAGCTGTTGGGTCTGGGCCCTGACCTATGGAGTCTGTAAAATGATATCTGATGCTCCACTAGTAAAAGGACCGGGGGAAGATTAATGACGTCATATTGTTAGCCTATTTAGAGCTTGCTGAGGAAAGGTGCTTTGAATTCATTATGTTTTATCATTGCTCCATAGATTATATAAGGCTGTTAAAAGGAATGCCGTGATCAGTTTTCTAAAGCAATCTAAAATTTTACTTTGTGCATAAAGAGAATCTTATTAAAAAAGATTCTTGCACCTATTATGTAAGATTCATGTTGCTGCTACATGTTTTCCAGCTTTATTCAAATAGCAAGAGGATGCTGACAACCCCAATTTAGTGCATAGCTAATTCCAAGTCTGTTCTTTGAGAGATATTGCATCCTGGGATCCTCAGGAGATTAAAAATAAAAGAGTATGAGAGATGTTTAAAAAGAGATTTAAGAAGGATTCTAATGCTGGTTCCTCTATGGAGATATGGAACTGCCCATTTTGCAATAACAATTGCCCGCTGGCAAGTCTGGTCAATGTGTGTCTGTGTACCAAATGCTGGTACTCTGGTAAATACTGCTGAGTAAGCAAACTGAGATTTGACTAAGAATACAAGGCTCTGGAACTGGTTTCTGTGGAAAGAGCAGACAGTCAGTGGGAGCATTCATGAAGTGCATGGCTGTAAGTCAACACTCTGGGCAGAGATGTCCACAAGCAGATAGGCCCTTGGACAGACCAGTTCGACTGGTCTTGACAGCATCAAAACAGACAAGTGGGCCCTAGAATCCTGTTCAAAGGACTTTCAAGGCTGGTTTTCAGTTTCTAGAGATGTGCTGGAGTCATGCTTATCATTTACTCAGCGCTCTGAAGCCAAAGGTCAAAATCGTGGGCAATGTCATTGTATGTGATGCCTCTTATTTCTGTTTTTTAATCAGGGCTACTAGGTTTCCAAATATCTTGATACCGTAAGGAAAATGTCTGCATGCATCTGTAATGGGAGCAGAGATTGTAAGTGGACAATGACCCTACCAAATCTGTCTGATTAACAACTTTAGGCAAAAGGACTCTTTACCAGAAAGATGGCGAAGGAGGCTACTTTTCTTCTTTCTGGGAGTGGGGCAGCCAAGATCAACGAGATGGCAAGTTTTGGAGGCAGATGAATTCTTATGAGAACCTCTGGCCATTGGTTCTAAAACCTTGAAAGGGATTTAAGTCAGAAGTAAATAAACCCTGAGGTCAAATTTTGCATTTTGAGTAGGAATAACTATAATCATATCTTCTTCACACAGATGCGCTTCTTCTGAGCAGGATTCTTCACTTTCTATTGAGTTATCATTCCTTTGCATTTTGAAAGAATTTCCATTTATTTTATCACAGTTCTTCATGATTTCCCTGTCTTGGAGCTGGGCATCAGTTTGCAGGGAAGTCTGAAGTTTGGAGAATTGGTCTTGATATGACTGTTGTTAATAATGTGAGACTCAGATCTCATAGTTTCAAATTCAACCACACCAGCCCTTTAACTTGGTTTATTCCACCAATTCTGCATGAAAGCAGAAGCAATCAGCTCTGCCTTCTCACCCTATCTTTCTTTCTCCTTAAAATTTATTATTTTTATTTATGTGTACTGTGTGTGTGTATGCTTACACACATATGGGTATCTGTGGAAGCCTGGAGGGTGAAATAAATCTGAAGCTAGATGGATATGAACCACCCTATGTTGTTTCTGGCACCCAAACTCTGGTCTTCTGTAAGAGCAACAAGTGCTCCTAAGTGGTGAGTCAATAGTCCAGCCTTCATGCCCTATTTTCTAATTGGCATTGTTAAGATATCCTATGTACCCACACTTGATACTGCTGTCTTTGCATTCTGCTGACCATTAGATGGAATTACTACATTATCAAATAGAAGAAGACTCCCAAGTATCATGAAGTTATTAGCTTTGTTATTTCCTATCAAAACTTTATGTGATGCTGGGCCAGAAAATAAGTGCATTTATTTCGCTGGTTATTTCCATTTCTTTTCTTATTCATCGATGGCTCAAGGTAAAGGGAAGTGCGAACACAAACATGGTAACAACTCCTTTGAACAATGTACACCATGGAAAGGGAGGCCTTGAAAAGTCTGCAGACCTCAGAGCTATGCAAGCGAAAGCCGTAATCATTCAGCGCCTACTACGACAAACTATAAACTCTGCTGGGGATTTCAACAAGTTCTCCACAAGCAATCTTTTCACCTCATTTCCAGCTTCAATTATTTAATCATATCAAGTTCAGCGCCTGCTGTTTATGAGAATGTGTAGGGCAATAATGAAAAACCTTAAATTATATTTTGAAGGAGAAAAATTTTAAGTTCTTGTTTTAGTGGCAGAAATTAAGGCTGGTTGCTTTCTTCGATAAATGGAATTAAACCCAAAAATGAGTGGTTTGAATATGAATATGAAATGGGAGCACTCATGAGAGAAGCCTGTCTCTTCATCCTGATCTACAGGACTGTTGTGTTTGTTGAAGGAAGCTGTCCACTAGGATCCTCCTGCTGGAGACTCCAAGCAGAAGGAGCTAATTCCTGCCTAGTTCTAGGGGCTGACTAAGAGTGGGGAGAGGTAGCCAGGTGGTGGTGGTGGTGCATGCCTTTAATCCCAGCACTCGGGAGGCAGAGGCAGGTGGATCTCTGCGAGTTCAAGGTCAGGCTGGTCTATAAGAACTAGTTCAAGGACAGGTACCAAAACTACAGAGAAACCTTGTCTCCAAAAAAAAAAAAAAATAGTGGGAGAGGTCTCCTTTGACTATGCTAGCCTTCCAACTATGTGAGTTGACAGCAAAAATCTTTGACTTCTAAAGTCTTTTCAAAGCATGGAAGACTTCCTTTTGGGTCAAGGTTCACAGAGACAACTCCGCCCAAATCTAGCATACACTGAAAAATGCTTACAGCCTTCTCTGATTAGGTCAACTCAAAAATCAGTATTCACCAAGAGTAGAACATGAATTCTCGAGTTGACAAAACCATTAAACATTTTCTGGTGTAAGATTCCAACAGAGTCTGCCTTGTGGGAAGGTTCATTTTGTGTTAATGGAGGAGAGACTTCTACATGGGAAAGCTAATCGGTTCTCAGTTTATTTTTGAAGCTGATAACAAAAGTGGATTCTAAAATCTGACCAGAGCTTCCAGATGAAACAAGGTTTACTTTTTATCTTTTTTTTTTCATTTTTTTTGTTTTTGGATTTTTGTTTTTCGAGATTGGGTCTCTCTGTGTAGCTCTGTCTGTCCTGGAACTCACTTTGTAGACCAGGTTGGCCTTAAACTCATGGAGACCTGCCTTCCTCTGCATTCCTGAGTGCTAAAGGTTTAGTTTTTAAAAGATGCAATAACAATGATCTAGAAAGATCAGATGTTTCAATCGCATCAACATAGACTATCCCTACAGTAAAGATACGGCCTGAGTCACTTTCTGGTTCAGCATAGCTTTAGCCTACGTGGTAATACTTTGTGCTGGCCAAGAAAGAGTTCTCTAAATGTTCTCCTACTTTCTCTACCTTACTAAGTATGCTGAGAGCATTTATGGCTTTTTAAAGTTAAAACAGTAAAGATTATGTTGACTAGATAGCTTGCTTCAAATTGGAGTTGGTAGACAGCAATGTATCATTTTACTAAGCCCCCACTTCTCACTACAGAAAGCTGAAGTTCAAGTTTATGAAGCAAACTCGCAGCGGAGCGGAAGTGGGGATTTCTCATCTCAAAGGACTCTCTATGTGTTACTCAGTAGTCTATTGGTCCATTTCTGTGTTCTTAAGCTCAAGACATACAAAGTTTTCAGGTAGAATAGGTGAACCTTCTCTCTAATGTCTACAGCATTCACCCAATGAAATTATCAAAGAGATAGAAGACAAAAAATTCCTTAGGTGATGTAACTATAGTTTCTGTGTCATGACCATTGTTGTGTGGTCTAACAAAGGTAAGGGAAGCATGTTAGTTTCTTGCCATGTGATTAAACCATCTTCTTGGAAAATTGACTTTCTTGAAATGAAAGCTGTTTCTTCCAAAGCAAATTTCTCTTATCAAACTGTTTTCCTGGGGCTTACATGTGGAAATGGCAATCCTACAAGATTATTAAAAATTTCTCTTTTTCTGCATCATTTCCCCTCTATGCTTGCAATTTCCTGCAGTACCCTTTTTGTGAACAACACCTTATAATACAAGACTTAGCTTTTATCATGAAATTCCTAACCATATAAGAAAAATCCCATGGTGGGATGGAAACTTCAATAGTAGTTGAACCTGGAAAAATCTTCTTCTCCAAATAACAATTACCTGAAAAATTGTGTTCAGCTCTCTAAAAAATGTTATAAATCACATCACCCTCTTCCCCACAGGCAGGACCTGTTTCTGTCATCAGTACCTAAACAATGTCTTCCATTGTCCTTTGAGCTTGCCGGCTAGAGTAAGAGCTGCCATTCCCTGAGCGAGCAGCCACTAGCTCTTAACCTCCTGTGTCAGTAGAAAACACTTCAAGAGATTAAAATAATTTATAATTATTCTTCTTTTATAGCAGGATGAACGATGCTGGGAATGAAACTAAGCACTGTGAAAGGGGAATGCTATTAACTGTTCAACTCTGGCTCAACTTATGTTGTCGGAAATGTTGAGGAATCAGCAGAAGTTTTATTTAGCCCAACAGGAAAAAACACTAATACTTGGACTTCTTGTTGTGTCTAATTTTAGTTTCCTAACACGTGGACAATTTCACTTTATTTCTCAACTCTCAGCAAAGTACTGACCAATTACCTTAGCCAACTCTTGTTTTTGTAAAAGGTTATTTTGATGGTCTTGGTGAAACTTTTAAAAACAAACTTGCTTTCAGACCTGGGAAAGGAAAAAGCTTTTATCAGACGTAGAAAATCATTGTGTTATTGAATCCAAATTTTAATACAATGTTATCCCTTTGGAAATTTTAGATAAAAAAAAAAACAACCCTGCTTGAAATAGAAAAGGCAAACAAAAAACAATCCCAAAGGTACAATGAATATACCTTCTTTATGAAGTTAAGGGAAATCAAATCAACAAACTACATGCTTTTATTAAGCTTTCTTTTTAAATGTGTCTATGAACTGAATATTGTAATTTTTATTGGAATTTTTATTTCACTGTCACAACTGAAATCCATTAATTAACTTAGACCCCTTTTGACCACTGAAGTTTTTATTCTTTGACCTGAAAATAAATTTAAATACAGGTTCCAAAAGAACAGGAAACTGAATCTCTGGTTTGTTTCAAGTCCCAGAATGATTTTAAAAAGTTGTTGGGAAAGTATTAACATTTATCCAGTTTCTCAAAGAAGATGGTGGACAAAAAGTCCTTAAACACAGTGCAAGAAAACATGATCCATAGAAGAAAAAAAAAACATGTAATTAATTTGCAATATTGAAACTACTTTCCCTGCTTCTGAGTTGGTACTGAATTTTTTTGCAGTGGAAGACACTGTTCGTAGAATTGGGGGGGGGGTTGTGGAAAAAGATTGTACATAACCAACAAGTGTTCACCATTGTATATCCATCCAACAGTTTTCAAAACATTTCTCCAAATTCATCAGTTAATACACAAGCAGCTCCTCGGTGAATTGAGAATGGAATTTGCCAAAGAGTGATTTCTGAAGATGGCAAAAAGAAACTTGAAAATATGTCCAACAGCATTACCTAGCTGAAAACTTAAATAGGTAACTATGAAGTTCAACTATACACATTTGTTCTGGGAGCTAGGTCCCGAGAGACTGGGGGCAAATGGGATTCCCATGCGTTTCTGGTAGGGATGCAGAATGCGCCACTCTTCCTGGAAATGTTAAATACTCAGTCAAAAGAAATAATCATCTATTTTCACACATATTTTTTATATTTCACTCTTCAAATGTGTCTTGAACAAGTAACTGGACACAGCTCATAAACACCATGTTGGGAACAAGCTATCCATAGATGAAAAATCATGGATGAATCTTAAAGTCATTATGATGGTAAAAGAAATCAGTTACAAAAGATTACACAATTGCTGTGTAATTTCATTGGTACCACATTCTCCAAAGGCCAAAAACTGTCATGACAAGCATCATGCTTCTTGGCTTTGAAACCAGAGGGGGTTTAAACTGTTGTTGCACATGGCTTAAGAAGCACAATTCATGGTGGCAGCTTTGTGTTCTTATTGCGATGGTGCTTGCCCAACTCTGTACAGGTAATGAAATCATAGCACTAAACTGTGAGAAAAAAAACCACAAAACAATCAAACAATCAATTTTATTCTATGGCAATTAAAAAACAGTTTAATATAAAAATTATAAACAAGTGTTACCTTTTTTGTTGTCTTTGAGACAAGATTTTGGAATATAGCCCAGGCTAGACTTAGAATTCTAACCTCTGCTCTAGACTCTCCAGGGCCAGAACTTCCAAGCCTGACTTAAAGAAAGCTTTGAAAAACTAATCTTCATCCCATTCTTTCATCAGGAAATTTGTAGGTAGAATTCTCCTATTATTGACAAACAACCAACCCACAATTATTTTTTTTCCAATCTCTTGGGTCTTCAAATGCTGAATCTGATTTGCCCAACAAATCTGGTAGTGATAGCACATATCACCGTCAGCCTAAACTGGGAGGGGTGACACACCCTTAAATTCCTATGTACTGTGGAGACTGATACTAGGGGGTCATGTGAATTTATGAGCTAATGATATCTCTGGGCAATAGACCTAGACTCCCTTTAAAAACAACTGCAACAAAAAAGTATTGGACGACTCATGCCAAGCCTTGTTCTAAGCACCCCAAATGCACATCTAAGTATAACCACAGCAGGCTTGAGGTCTTAAGACCATCTTTCCACAATCACCACTGGATACTGTATCCCGCTGGATCTTGTATATGTTAAATAACTGGCTCTCTTGGGTAACTGATTCATATTCGAATCTGGGTAGTGTGACCATGGGGTCTGTGCTTTCAACCTTAATAGTAACTAATTATCTCTTAATTCACCTAAGTAAGCATTAAGCAGAAACACATTCTATGCAAAGCCCTTAGCCAGACTTCATACCTCCAAACTCAGAGTACAGCAAACACAGGAGCCACAGAGTCTTTACGTCGGCCCTTCAATTCCACCTGTTTCCCCCTTTTCCTGAAAGTGTATTAATAAGGATGAAAAGGTTTAACATTTTGAATGCATTTATTTAAACACCTAAAACAATACGTTTGCTGTGGTGTCTAGATTCATCAGGTATCACCTTATTGAGAGGTTAGATTTTAAGACAGTTGTGAAAGGCAAATACTTCATATTTATTATATTATTTTGGGAGCAAATGATAAACATTGTGTCATTGCTGGAAGTACGTCTGAATGAACTTCATACTAAATGGCAGAAATAACTTCTGTCTCCTTTCTGTTTGCATAAAGGAATATCAATTTTGGACCTGTTTTCTTTCTTTCAGCAAGTTTTTATTTCCATTGATAAGGGAGCTGAGCTAAGATATTTGATATCTACAGATGCAAAACTTGACTAAGGTAAGATATTTCATATCAACAGAGGATAAAGCGTGACTGACAGAAAACAAATCGCTTCTTTTGGATGAAACTCCCTCTGCAATGTCTCAGCTGCTGCTGAAATGATTTGCATCACATCATAATTCCACAGGCCGAGTACAGCTCTTTTCACTTGGCCTTAATACTCCAAAAAATAATAAATAGGAATTCAAAGATTAAAACCATTACCAAGAATAAATCTGCCATCCTATCCCAGAGAGGACAGAATTTATTGCTGTGCATTTCCACACGGTGACGTATAGTTTGCTTCTGTCGTGGGTTTTGGAAAATTGAGCCAAGAACCTTGCTGAAATAATATAGAAAGGCTTGAGCAATGGTAGGATTTTTGGCTTCAGGATAATGGTGGTAAAGCCTGGCAACAGGAAGAAGGAAAAGAAATGAGAATACAGAAGTAAACAAGAGGAAGAGGCAGGGACCAGGTCCTGTCAGATGAATGACAAATTGGCAAAGCTGGGCAAGTTCTTCTCAGAAAAGGCCCTGAAATGGATGCATCTAATTGGCAGATTCTCCCTGCCCATGCTGATGCATATTGTTTTTTAAATGTAGAAACAATGAGTGGCCTGTTTGGGTGATTTTGAGTCATTGCACTCACCCGCACATGCACACACACACATACACAGAAAGAGACAGAGACAGACATATATATATGCACATAATATAATATTAATAATATATAACATATATGTTAACTAGGCAAACTCTAACATGTCTAACTTCTTCATGTATCTTGGATTGATAAGGATAGTTGGGTTCTGTGACTTTATGCCCCTGGAAGGAGAGGGCACTTGCAACACACCTGAAAATATGCATTACGATCTCTCTATCTGCATCCCTTTGGTTGATTTTCATCAGAAAAAGACCCAATTAAAACAGAACATTCTATCTAGCCAAGAGACAAATTAAGATGCACTGTCATATAAATACAATTCTAGAAGGAAGAAAGAGAATATAGAAGCAATCTCATTTGATCAGTCACTTTGTAACTGATATGTGGCATTATAGATGAGTTAAAAATGATGCTGCTTGCCACAGCAGAACTGAAATATTAAAATCATTAGCGTGGTACAGGAACTTGATTCCATAATGTTTATTAATCAGGATTATTAACAAAGGATGAAAAAGAAGATCAAATAATTGCTTCCTGCTGCTAACAGTGCCCCATTTCTTTTCGTTATGTCAGAAATGCATGCCTGCATATGGTGCAGTGTTTGACTTCTTTTCATAATCAACCTTTTAAATTTCTATAATTTTTTTCTAGATCATTGACTAGAAACACTCCCTGCAAAAAGAATCCAGTCCCTGCTTATATCATCCTTTATTCTAGAAAATATCAGGCAGCCCTGGAGTACCACCACCAGAACAAGGCAGAAGGCAGGATCCTGCTCTCTCTGCTCCATACACTGTACTTGCTCATTGAGACCCATTTCCAGCTAGGGAATTATTGTCTACTTCTGGGTTTCAGAAATGCCACGGGATCCCTCCGTTTCCTGCTGGATGCACATCAAACACTGGTTATGCCTTTGTCGAGCTGCAGACATTTGCTATGTGGCATTAGCATGCTGCACACGCCCCACACGCTTCCTGCTGCTCACAGAAGCCCTGGTAGCAAGAAAGCTTCACATTTATGATTCATGAAGGGCCACGGATTAATCCCAAATTCTGAGACTCCACTCCCCCCTCAAAAATGTACCCTGGCTCCATTGAGGTTGCATTGTCAAGAACTAAAAGCAATGCATGATGAGAGCTGAATGGAAAAAGAAGCCTCCCACGTGCATTCACTTTTGATGGGATAAATTGGTACGTCCTCCCTTGAGGACTATGTGTTACACGTGTCAAAATCACTTAAAGCAGCTTATTTTAACCAGATAGTCTCACCTCTAATAATATAGTCTAAGGAAATAATCGCACAAATAAAAATTGGATACTTTAGACTATTCATTCCAAGATTTACCGTAATAATACAATTAAACACAACAGAAAAAAAAAAAGACAAGAGCTTTCTTAAGTAAGTTGTGATGTGTTCCTACCAAGGATAATTATAGCCACTTGAACTCTTGATGCATATCTGTTTTTATTGACATGCAACAATAGAATGTAACATCTATTTGTAAAAACATATATAACAGGACAAACAGTCTGCTGCCGTTACAGGTTTTTAATTATGTATACATAATGCGATGCACATAATGTACATAGGCAACATTTTAAAAGGATTATGTGCACCAAAATGCAGCCAATAATGAGTTATGACTCTTTCTTTTCTAACATTCATTTTTATTGTTTTCAGTTGTGTGTAATGCCTGTCCCTGTATGAAGGTGTGTGTACATGAGTGTAGATGCCAGAGGGCTCCGAAGGTGTCAGATGACCCTGCAAATGGAGTTCTAGGCAGTTGTGAGATGCCTGATGTGAGGACTTTGAACAGAACTCAGGTACTCTGCAAGAATAATATCTTTTCTTTCCCATTAGGCCATTTTATGTGTGTGTTATACATATATACGCAAAATATATACATATAATATATTATACATACTGATTTTAGTCTTGGAAAGTGGTGGAGGAAATAGGATCTATTGCTTTTTTCCCTTCATTCCCATATCTCTGATTTACAATAATAGTAGAGCTCTTCTCCGTGGCAGAGACATGAGTGAACAATCTGGTTACCATGCCCGTTGTCAATAAAATGGTTCTGGGATGCCTTTGGACTAGTTAACCTAGAGGTCAGGAAATACTGGATTATTTCCCTTAGGTTTTAGAGAATTCATGATGTTTCCAGACACTGCTACTTAGAGCTTGAGGTATGTAAGTGTGTGCAGAGCAGTGTGCAGCTAGACAGCACCCTGGGTGAGGGGTGGTGCCAGAGAGCGTGTAGGGTGGCTGGGCTCTAGGGGCCATTAAGATTTCCAGACCAAAGCTGAGCAGTGCATATGACCTTATCCCATGAATTTTCTATGGATCCATTTTAATTTTTTCTAGCATTGAGACTATAATTCCAGGCTTTGTACATGCTGGACCAGTATTCTATCATAGATCTATAATCCCAAACTCCTCTTATGAAGCCTTATGGAACAATTTACTCACATGGGAGATCTCAGCCCCCGTAAATGTCTTCTTGCACACTATTTACACTAAGAAGCCTGTCCCCTGGAATTTGGGGTAGTGACTCTGCAACCCTAAAGGGCAGGGATGATGATGCTTACTTGTGATAAAGAATTATAAAAAAGATTGGTCACTTTTCTTGCATAAGAGTAATTTTCGTGTATCAGAAAATACCAGTGGTTATTTAAGAGTTACTTAAGAAAGTCATTGGGAAAGAGATATCATTTGTTTGGTGGTGTAGCCACACATAAGTTGCCCTTGATCTACAAAGTAACACTGACCCATGCCCCAGCAAGCAGCTCTTATTAAATTCAATGTGTCACACACAGAAAGGGACATGGAAGTAAGAGGGAATGTGTTGAGAGGAAGACTTCCAGTGAGGGATAGAGGGATTGATTGAGGCTTGAAATTCACACTATGAATGTATGAAACTATAAAAAACTATAAATACAAACACTTAATAAAATATAAAACTGAATCCATTTTGTATTTTATTTGTCCTGATGTCTTTAGAAATATCTATGCAAACTTTAAATGATGAAAATTAGCAATATTCTTATAGAAGCGACTTGTTACCTTTCTAGACATTTAAAAAGAAAACCACATATAGTTCAAGGTAGCCATTTACAAGGGTCAGGTTCAAATCAAATCTAGAGATACCTTGATTTTTCTTTTCCACTAGTAAATTAGACTGCTACAAAAATATTAACTTGGCAGCAGCTATTGCACTCAAGAGTGTGAAAATTAGCGTTCTTCAGTCTGGTCAGTATTGCACAGCATTTTCAAGCCTTGGGTTAAAGAACCCCTGACACCACTCATCACAAACTTTCAAACCAATACTTAGGTAGAGGTTTGAAATTACTGACACTTGAATTTCTGTCAGAATAAGCCAACGTCTATTGAAAATGTTTTGGTAAAACATTTGTCAAAAATCGTGTAGACAGAATCCCAGCGACTTCAAGAATTACTTCACACTCCAGGAGCAAGAGGACTCCAGACCTTGGCCATCTTGTACCACAACACACAAACTCCTTTCTTATGGTTTCCAGGAAAATTTGCTAGCGAGCTTTGGAGTTCTGCTAACTTAATCCCTGCTATCTCAGTGAGTGACTACACCCCGGCTATGCTTTAGACCCTGGCCCAGCTCTGCCCACTAGTCTGACATGAGGATTTAGCAAACAGAGTAATGATCTAAGCTTCCCAGGGCCTGGTCAGCTTACATATCTCAGACAACACAAGCCTGACCCACCCCTGGGTGGAACTCACAGAAACGTAACTTTCACAAACTGTGATTTAGATACACTTTTGTGTAACCCTGGCTCAAATATTTCCCCTTGCTCCAAATCCTCCAGTAGCTTCTTTTCACACTCAAAATGGAGTCTTCCCTATGGCCAGATGTAGGAGGAGGGCCCGCTTGTTCTTCCCAGCCGCCTGGCTAGCTTAGACCTGAAATAATCACACAGAAACTATATCCATTAAACCACTGCTTGGCTCATTAGCTCTAGCTTCTTACTGGCTAACTCTTACATCTTAGTTTAACCCATCTCCATTAATCTATGCATCACCACGAAGTTGAGGCCTACCAGCAAAGTTTCAGCAAGTCTATCTCTGATGGTGCTCCATGGCATCTCTCTGACTCTGCCCTTCTTTCTCCCAGTGTTCAGTCCAGTCCTCCCTGCCTACCTAAGTTCTGTCCTATCAACAGGCCAAGGCAGTCTCTTTATTCATTAATGGTAAACACAGCACACAGAGGGGACTCCCATATCAGCTAGACTTGCTGAACTCTGGATCTTTGTTCTTGTTGAGTGAATGGGGTGTTAGCAGACACTCTCAAACATAGCAAACACTCCTCAGTCAATGTATGCTGGGTGACTATCTATTGCCTAGAGGTGTGTGTGACAGTCTCTCTCTCTCTCTCTCCTATATTCAAGTGAATGTGAGCAGTTGTCCTTTGTTCTGTTGGGCTTTATGGATGAACCAAGATGTTGTCAACACCACTCTAACTGTGCTCTTCAACTACTACATGAGGAAACAGATGTCTTAGGGTAGGGATTTGCTTCTTCCTTACACTGTGACATCACAGGAACCTAGTGTTTAGATTTCTAAAATACCTTTCACCGACCAGAGGAGCTTTAGTCTGTTTCCTATCCCTCCCAAATGCCGAAGTTGGAACCTAATCCCCACTGTGATAGTGTTTGTGGGGCATTTAGGTGGTGATTAGGTCATGAGGATGGAGGCAATTTAAGTGAGATTGGTACCTTTTCCAGAGGGCTGCCTCACCATTTCTAACTTATAAGGGCACAGGAGAAAGGCAGATCTGAGCTGGGAAACAGACCCTCCTTGTACACGCTGATATTCTGAGCTTGAATGCCAGGTGCTAAAACTGTGAGAAATTTATGTTGTTAGATGAATGAATAATGAGAATGTGGTTCGTCTACACATCAGAACGTTATTCAGCCAGAAAGATGGTGAAATTAGGAGGAAAATGCACAGACCTAGAAACGCTTCTATTAAGTAAGATGACCTGGTCTCGGGAAGACAGACTCCACATGCTCCCTGTCATGTGCAGATCAGGCATATATTTTTATACGGAGGTAACTATATGAGGGTGAATGTAGGTCTAAACCCGCAAAGGGAGCACAGAGAGAGTAGAGGTTTTACAGAAGAGGAGTAATAGACCACATGTGATAAGAAAGGGGAAGCGTTCTGGGAATGGGATGATACAAAATGGGGAGGAAGGCAGAGGGGAAGGACAACAAAACCTAATTACATATGAAAATTACACAATGGAGCCTATGACTCTGTACACTAACAAAAATAAACAAAAATTTTACAAATAAAGTACATTTCTGCTGCTTGCAAGTCACCAGTTAGATGGTTTTGCTAAAGCATCTTGAATTTAGCCTAAAGACAATTGAGAATCTGTCTGCTCAATATGAAGAGTAAACTAAGACTTGGTTCTGTATACAGTCCTTGGAAGTCTTCAAGTGAATATTATAATTGATAAGAAGATTTGAGCCACTTCTTTTTAAAATGTTTATTACATTTACTGCTTGACTGTGCTTTGGGGGTATTGGTGGGCAGCCTTCAGGAGCTGATTCTCTCCTTCCACTGAGTGATCCCAGGGATTAAACTGAGGCTTGGTGGGAAGAGCCTTTATGTGATGAACCAATCAACAGAGGACACCAAATGTGCAAGGAGGCCATGGGTTCTACATCCAGTCCCAGAGGATTAAGGCTAAAAGAAATAACAATTTCCTTCCTCTTTCTCAGCTAGGTCGCATGGTCTCTAAACAAGCTTGTTGCCATATCTTGGAAACCTGCCTAAATTTCTTGTGTTGCTCAAGATTCATGTAAGGACATATCTATATCCAAGCAGTGCAAATGGTTTGTCTTCAGATACAATGAGAACAGAAGGTCCATTTCCTATGGCAACATTTTTTTTCCTGTTTTCCTCCATCTGCGTAGCCATATGAGCATAAATAACTGAAGTATTCGTGAACAGGGTAGTACATGCTTGCCTCCCTTTCCCAACCACCCAACTGGTTGGTGTGTCTTCAAACTTCCCCATATAAGTTCCCCTTGCCGTGTCATAATGTCCTCTTTATCAGTCTCAGCTGACATGCAAACTTTACAGTGCTGTGATCTTGGGAAACGATGAGGTTGCTGATAAGGATGTATCAGTCACATGACTTTGCAAGCTGTTGCTCTTCAAATGTAGGGGTTTGGTGGGCTGGGCTTGCAAGTTTCACCATTTGAAAAGGAACTGTTTCTAGAATGACACTCTTGTCTCATGACACCGCACTGCTTTCACTTTGTCTGTTTCAGTACAGATGTAACCTGCATTTTATATAGTTGAAAGGAAACAGAAAGCTCCCATGCTGTCACCATACAGAAAGAACCAATGAGACTGAGACCTAGAGAACGCATGGCCTCTCCCTCAATTCCAGTCACTATCCTTCTCTATGATCTGTCATAAACTTAAAGGAACCTTCTATTTGCTTCACAATTAAATATTTGGTCACCATCAGCCAATTCTATGAACTCTAAGTTATAAATACCATAGAAAGCTAAAGAGAGAAAGAAAAGAAATCCCTTATTATTTTATAATTTTTCAAAGCAGGTCTGACCCTGTCCTCTTTCAATGTGTGTATATGTGTGTGTGTATGTGCACATGTGTGTGCATGTATACATCATTTTTTGTGGTTGTAAATACCACAGTATATGTGTAGAGGTCAGAGGGCAGCATTGTGGAGTTGATTCTCTCCTTCCTCTATGTTCATTCCAGGCATTGAACTAAGGTCACCAGGTTTTACTCATAGATCCACCTCACAAGTCCTTACAGTATTTTGGAGTCAGACTATAATACAGACAAGAAATAGCTCAGTTGTATTTCTTCAGGAAAATCCAGAATCTTACAAAACTATAGATAAACTATATAGGTCAAAATTAAACACACTTTCTCATCAAGCAAATTTAAAATAATATCAATATGATTTTTCCCTTTGCACTTTAGTTTGTTCCTTTAGTGTTCTTCCCCTTTTATTGTCTATACTTGTTAATAATTTTTTTCTGATATCAAGGAACATAGTAATGCAGGTTGTTACTGACATTGTATTCTGCAGTGTTAAACTGTGTTAAAATGGAGGGGTGGTCACTGTTAGTTAATCAAAGAGTAAACTTTACTGATGGAATAGAAATAAAAGAAATGGAGCATAGTCAAAGAATTTAAATGCTGACACCGAGAACTAGGTCCCATAAAAATTCTATTTAAAATAAGATGTAAACATTATCGATACTGATCTTACACATTAATATTGATAATAACTTGAAATATATTAGAGGTTTTTAAAACTGAGACATAAAGATAATCTTCTAACTAAAGAATTCTTCTTTTGAATAAATGTATTTTTGTTTTTATTGAAAATAGATTCTTCTCTCATATAATATATCCAGACCATAATTTCCCCTCCCTCCACTTCTCCCAACTCAAAAGCTACTAAGTACTTGAAATGTAATATGGGTATAATCTGTGGTTTCTGTTTTCCCACAATACAGTTGTCACTACTACGTAATTTGGTTCATACATTTGTGGTTTCTTTCTTTCTTCCTTTCTTTCTTTTGTTTTTTCAAGACAGGGTTTCTCTGTAGCTGTGGAGCCTGTCCTAGAACTAGCTCTTATAGACCAGGCTGGCCTCAAACTCACAGCGATCTGCCTGCCTCTGTCTCCTGAGTGTTGGGATTAAAGGTGTGCACCTCCATCGCCCAGTTACTTTTTTTTTTAATTAAAACAATCTTTTTAAAATAAGAATTCTTTCTGGGTACTTATGATGAACAATGCAGTGTGCTGATTGCTAGAGATGGATGAGTAAATTGGGCATCTTGTCTACCTCCTGGGAGTTTGTTACCTAAGACTGATGAACCAATATTTGTCTTTTAAGTGCTTATAGGTCAAAGATGCTAACATGGAAGGGTGCTTCGTACTCAACAGCAAAAATCGTGCCATCAGCTTTCCTGAGAAATAAAGAAATGTTCTATCTACAGTGAGAGATTGCACAACTGGTGGGCTGTGACAACCTTGGAGTGCACAGTGCTGTAAATGGGTTCATCGCTTCATTAGCTAATATGGAAATCTGAAAACACTTAGTCCTAGAAGCCACTCATATTTGTAGATACAAGATTTTCCTTTAGGAAATTCCATCTCCCCAAGGAGAGTCATATGCACAGATGTATGCATGGAGAAAACTCTCTACTCCACGTTCTTTGTGACCTTTTATTGTTATAACATGGTCCTTCCTATTCCTTTGCACATTTCCTTTAACTGCAAGGTTCTGAAAACCTTAAGATCAGAGAATAGGTCTGGTGTGGGACAATTGTCTATATTCTGTCAATTATATTTTAAATAAACGCTGATTGGCTGGTAGCCAGGCAGGAAGTAGAGGTGGGGCAATGAGAACAGGAGTATTCTGGGAAGAAGGAAGCTCTCACTGCAGTCCTGCCCAGACCACGGAAGAAGCAGGATGTGACCTGCCCTGCTGAAAAAGGTACTGAGCCATGTGGCTAACATATACTAGAATAATGAGCTAATATAAGTTATAAGAGTTGGACCGGTTGGTGGTGGCACACACCTTTAATCCCAGTACTCGGGAGGCAGAGGCAGGTGGATCTCTGTGAGTTTGAGGCCAGCCTGGTCTACAAGAGCTAGTTCTGGGACAGGCTCTAAAGCCACAGAGAAACCCTGTCTCAAAAAAAAAAAAAAAAACAAAAAAAAGAGTTAATACAAAGCCTGAGCCAATGGGCCAATCAGTTTATATCTAATGTAGACTCTTTGTGATTTTCTCTGGGACTAAATGGCTGGGGAACCAGGCAGACAGAAACCCCAACAAGCAGGACCTCATGTTACAGAATGGTGCCCACTTAGACAACTGTATCCACATAAATCCTGAGATAGCTTGGGAAGTAATTCTAGAACAAAATAACAGCATTATGCATGGTTTCTTGGTAGCAGCAATTTCTTGGGTCTGCTCTGCTTGCTAGATGCAAGCAAGCGCTCTAATTTAAGAGAGGCTTCCTGACTCAGCTTTAGCTGCAAAACCCTGCAGCTCTTTAAGAGGTCCTGCCAAGAAACACTTAAATAGTGTTGATAAAATGCTGACTGCATGCTTTTCAGTTTTCAGCCATAGCAGGACAAAAGCTGCGCCATTTTAAAATGCCAGATTTCTGGGCCATCCTACCAGTGCAAACTCTGACTCTTTCAGGCAGGCAGTCCGACTACAAAGCATTTGAGTGTGGTTTGTGAGCACACTGCTGCAGATGGCTTGCTGGCAGGGACCTTGAAATGCCATAGATTTGTGGCAATAAACATGGCTCTGGCCACCACGAGCCTGGAATCTCACAAAGCTAAGGCATGGTCTGGATCCTGCTGTCAAAGCCATGGCTTTAATCCTCTCCATATTGCTTAGCAAATTAAAGACTCATGTGGTCAAAAAAAGGGAGAGATATACAGTAAAGAGAGAGTCAAAGATGAAGAAAACCTCTAAATGGTTTACAGTGTATTAAAAATCTATGCAGGCTAAAGGTTAAAGTCCTTAAAATAAAAAAGAAAGAGAGTAGTTGGGTGTGGTGGTACACGCCTTTAATCCCAAAGCTTGGGAAGCAGAGCCAGACAGACCTCTGTGAATTCAAGGTGTGGTAACACACACCTTTAATCCCAGCACTTGAGAGACAGAGACAAGTGGATCTCTATGAGTTCAAGGACAGCCTGGTCTACAGAGTGAGTTCCAGGACAAAGATACACAGAGAACCTGTCTCAAAAAGCCAAAAAGTAAAAATAAAAGAAATACAGTTTAAAATAAAGCCACACAAAGATGGAAAACACACAGAGAATCTGGATACTGTATGTTATTATGCTCTCTTTGAATTGTTTGAATGTTGAGGAAGGAGCAACAGCTCTTAAAAGATATTTGCTTATAAATGCTGCTAAACTAATCCAAGATAGCTATTTTGAAAATCCCTCACTTCAAAATTGAAGTCAAAAGGTATGTTACTTTGGAGAAGAGATTTTCCACAGAAAATGAGAGGCTGTGGATTCATTCTGAGTTAAGAAAAATCAGGTTTGATCAAAGAAGCCCACCTGAGAAATCTCCGGTAGGAACAGATGGCCTGGATTTCTGAGTTCTACATCCAGAACAGA
Organism: Ondatra zibethicus; assembly: GCA_004026605.1. Lineage (NCBI taxonomy): Eukaryota > Metazoa > Chordata > Mammalia > Rodentia > Cricetidae > Ondatra > Ondatra zibethicus. Next base: position 489,529 of record PVIU01000037.1, on the reverse strand, counting down.
TTCAAGACTGCTGCCTGAGATGATCAAGACTCACAGGATACTAATTCTAAATTTTCTTTAGTTCCCCATAAGATTATCAACACCCCCAACCAGCTGGAAGTAGCCTGGAAAATTATGCGCACATTCCCAAAACATGGACTATGGATGTTCTTGTTTTCTTAAAAAAAGAGGGGGAAATGGTATAGGACAATCGTCTATATTCTGACAATTATATTTTAAATAAACACTGATTGGCTGGTAGCCAGGCAGGAAGCATAGGTGGGAAAACCAGATAGGAAGTAGAGGTGGGGCAATGAGAACAGGAGTATTCTGGGAAGAAGGAAGCTCTTTCTGCAGTCCTGCCCAGACATGGAAAAAGGAAGATGTGACCTGCCCTGCTGAAAAAGGTACCTAGGCATATAGCTAACATATACTAGAATAATGGGTTAATATAAGTTATAAGAGCTAATACAAAGTTTGAGCTAATGGGCCAATCAGTTTATAACTTACAGAGATGTCTGTGTAATTTTCTTTAGGGCCAAATGGCTGTGCGAACTGGGCAGGACAGAAACCCCAACAATCTGGCCCTCATGTTACATAGGTCCTTGTCATCTTCCCATCTTATTCTAAAATGGGTGAGTTACACATTTATTGAATAGAGAAGGGCAACCTGGAAGCTGCCATAAAGGATGACCATGACGAAGAAGTGAACACAGCACATTGTGCCATGCACAACAATAAGAAAACACTAATGCTAAGGGAGTCTAACTTGATGGCAATATTGAAATGCATAAGGGGTCATTTTGTACATGAAAGTAAAACCTAAATCATATAAATTACTATGGAAAATATGTTAAGTATGAATTTTTGAAATTTATTTAATAATTTTTGTTCATTAAATATACTTTAAGATGGAGATGAAAAATACAGTTTTAGATTATTTTTTAATTTGCAAGTTTGTTTTTATCTACATAATCTATTTTTATTGAAAACAGATTTTTTTCCATACAATCTATTATGATTATGGTTTCCCCTCCCTTCACTCCACCACAACTTGCCACCATCAAATCTCTCTCGTTATCATACAAATATGCCTTTAAAAATAATTCTAAAAAGTAAGATAAAAAGTAAAAACAAACAAACTGGAATAGGATGAAACTAACAAAAAAAGCTACCAGAAGAAGAATCAAAGAAAAGGCACAAAAAAGACATATAGACTCAGAAACACACATGTTCACACATACAGAAATACCTTAAAAATACAACACTAGAAACCATAATACATATGGAAAAACATGAAAGGATTTTTTTATTAAAAAACAAAATAATAAAATAAAAATTATGCCCAGATAAAACATTATGAGACAAGAAATCTTCAAAAAACACCACAGAGTTCATTTTGTGTTGGTCATCTACTGCTTGTCATGGGGCCTATCCTAAAGAGTGCTTTGTATTGCAGTGAGACTCTGTTGGAGAAATTAATTTTTCCTTTGCAAGTGGTTATTAATTGGAGATAGCTTCTGGATTACGTGCGGGGACTTGTGTCTACCTCCCTTCTTGCACAGGGACTTTATCTGACTTTAACCTATGCAGACTCTGAACATGTGCCACAGTCTCTGTGAGTTCATATGTGTATCAATACTGCTGTGTTTGGATGACCTTGTTCCTTTGATGATTTCTGTCACCTCTAACTCAAAAAATCTTTCTGTCTCCTCTTCTGCGGAATTCCCTGAGCTTGGGCGGGGGGTGGATTTGATGGGGACATTCCATTTAGGATGGAATACTTAAAGGTCTCTCACCCTCTCCACTTTATCCATTGTGGGTCTCTGTTTTTGTTCTCATCTACCTCAGGAGGAAGTTTCTTTGATGGTGGCTGAGCAAGGCACTAACTTATGATGATAGCAGGATGTCATTAGCAGTTATTTTTTTCTGCCACATTCCTTTAGCAGAACAGTAAGTGGTATTCGATTTTCCCTGGGTCTCTGCCCTAATTAGTCTTAGATTTTGGTCACCTGAGCAGTCTCAAATATAGGTTCCATCTCATAAAATGGGCCTTAAATTCAACCAGATAGTTGTAGGTCACTCCCACATTTTAAAAACTTACATGTTTATGTGTGTATGAAAGTTTATGTGCCACATGCATATAGAGGGGCCTGCAAAAGCTAGAAGAGAGGTTCAAATCCCATGGAACTGGAGTGTGTGGGTGCTGAGCCCTTTGCAAGAACAGTAAGTGCTTCCATGTCTTCAACCCGTGGAAAGAAATTGAGAGACAATACTCTGCACTTAAATGTAAATGTCAACTTGTTCAATTACCTTTCCAAATACGTTGTTTTTACAGAAAGCTTTATAGAGGTGAAGAAACTGAGGCACAGGGAGATCACACAAATCTTATCAGAAGACAGATGATTTGATCCTGAGAACATCCACTTTCCCAAATCCTTTGGAGGTGAGGTCACAAGGAATTAGGTGGATGATAACACATAACATCTTGACTGCTGTCAATACCTATGCCATATCTATTTATATCTTTATCTCTCTATATATCTATCTATACACACACACACACACACACATATATCAGAGTATTCCTACATAATACGTAAAATCAAAATAAATAAAAGTATATCTAAGATCGATCACTGCTATCCTGATTCTTTTCACTTGTTTTCAATTATGCATTTGATGTTGCATATTCAGGTATTCAAAGCAAAGCTTGGCTCTCTTTAGAAAAGAACCTCATTCAGGATGACTTTACAGATCCGAGCAATAATGTTGCGTGTCATTCAGAGTACACATCGCTGATTCAGCAGACCACACCAAGCTCTCCCATGAACATGGCACCCATCACCCCATGTGACTTGCTGCAATTTCAAACTGACCATACTATCAGCACTGCCGACTTAGAGTTTTAACTAAACAAAGTTAATCTGAAAGAAAACATAGTTCCAATATTTTTACCATGGTTCCAAAATAACGAAAGAACTGAAATACACCATAACTCATGGTAAAAGGCTATTTGTGTGATATATGAAACCATTTCCATCACTACTACAGTTTTACACCTGGACACTTGGATTACAGAATTCTAAGATCAAGATTCCAGACTTCAGATCCATCACATCACCGCAGCCCTCTTGCTGTCCACCCACCCTGTGCTAAGTACTCTACAAACAGGCATTTTCAAATACGAAGGGCTAATGATTAGTAAATAAACAAAAGCAGTATCACCTTAAACATGTCATAGCAGCCTTGTTTCACCTGATTTATTTAGGCACCTGGAAAATGAGCAAATGGATTTGAAAGAGCATCTGCTAAGACTGCCCTTGAGCAGAATTACAAAGCCAGCAGTCTTTTTGGAGACCCAAATCCAGGCATACTTCCTCATCACCTACCTGGTTCTCAGCTGTCCTAGCCTTTTCTCCTCTGCATTAGATGCTTCTCACTTCCTCTGTCTCCCAGGGATGCTCTTTGCTTTTTATAGCCTTCAGGAAAGGATTTAAAACGTCCACACTAATCCACTGAAACTTAAGGGCTTGCTGCTTTCAGGAAGAATGAAGGCCAAGAGCAGAAAGTGGAGAATGTTGTATCAGATCCACCGGCTCAAGTCACTTATCATCCAGACCAAGTTAAGCAAACTGTGTAACTTCCCCAAACTTGTTTTCTTAAGGATTAAGTGAGGATGAAAATCTTCCCTCACTTAAGGTTTGTTATGAGACTTTAGTGAACGTGTGCAAGATACCCAGGGAGGGCCAGGTATGCAGGTCATGAAGCATAGCTGCTGTTACAATGAGCCAACTGTTTCCAAGGACAACAGCAGCAGTAGCAGCAGCAGCAGCAGCAGCAGCAGCAACAACAACAACAACAGCAACAGCAACAATAATGTGGTCCTATCCCTGAGGAAAGTGCAAACGGTTCTGTGATCTACAGCTGGGACCTGATTATGTCACACTCAGTAAACATTTGTTTACCACAGGCTTTGTTTTTCTCAAGATGTTGGTTTATTTCCTGAAAAAGTGATATGATGGACAGAAATTACTTAGGAGGCTGCAGGAGTCACCGTAAGGGAAGTGTTCTGAATTTCCTTCACAAGTGAGTGTGCAAAACAGCAGCCACCCTTCTGCCATTCATCCCCATTCTCCCCTACGTCCATCATAACTTTTAACCCCAAACCTGGTCTTTGTTTTCTACTCTTCTCCTCTACAGACAGAAAACACCTTCTAGAATAATTCTAAAAATGGGAATTTACAAAGTTTCTTTTGACAGAAATGCCTGACACAAATCTTTTTCCACTCAGTCAAGTTGGCACAAGTGAAACCTGGGGTTCTGGCAAAATGGCAAGAGTTTGGCTTGTCCTCTGTGTACAGAGATGGGACAAAGGTTCTGATATGCAAGTGGCACGCATTGTTTCCCAAGCTTGAAGATGTTTGTTCTGCAGCCAGTAGGGTTTCGATCCACCTTATCAATGGAGAAAACCATCTCTCAGGGGAGCTTCCCCCCCCAACCCGGGCCAGCTCTCCTGACAGCACCTGCTGGGTGACTGAGGAGGAAAGGTCATGAGAAAGTAAACAGCTTCACAGCCATTTCCTGAGCCATCCTGATCTTATCCTTGAAGATGGATGGCCGTCTGCAGCTGAACCTGTTATTAATAGCGCACAGACGTAGCTGGGTGGTACCAAGGAGCTTTCATATTAGATAGGCGCTTTGGCTGTCTGCTCTTGGCCCTGTCCAGGATCTGATTCCTCCTTTGGGCCTAGCCTCACTCTCTTAAACTCCCTGCCCCGACTCTCATCTTGGTTGGTCTTTATTTCCTTGCAGCCAGATAAGACTCTCTTAAGTTTGACTTTCTGTTGTTTGCAGTGCAGAAAACACCACATCAAACTGATTTTATACTGTATTTGATTTAACATAGTTTTTCAAATTACATTCAACCTCATTTGACGTGGCTCCTAGCTGGGGTGCATCATCCACTGTTGGGCTCTCACTGACCTGGAAGCCTTAGACTGACATCAAGAATATGATTATTCCAATCTACAGATGGCCAAAGGGCCAAGTTTGTCAAAAGAATTGTTTCTATCCCAGTTCGCCATGAAGGAAATGGAAAACAAACCCATATATAGCTTGCTCTGCTCACCAAAATATTTCTTGTGAAATATCACTAGCCACAAAAATGCCCAGAAGAACAGACATAGACAAAAATTTCTATCTGGCTAGGTGGTGGTGGCGCATGGCTTTAATCCCAGCACGCGGGAGGCAGAGGCAGGCGGATCTCTGTGAGTTCGAGGCCAACCTGGTCTACAAGAGCTAGTTCCAGGACAGGATCCAAAACAACACAGAGAAACCCTGTCTTGAAAAACCAAAAAAAAAAATTTCTATCTGAACCATCCATCCAATATTATATTCTAGAAAATGCCAAAGGATTGCTTTTAAAATAGTATTTGATGGTGCTATCAAGATTTTTGTTTTGTCTCTTCTATCAACTACAGGTTCTAGGAGCATCTCTGAAGATGTTAAATCACACAGGAAACTGAGTAGCTGACACAGATAGGATATCTAAATATCATTTAACAGGAGGCGCACATACATGTATGTGTGTGTGTGTGTGTGTGTGTGTGTGTGTGTGTGTGTGTGTATGTGTTTGTGTGTGTGTGTGTGTGTACAGTACTGAGGATTGAGTCCTGGAATTCAGCCCTATTCAAGGCAAGTACCGTTTCACTAAGATACACATCTTTTGCCCTAATAAGCAATTCTGAACATACACTGTATTCCAAGAACCATTCAGAAAAGCAAGACTCTCACTTTCATGAACACTGAGTCAAGTGGAGAAACATAACTTTGAAATATTGTAATAGACTCTTAGAATCAATGGTACTTTTAGAGACAAAATCGGTAACTAGCTGTGTATCTATTGGAAATAGGTACAATTTAGCTAAATGACCTTTGATCAAATTAAAATCCTCTTAGAGCTTAACTATTTGGCAAACTATCTCTTAGGCTCAGTTTCATCATTATGAAAATAAGGCATTAGACGAAACCTGAGCTTTCTTTCAGATTTGCTCTTTTAGGTCCATTACTAAACATTTCGAAAATTCATAGAGTAAGAAAGTATTTACTATATATCTAAAGAGTGCGCGCACACACACACACACACACACACACACACACACACACACACACACACCTGTTTAATTTGTTTTACTTTTTGGAATCCTAATGGCAAAGATTTTATCTTGTTCTCATTTTCTAATGAGGATTTTGAGGGAGTTGGTGAAGTTGTCAACTGTGTGTGTGTGTGTGTAATAACATATGTGCATTTAGACAGGTGCAGATTCAGAAACTAATATGAAGGCAGAGGGTATCCCTGTGTCTCAGACTTTCCACGTTTGCCACCCTTGGATATAAGGGAAGGGTAGTCCTATATTACACTCTGCCTGGAAAGGGTAGGAGGATGTGACCTTATCAGCTGCCTTCAACCTGTGAGAATGGTTATTCCCAGTCCTATTGTTCAGCACTTCCTGATCCTGCTTGCTCCCTCTGACTCACCAAACATGAAATCATAGCTAAGAAAGCTTCAAAGGGACTGTGGAAATCCTTAGACACACACTGTTCAAATGATAATGTCAACCATAGAGCGACTATAAACAAAATCATGTTTATCATGGAGTTGTGTTGTGCTAAGACCTACTCCACAATCCTTTTTCCATTTACTCTGTTCATAAAGGAGCCAGGGGATTTAGGTCCAATTCCCAGAACTCACTGGAACACAGACCCATGGGCCCCACCCCTCCCTGAGGGTCTATGGGTAATTAAAGGTGGCTGGGGAGAAGGTATTATTATTTACGCCAGTGCTGAAACCAACGATGAGCTGTCCTTGCTCTGGCAAACAACCTCTCACCCATGCTTCAGCCAGAAGCCGACTAGACTCAGTGGGACACACCCAGAAAGCAGATGTAAAAGCAGGAGGGAGCTTGCTGAGCAGGAGGGCTCCAGAACAAGTTGGACAGAGATGGGAAAAGAGCAAGGACAAGCAGTATGAGATTAGGAAAATGTATGAAATTTGTCAAGAATTACAATAAAATAAAACAAAATGTCAAAGTAATCACTTGACAATCAAATAACACAGATTTGATAAAAGATAGCAGTCTTATACAATTGGTTTTTTTTTTCTCTCATATTTCAGTTATACTGGGGAGATTCCCAGGCCCACTTGTGAAAAACCTAGGTTCTGATTCCTCCAACTTGGCCAAAATGGAAACAAAAACTTAGGAACGAAGAAGCAAAACAACCAAACTAAAAGCAACTTGGTCTTCTTCATGTACATAGGTCAGTTCCAAAAGTAAAAAGATGCTGCATGGAAGAGCAGGAAGAACAATCCTCCAGTTACCCAAGTTCATCCTGTCTGGCTCTGGCTGCAGTTCATAGGAAACGCTGAAGAGGAAAGCGGGATACATTATGTAAAAGAAGGTAAGATTAGCAGCAACAACATGCTTTCCCTCGATTCCAGTGGCTTGATGCTGCCAGGCTGATTCTTATCATGCTAGCACCTAGACATTCCAAGTCAATAACCAACCATGCACCACTGAGTGGCAACTGGGAAAAGCTTAGCAACAGCCTAGAAGCATTGCCTGTCAATTCCCTCATGGTCCTTTGAACAGAAGGCAATAGAATGAACCCCTATCGTCAAGGGGATTTTTACACTTATTTAGCTTTCTACATGAAAATTTTTATTCATGGGCTAGGCAGTGGTGGCACACATCCTTAATCTCAACACTCAGGAGGCAGAAGCAGGCAGATCTCTGTGACTTCAAGGACAGCCTGGTCTACAAGAGCTAGTCCCAGGACAGGCTCCAAAGCTACAGAGAAACTCCATCTCGAAAAACCACACAAAAAAATTATTTGTGTGTATTATGTGTCTCTGTGTGTGTATGTGTCCATGTATTCACGCAGGGTCTTGTATGTCATGTCTCTAGGTCCCTTGTGGTTGGCCACTATGTGCACCAGGCTTGTCAGCCCTAAGGATCCTGAGAGTTTCATCTTCTTTTCCTATTGCATGTGTGAGACGGGATTACCCATCTTCACTATTTTATTTGGCATTTACTTGGGTTCTCAGGCTAGGAACTCCAGTCTCCACACTTTCATAGCAAATGCTTTACCCAGTGAATCATTTTCAAAGGGAGACAAAGCCAGCATTCCCTTAGACAGGGAGCGGTGCATTCCAGGAAGAAAGCTGCGGAGGCAAAAACAGATGGAGAAGTTCAGAAAGTGCTTAAGGAGTTTGCTCTGTCTGCATTCCTCTTCCATCAGCACCTGCTCTCCTGGACTATCACAAGACTGAGGGAATAGCACTTTTGTGGGGAATGGCTACATATATACTTGCTATGGTTTGGCTCAGTGTAACCTACAGGCCCATGTGTAACCAAAAGGTTTATTTCATTGAGAAGATGCTTCAAAAGGTGGTAGAGCAGCAACAAAGGCAAATGGTAGGTTTTATGACAATGTGGGCCAACTACTTATGAGGACATTGATCATCTAACCCATTCTCTTCCTCCTGCTCTTTGCTTCACAAACATTACAAACTGAAAAGCTTGGTCCACCACATCCTTCAATATATCATGTATTCCCTCTCCTCAGGCTAAAACATAAATGATTGTGAACTGAAACTGAGAATTGAAATAAACCTTTCTGGCTTATGAGTTGATTTATGTCAAGACTTTGTTGCAGTAACAGAAAGCTGGATAGAACAATATGCATTTTAGACGTATACATATTATATATACACATATGCATGCATGGGTGCATGTACATATGCATGTATATATGTCTATCAGAGCTAGGGTACATAGTGTCAAAAGGTAATATGCTCAACTGCATAAATTAGCTATATTTGAATTAGCTGTATGTTTGATTTTAACAAATAAAAAAACTCAAATTCTTTGGTTTGGGCATTGTAGACAGTGTCGTATCCCACACAGGTAATTTTCTATTATAGCACTTTACATTGGCATACACACTGTTTCTGTTGCTCAGATCCATCTAGTCCCTCTTCTTTCATCTCACAGCTGATAGCTAGTGTTTCTCCAAAACCTAGGCTTGTTCTCTCAGCGACTGGTGTCCCCTCAGCTCCATCATTTATCAAAGGCAGTGGTTTTGTTTCTGTGTTTGTTGACCTTTGGAAACCATGAGTTTCAAATGGTGACTTTTCTGAAGACCAGAATTTTTTGTATAGAACAATTAAGATAGCGACACACATTATTGACAAAACACAGAACAATATTGAGTGATAGATGAAATGCTGGAAAACATACAGCATAGGGCTGGAATATTGCCCATCTGGAGTCTGCATGTTTAGCCTATACAAAGCCTAAGTTTTTTTTTTCCTAGAACCATAAAAAATATTATACGACAAAGAATTAGTAAATCAGAGTTCTGCCTGGGATACAAGGCTCATAATGAATGTGGACGGAAATGCAAGCTCTATTAATCAATCTCTTTTGTCTGCCTTATACTCCTTATCCTCATCATTTGGAACTATGCGGCACCTAGAGTGAGCGGTAAGATCCGTAATTGCACGCCTGGGAGAACAAGGAGTGGGAAGCCATCCTACACGGTTATCTCACTCAAGGCAAGAGCCTGGCCCAAAACCTGCCATCAGCTGCCTTCTCACATTTCTACTGCATGTGCTCCTTCAACAGCTCACCTAGCCAACCTCAGTGGTACATGCTGGTAGTCATCCCTGATTCCTGGAGATGGAGTTCGGAGGATGGCTTATGCCCAGGTGGTCAATGCCAACCTGGAAACGTAGCAAGACTCCCATCTCAAACCGAGAAAAGAGTTTTGTTTAACACAGCCTCACAGCCCAGTCCATGTGTTTTCAGTAGCTTTGTTAAGACACAAAGTTCCTGGAAACAAATGACATGTATCTGGTGTCCTTAAAGTGAAACAAACTTGCCACAGGCCCAGCTTTGATCTAGGACTTTTGTCAGGATAATTCGGGCATAAGGATGATGGTTCTGAGCGCATTCTCTGACCCAGGACTGTCTTCCAGATTTGGATACACAAATCCAGTAGCCAAAACTTAGAAGCAGGATGGCTCTCTTTGCTCTGCCTTGTTGTCACCTAGAAGCAGCTACTGCTGAAGAGGAAAGATAACCAACGGAAAGGATGTCTGGGGCAGTCACAACCAGAGGAAGAAGGGGAGGGGCTGACTGAGTTGTTTAAGTCAGTCTGAGTCATCTTGAGAAGAATGGATAAATGTCAGACGTGGACAACAGTGCTACCAGAACACTGGAACTATGGAGGTGAGGTAGTCTAGGGGCTGTTTGAAGCCTCAGGGAGGAATTTGGGGGAAAGGACCCCTGAACTGCAGAATGGATCACTTCTGAAATGAAGCTCAGAAGTATTCTAGAAATGGAAGCCATGCACTCAAGCAGGAAACTCCTCCCAAGAAACCCACGTGGTCATCTTTCTGGGCAGATTATAGAGCGGAAGTTCAGTCTTCCATGTCTTAATTAGCGTTCGTGGTCTGACAAGGGTGGCTCCAATCATGAAGATTCCTCTCTGCCTTGTTTTACAGAGGATTTCGTGAGAAAGAATCACAAGCCCAGTTCCTTCACAGTTTTGTTGAAGAATGTCAGCAAATTACAATTGTTTGGGATCAAAATCTCATAAGCGGGGCTGCAGAATATTTATGACACAAAAACAATCCCAGAAGCCTTTGCTCCAATGCCTTATTGACAGAGCCTTCCTGTCCCCACATCTTGCTTCCTCTCAGGAAAGTGGGACGTGTTGGATGATTTCCCAGATTCTATTTGGAGAGGAAGTCTATAAGTTTTTCACCATCCAGCCCCTGCCAATCTGCACACTCCAAAGAACACCTGCACCCAACAGCTACGCCTGTTCCCTTTTGTGTGCCTGCAGCTATCAAAATAAATGAGCTACCCTGGATGGGAAAATTACATCTCTTTTCAGAGGAACCTTGCTCTCTACACGTGCACAAGGACTTGTGCACCGTGATGTTGTGCTCGGACGTCCACGAGAATTATAATGCAGACATTTTGCATTCAGTCACAGTCAGTAAATGTACCAACAAGAGATGTTAAGACCTCATGAGCTGGCCCCTTTTTACCGACACTTCTCTCTTGTTTTGCACACAGTCAATTCTTAAGACAATATTAACAGTAAACAAGGAACTGCCTATTCTGCCTAGATATACCACTGATGAAATACTCACAGTTTTGTAAGATTATGAATCCTTTCTCCCACTCACTCTATTGCTCCCAGCCCAATCTTCTACCTTGGTGGTTAGTATTCTACAGAGAATGGAAAGTTGCTGTGTTCCTTGGACATCTGTTCAAGTCTTCAGGGTCTGCAGTTTGGCTCAGACCCACTGAGGACCCACGGCAGCCTTGTGGTCAGCCTTCCACACAGCCCAGATGTGGAGAGAGAGTGTTTGCTCGAATGGGTATTCATCTACTGTTTGCTATTTAGAACCCTGCCCTTGACCATAGCAGTATCGATAGGATATTCTTTTGATGGAAAAATGACAGGAAGAACAGCCTTGAGCAAAGAAAAACAAAACAAAAGTAATAACAAAACTGGGCGTTAAATCCAGCAAATTCTGCTTCTGCGGTGATGTTCTCATGTGCTACTGCAGCCATTCCTATTATAGCCCCTGGCACAGTAGCTATCTATACTGTGACGGTGACACAAGGTGGGGGTGTGAGGGGGTGCACAGGACTGTCCACACAAAAAGAGCTCACTCTGGCTCCTAACCCATCCCCACTTTGTAACTGCCCCAGGCAAGACAGCTGGGTTTGACAAAATATGTTCTTGACTTCCGGACACTGGGAAAAGTACCTTGATGCCACAGCAATGACATCCTGTGTCGTCAGGGACTCTCTGGGGACTGGTCACTTCCTTTAAAGTGACTCAGTGTCAAGGGATCAAAACATTCAGATAAAACCATTTTTGAAGTGCTCTTTTCTGGCCAGATTGACTTCATACCCCTTCCCTCCCTGCTGTTCATCTCCTTTAAATACCCCTGAAGCTTTTAGTCATCTTACAGAATATTCAAGCCTTATGCCATCACCGGGGCTTTCTGGATATTTTGAGAACATCCTCCACAGAACAGGCCACATCTCCTTATGCTGATTTCTGCTGTCTGTCTGTCCCAAGCTCACCTTCCTTCTCCTTGTCTGGACCATCACAGTCTTTCTTCACGAAGCAAGGCACAGGGATCTCACACTTTACCAGGTTACTTAAGGAGCACATGCTGCCTCCAGCCTTCCCTGGCCATTATGATGCTGTGCTTTTCTGACCATCATGATGTTCCACCTCCCTTTTTCAGTCTTGTTCGTGCACATGTGCCTCAGCAAAAGCTAGATTAAAAAAAGTTCCTTGAGGCTCAGCAACTGACCTTTAAACACTTGATATTTCCAACAAGTTTTAGCATGGTAACATCCCTTAGGATTCCTTTAATGTCAGATGAGAAAAGTCACTGTTGTTCCAATGCCACCATTATCCTGGGCTTTTCTATAGTCTGTTGCTAATCCTGACATACCTCAAATGATCTCTAGCAAGCAGTGGTCACTAGTGATATGGTTACAGAAGGGACCTCTTACCATTCGCATTAGGAAAGCAGACAGAAATTTTTGACAAGAGAAGATGAGGAGTAGTGGCTGCTCTGAAATGTAATACTGTTTTTTTTCTGTAAATATTATTCTTTCATTGAGGCAAATACATGTTAAATTAGTGATTGTTACTATTAAACATGTTAACTTAGTGATTGTTACTATTAAACATGTTAACTTAGTGATTGTTACTATTAAACATGTTAAATTAGTGATTGTTACTATTAAATATCCAACAGGAAAAACAGGACTCTAATTTAAGGTTATAGATTTTGCACATGTGTAGACATTTGCATGTTTCCCAGTCAAAGAAACATGCAAATACATTCAAATGCCTGAGTCACATTTAGTCAACATTTGTTTATTTATAAACGCATTCATTAAAACATCTGGATGTACCCATTTCACAGTAGGAACTTTGCAAAGTTGTAAAATAGAAAAAAAGTCCTTTATTTTAAGAGCTAATAGCATAAAGAAAAGACAGATATATAAGCTATTGATTTTTTTTCAAAGCATGGAGATATAAATACAAATACAAGATCTGTAGCCTTACGTGAGCCTTGATGGGCACACACAATGGACGGACAAGCAGGATCTTCTGGCAACTCCAAGGTCAGGAGGAAGCCAGCTGTTTTACTCTGCCACATTGCCTCAGAGCCCAACGTGGCTGTTGGAGCTTTAGCTATCACATCCGCATTCCAAATAGTAGGAACAAGGAAGAAGGGAAGGGCCCCTCACTTTTAAGGATGCTTCCTGGCAATCCCGGACAATGCTTCTATTTATATCCACACTAGCAGTCAGGACAATTGTAAAATATAGGCTGTCTGTTGGGATTTTCGTGAGTGACAATGTTTGCCATCAAAGAAATACACACACACAAAGTCTGGACTTTGCTTCTAGTTGGAAGTGGGTCTGGGTAGTGATGTAGGCATCCTGTATTCCCTGCCATAGTTTTGAGTCTGACTATATCGAAAATATAGAAATTTTCAAAAGAATAACTTGGGAATGACCTATGGGTAGCTGAGTGGGAGGCGATCATTGTCTAACTGGTGAGCCAGAAAATAAAGCCAAGAACAAATAGACAGCGGCCATCTGACCTCACAAACTGAAGGTTGAGAACAGTAGATTCACTCCACTGAACCAAGACAGTAGTTTGTGGTCCTTCTGCCCTGATTGCCCACACTACAGGCAGGCAGACTGTGACGCCCGAGTCACGATGCATTGTGCAGGGATGGACCCACACTGGGATGCACTGCCATTGCTCTTCAGATGTCTATTTTGTTGTTTAGAGTTTTGGAGTTTTGCAAAAAGATTGACTGAAGCAAATGCCTACTCAGCTTTTGGTTTTGGTTTGCTGGTATTTGATTGCAATGATCTTAATAATAGGATTCACTTTCTTCAAAGAGGATGTATGGAGGAAATCATTAACTGGAAAGAAAATTAAATTTGGTGACATTTACAACCTCACTCATATGCTGTTTTGACCCTAAATAATTACCCAAACATTTTGATCCACAATTAAGTAACTTGGCATTCTTATGTTTATGAAAATTAGTAAGGTACAATTTAATTTATGTAGAAAATCAACCACTTTGCACTTTTGAAATTAAAGACATTTGTAAAATTCAATTACAACCATTTATGATTTCTTTCAGATTTATTTGTTAAGTTCATGAAATTATGATCAAAATTATAATTTATAAACATATACAAACTTTAAACAACTGAAAAAGATAGTCAATACTTTAGTGTTTTAAAACAGTTGAAAATATTTCCTTTTGTCTTTTGTATTATAATCATCTTCATGCTATGTACTGGCATTGTCTAATTATGTGTGCCTGCCACCACTCGGAGACTCTTTACCGGCATGGTGTCAACAGCATTCAGAAAAATTTCCAGCGTTTTCCAGAAGAAAATGTTAGTACCAATTCAACTGAGTTTTCCTTTGCACATCAAAAGAATACTGATAGCCTATTGGTCTACTTCATAAACATATATTCAAAACCAACTTAAAGTCTAAAAGATGTCTTATGTCTGAAAGCATCATTCAAGAACTGAATAAATCATGACTAATTATTAAGAATCAATAAATATGGTAAATTCCATGGGGAATTCAAGAATAAGTTAGGCAGCAACATACACTTTGAAGTCAACCTTCCTTGAAATTGAACCTTGGGTCTGTCTATTGGTGTGTGTGTGTGTGTGTGTGTGTGTGTGTGTGTGTGTGTGTGTGTGTGTGTGTAGGTATACAGAGACTGAAAATTTGTTTCCTGGTCACCCAGACCCGAATAATCACCCCAAATCTATATTAATTACAACACTGTTTGGCCAATAACTTAGGCATATTCCTAACTAGCTTTTACATCTTAAATTAACCCATTGCTATTAATCTGTGTATCACCATGAGGCTGAGACCTATGGGTAATGTTTTGGCATCTTTCTCCTTTGGCAGCTACATGGTATCTCTTTGACTCAGCCTTCTTTCCTCCTCTATCTCTACTTGGATTTCCTGCCTTGCTATGTTCTGCCCTGCCATAGGCTAAAGCAGCTTCTTTATTAACCAATGGTACTAAAACATATTCACAGCATACAGAGGAGAATTGCACATTATATATATCCATATATACTATATATTTGCAATACATTATATACATATAACATAAAATATATCTGCCATGTTCTATGTCTTCTTTTACCTTTTGTTTATTTTTACTATTTTAATTTCTGTTTGTTCACTTGTCTGTTTTACTCCTGGGTTTTGTGACAGGTCTCACTCACTATGTAGCCCCCGCTGTATTTCAGGCTGCTCATAACTCACCATGTAACTTAGGTTAGCCTCCAACTTTTGATCCTCCTGAATTCATCCCCCAGAGTACTAGAATACACATGTGCTAGTATAGCCAGCACTGTTATTGTTCTGTAAGAAAGCAACCATGTTTCTCTCATGTGTCTCTTCCTCATCAAAATCCTGAACCTAGGGGGCAGGGGAGGTGACTTGGTGGTAAAAATTGCTGCACTAGGGGGAAGATTGGTGCCTGTCTCTTCAGTCTCCATGTTAAAAAAACATCTTGAAGTAGACCAAGAAGATGACTCAATAGTTGCCAAGCAAAGCTAGAACGCCGTAGTTTGGATTCTCAGAAACCCAGGCAAATTTGGGGGAGGAGCAAGGCTCATCTATAATTTCATCCACATAAAGATGAAGCAAGAGCTCTCCAGAGCAACCTGGTTAGCAAGAGCAGGCTTCTTTGTGAGCTGGAGAATCAAATGGAAGAGCCACCCCCACCCCCAGTGACTAAGGAAGGAGAGGGGTTGAAGATGATTCATAATAGAACCTTGGACTTCCATATGCACACACACACACAGAGACACACACACAGACACACACACACGTCTATGGACATCTATAGACATGCAAAGAAATGGATATACACACTCATCGCACATGCACATGTGTACTCACACACACAGACACACACCACAAACATACCCACACACTGAAATCTGAAAGTAATCTTACTTGTCTCTTAGACATTTCTCAATCATTCAGTATATGTTCAATGTTACTGGAACTGTCGGTTCCAAGGTAACCAGAGAACATAGAGTCAGTAGAGAATGGTCTCCTCTCCATCCTCGATACTTTTATCTCTCTCTTGCTCCTTTAATTACTGCCGTATCAGAATTCCTTTCTATCAGACACTTTGAGCTCTGTTGTCACCTCCCTGGTCCATCTATTACTGACCTTCTTGGCTTCTCCATCATGTCAATCATTACATACATGTCCATGGTCTGCTCCTGGTTCCTAGTTTTCATCCAAGATTGGATCCTTACTAAATGCTTAAACAACCCTTCCTAATAATGCCTCAAAGATCTTTACCACTAAACTTGACTGTTTTTCTAAACCCTGGCAGGACATTTTAATCCCCTCCCTAGATACTGAGCATGACTATAAACTCAAGTTGAAATCCAAATTGAATTTGCACCTAATACAACCCTTGGTCTCATTTTTCTTGGCATTACCCTTTCCTAGGTCACCAACGAAAAACAGAAATAGCCCAGCACAAGCTCACAGATGGTATCAGTCTTACCCGCCTTTTCTGCCACTAAAGTCAGTGCAAGCAGCTGCAAATGAATCTCAGTCCTTCAGTGTATCCTACAACCTTTCCAAAAGCTATGTATCTAGCTCAGGTCTGGATATGACCTCACTTGCCTTGCTACTTAATAGAAATTATCTCTCTGCTTCTTGTACCTGTCTTTCTAACCCCTCTTGTGGTTTTTACCACATGGTGGTCCTAGATGCACTGCTGTGAGAAGGTCCTTGTTTCTGCAGGACTTCGCACTTCCTTAGACTTAATCTGTGCCTTTTTACTACTCTACCATGAATAGATTCAGACGTGTCAACTGTCTGTATCTTTGTTACTGCGGGACCTCCTTCCGCTCCTTCAGCCAATAGCCTTTAAGATACCAGCCCACTGGGGTGTGGTCTCTTTCATTTTAAAAAGCAGCCGCAGACCTCTGCTGGCTCTCTAGCTTCCAGCTCCCGTTCAGACTGCTAGACTCTCTGTTTCCTGTTTGCAGAGGACTGTGGTTTGGGACATTGATCTGTAAGTTTTTCCCCTCCAATAAATAACCCCCTTTAATAATAATTTTCAAACTGGTATGGGATTGTTTTGTGGCATTATCTGGCACCTCAACATTTGGTTTTAGAACCACCCCTCATCCCGCAGCTCAGCTGCCTGCTGCTGGCTCGGCTTCTTGCCACCAGCTCGGCTTAGCATAAGCCCTCCCCCAGCTGCGGCCTGTGCATGGAGTCAGCAGTTAAAAACTCCATGCCTCCCGGGATCCACGAGATCTACACTGCCTGCCTGGTTTGCTGACATCCTAGGGCTTAGGCAGCATGAGACAGGTTGCCAAATGCTGAAAAATTCCTGGGGGCAAAAACTCCTTGGGATGTTCCAGCAGCTCAAATAGAATCGCTGTTTGAATTCCCAGCAGCGGCTTTTGCAGCTCAACCCTTTATCCCAGCCGACGCAGCAGCGTAGGAACGGTTGACCAGCAGCACCGGAACCTCCGCAGCAGCTGTGTCATGACCCCTCTATTGGGTAGGAGCTGCAATCCCCAGCGGAGCAGCAGGCAGACACCCGGGGCTAACCACTCTGTTTGCTAGCCACTGGAAGCTTCTGGGTTTCTGTTCCCTATACCTGGACTTTGGATTTATTGCTCTGTGTATGCAATTGATTTTGCTACATTTAACTTCTTGATACAATTTTCCCTCCCAGTTTCTTAACAAGTATTAGGGCAGATTTTACCACAGGATCTATCCTGACACCTTTCCATTGATTCCATTCGTGACTCAGAAACAGTGTCATCTGCTGGTTAACAGGTAAAATGGCAGGTTTTGTTCTTAATGGGACTCTAGCCGCGATTTTTGCTGCCACTATGGAAGAAATCACACCAGGCCTCTATGAGGTACCTCAATTTACCGGTTATTAGGTCTCACTTTTCTCCATATTATATCATTATGGAAGTATATGACATTAATTGATAGGATTAATACCATGATAGGCAAATTTGACTCCTTATCTAAGGGTACTAGGAACTTACCTGAAAGGGTCCAGGATGTTGAATTTGACTTTCAGAAGTTATCACAGAGTTTTGATAAGGTAACAGACAGAATATACCTCCAGGATGGCAACTTACATGATATCCGGTGTTAGTTCAAGAAAGAGATGTTATCTTTGAAAGGAAACATTAAGACCTTGGAATCACAGGTTCAGAATGGGAACCAGAAAATTGATGCCATAGTAAAATCACTAGAAACCTTTGCAGGTCAGGAGATTCAGGCCTTACATGAGACAATGATTAGGAGATTTTAAATGATTGAGGAAATTATCAGAGCTGGTGAACCAGGTGAGAACCACAAGGGCAGGATACAATGCCACCACCAGCTGTCAGAACTGGTTTACCCAGGGTTTTAGTGACATACCCTGTAATTTATCCTGACAAAGTGTCAACTTCTAAAGGCTCAAAGGGAGCCAAAGAAGGTAGATGGATGCCGATAGAACTGAATGATCTGAAGGAAATTAAGCACGCCGTCGTTACTTATGGCTTGCACTCTATATTTGTCAAGGAAATGATAAGGACTTGGGCTTCTAATGTCAGGGCTATTCCCCATAATTTCTCCCAGCTAGCATCAGTGGTGTTAGAAGAGGGACCTTCCTTGATGTTTGGAGTTTATTTCAGAGAAGAAACCAAACATATGGAACAGCAAGGAAGGGCAAAATGTGTGGAGGTTTCCCAGGATCAAATTCTTGGCATAGGAGCATACACTGATCCACAGGTCCAAGCTCTTCATGATGAAGTATTGTCCCTATGCCACAACATAGCCTTGAATGCCTGGGATAGGATACCAGAACCAGAAAAAAAAGATAGAGTCATATACCAGGGTTAGGCAGGGACAAGGAGAACCCTATACTGACTTTTTGCAAAGATTAATTAAGGCTCTGAACATAGGAGTAACAGACCCAGAAGCTAGACAACTGATTCTTGAATCGCTGGCTTTTGAAAATGCAAACTTAGACTGCAAAAAGGTAATTGGGCCTTTAAGATCTAGATCAGCACCTATGGATGAATGGATCCAGCATACCATGAATTTTTAGACCTTCAATTATGATGACAAATTTTGGGTAGGAGAAGCGATTTCCAAAGCGATGAGGGGACATCAACCTCCCAAATGTTTTATTTGTGATAAAATAGGACACCTAAAAAGGATTGCAGACAAGGAATTTCTAAGAATAACATTTCATCTGGAAATGGCAGGAATAGGAAACCTCGGCCTTCAGGTATATATAGGAGGTATGGTAAAGGAAGACATTGGACCAATGAATGCAGATCAACAACAGACAGACAAGGCAGCCTGATACCATTGGGAAACTCCCTGAGGGGCCTCTCACAGGCCCCCAAGCCAAAAGTGGCCTAGTCATTCCCAGTAACCGTGGAGGACATGTCATACCAGGAAAATTAAAAACTCTAGAAGCTTCTGTGCAAGACCATAAGGTTCTAAATGATGGCTCAAATTTGGAGGATAAGTCAGAAATTCAATTAGGAAATAAGAAGTGTATATCTTGGCAAACCTCTATAAATGATCAAAGACCAAAACTGAGAGTACATATAAATGGAATTGTGATTGTTGGCTTGATAGACACAGGAGCAGATGTGAGTATCATCACTCCAGAATCTTGGCATCCAAATTGGCCTCTTCAAGAGGCAGATGTTCAATTACTAGGAATTGGAACAATATCTCGAGTTAAACATAGCACGAGATTGGTCAACTGTATTGGGCCAGAAGGTCAAAGAGGAAAGCTAAGGCCATATGTAGCTGATATTGCAATAAATTTATGGGGCTGTGACCTGCTACAGCAATGGAATACCCAGATTAACATTCCTGCAGTCCCAGGAACTCATAATTCTGGGAAGGATGTAATAAGGTACTATGCACGAAGGTCACCAGCCATTCAGGCTCTACAAGAACATAAAGCAACTAACAACTCTTTAGAGGTACCAACAGCCCTACCTTTCAAATGGCTAACTGAGAAGCCAATATGGGTTAAGCAATGGCCTCTAGCTGAAGATAAATTGCAGGCTTTAGAACAATTGGTATAGGAGCAATTAGATGCTCGACATATTGAGGAGTCAACTAGCCCTTGGAATTCTCCTGTGTTTGTTGTAAAAAAGAAATCTGGCAAATGAAGAATGGTGACAGATCTAAGGGCTGTCAACAAGGTAATTCAACCTATGGGCCCTCTACAGTCTAGAATTCCTCTGCCTTCTCTGTTACCCAAAGGATGGCCTCTTATAGTTATTGATTTAAAGGATTGCTTCTTCACTATACCTTTACAAGAAAAGGATAGAGAAAAATGTACCTTCACAGTGCTTACTTATAATAATTCTTAGCCTGCTAGGAGATACCAGTGGACTGTTCTATCATAGGGAATGCTCAATAGCCCCAGCCTGTGTCAATACTTTTAAGTCAGCCATTAGAAATTATATGTAAGCAATTCCCTAAGTCTATAATTTACCATTACATGGATGACATTTTGCTATCCGATTCAAACATAGGTACTTTAGAAACAATGTTTGAGGAAGTAAAGATAATTTTGCCTAAATGGAGATTAAAAATTGCTCCTGAGAAGATTCAAAAAGGAGATTCTGTTAATTACCTAGGTTACAGAAAGGTTTACAGAAAATTAGGACACAAAAGGCAAAAATAAGGAGAGACCGATTACGGACTCTTAATGACTTTCAAAGATTGTTAGGAGACAGCTCCAGGAATAGGCTTATGTAGATAACACACATCTGATCCCATATGGGTCTGCCAGGTCCTCTAGCACAAGGTAATGCAGAAATTGATCAATTATTGATTGGAAGCCTGTTGCAGGCCTCATAATTTCATAAAAAACATCATGTCAACAGCAAAGGTTTAAAGAAAGAGTTTTCCATTACATGGCAACAAGCTAAGGAGATTATAAAGAGATGCCCTACTTGCTCTTTATATAACCAAACATCACTACCTGCAGGGACCAACCCAAAGGGTACTCAAAGGAATGAAATCTGGCAGATGGATGTGTTCTACTTTGCAGAATTTGGAAAATTAAAATATGTACATCACACCATTGACATTTATTCAGGCTTTCAATGGGCAACTGCTTTAAGCTCAGAAAAAGCTAATTCAGTAATCGCACATTTATTAGAAGTTATGGCCATCATGGGTATACCTGCACAAATAAAAAACAGATAATGGTTCAGCTTTTGTCTCTAGGAAAATGAAACTTTTTTGCTTATTATAATATTAAGCATGTTACAGGTATACCATACAATCCTACAGGTCAAGCAGTCATAGAAAGATCAAATATGTTAAACAAACAGAAAGGGGTGGAAAATGCCCCCAGAAATAGATTATATAATGCCTTATTAACCTTGAATTTTCTTAACACTAATGAGAAAGGAACAACAGCAGCAGAAAGACATTCGATAATGGAAAAATCTGCTGAACTAAATCAACCAGTTTATTTCAAGGATGTGCTGACTTCACAATGGAAGCCAGGAGATGTGCTGTGTTGGAGAAGGTGTTTTGCTCTTGTTTCCACAGAAGAAGAAAAATTGTGGATACCATCAAAATTAATAAAGGTTTGGTTTTAAGAGGAGAAACCTCTTGGAAAGGAGAAATGACAACTCATCCACATTGATGATAATCATACAGGTGGTAAGAAAAACTTACAGGAAGGGGCAGGGTTCTGTTCTTATCCCCACAGGAAAACACTCATCTTCGAAAAATTCAAGGGACCATGGATGTTTGAAAACTGACAGCTGGGAAAATAACTAACCAATGGGGACTATCAAGAAAACTGAATTGGTTCTGTAAGTATAAAAATATATGACGTGTGTGTGTGTGTGTGTGTGTATGTATTTATATTTCTAAATTCATAGAGCTGGTTTTGGAGTTGTACTCTGGCTCAGTCCCTCTCTAATTCCAAGCCTGTTGTTAAAAGAAAAACCCAGAGTTTCTGTCTCATGTCAAGAGCCATGATAAGGGACAGAAAGAAAAATGAATTTAGAAAACATCTTTGCTTTTCTTCATATCTATTTTTGTCTTTATCATGCCTTTCATTGAATATATACAACTGTAAATAATGTTTAAGTTTTCCACAATGAACAATGAATTTTTCCTACAGTTATCTTTGAAGTTTCCAGGAAGAAGTTGGGGCCCCATAACAACAATTCCACCTGGTTGATATGACGTCATGATACTGATAGCACTACTACAAGGCCTGTTTTGAGTGCCAGCTGCACAAGACGGTTCCAACTTGGTTAGCTGAAATGGTGCACATCTCTTACAACATTCTGGCCAGACCTCCACAAAATACTCAGAGACTATTTGCAATTTTACCAGATATTGATCTTGAAATTTAACCATCATTTTACTTTCACGGGATCCCCTAGAAAGAATGTTGCCCCCATGACAGCTGGAAGTAATTCTAGAGGACAATGTCCCCTCTCCCAGCACAGTTTGTCCTTGGATTTAGGGACATCATTTATACGGTTGAGGGTTGAGGGAGGAATTTTATAGGCTCAGGGATTTTTTTAAAGGAATGATGGGATAATAGATTGGTATTTGTGAGTTATTGTTTATAGATAATTACATTGGCATAGATTCTTGTATATGGATGCAAAGTTAAGTTATATTGAATATTATATGCATGCATGCTTCTACCTCTGTTTAAAACATTTTTTATGTATTGATATATATATATATATTTACCATGTTGCAGTGTACATTTCTACCTCTGATTAAGATACTTATATATTGCTTATGTATTGATATATCTATTTATTTACCATATTGCAATGTATACTTGTACATTGTTTACATTTGGAGGGTCATTGTCCTCATTTATTGCACAGTTGTTTATTCTCTTAGTCTTTAAGTTAGATAGGTATTAAGAATTGTAGATCAATAGTCATCTATGTTTGTCATATTTATTCTTTAGATACACAGAGATTATATTCTGTATAAATAATCTTCAACCTCTTCAAAGAGCTGTAGAAAATGGCATTTAGTCTAACCTAGAGTTCTGTGGTAGTTAGACACAGTCACTTCTGGCAACACCAATCTATTCCCGAGAGATTGTTGAGCACCAAAGACACTCCATTTGGAGCTTGTCTTCTTCTTGGCAAAACCGGCCTCTTTGCAAAGAACTGCCCATACCTCAACTACTGACAAAATACATAGTATCCGGAAACGAATAAGCAGAACTGTCAAATCTTGCCAAGACAGGGTAAGATGGTTTTGAAAAATGTCTTGCCTTTAAAAATAATCTGTCAGTTATTCTAGGCCTTAGCCAAAGTTGGTTGCTTCAATGCTGCAAACGTGACTTTGGGTGATTGCCCAGGTAGCCAGTTGTCTCTGTGATTTGTTGCACATTTTGGAAGTTGTTTGATTGCACTTCCTAATTACTCAGGTAACATTATTTCCCTTCTCAGATCTTCGATGGGGTTGAAGACTAGATATATGCAGTTACTTTCCTCTCATGACTTTGCCAAGTTATTTATTATAAGACTTAAGCTAGTTAGAATAGGATATTTGTTTTTATTGTATATAATTTTGTAGTATGTTTAGAACTCTCTTACTTAAACAAAAGGGGGAGGTGCTGCGGGAGCTCCTTCTGCTCCTTGAGCCAATAGCCTTTAAGATACCAGCCCACTGGGGGTGTGGTCTCTTTCATTTTAAAAAGCGGCAGCAGCCCTCCACTCACTCTCTTGCTTCTGGCTCCCGTTCAGACTGCTAGACTCTTTGTTTCCTGTTTGTGATGAGAGGACTGTGGTTTGGGACATTGATCTGTAAGTTTTTTCCCCTCCAATAAATAACCCCTTTTAATAATAATTTCCAAACTGGTGTGGGATTGTTTTGTGGCATTATTTTGTCACTTTCACAAGCACACCACACACACACACACACACACACACGCATGCGCACACACACATAGAGTGAGCTTATTAACCCACTTATACTAGGGGCAGTGCCTGAACACAGCAGGCACATCATGGCTGCTTCTTGAATTAACTTCCTATTGATTAATAGCATTCCTCTGCTCAAACGTCCTCAGTGATCCTATGTGTCTTACGAAGAAGGATAAACTCTTTAGCCTTAATTCGTAGGCTTTCTCTGCTTAATCTCTTTCTACCTTCCTGCGAGGGAAAGCACCTGTGTCCTACCCATCCTTTGCTTTTTCTAGCTTCCCCCACAAAATTCTGACACTTGGAATTTCTTCTCTTCCTTTCTTTCCATAATTAAATTCCACATAACTAAAGCTCTACTTTGCATTAATTTTTTTTCCTGATTTTTTTCCTCCTTCTTCAAAATCTGTTCTTTCGTTCTCACAACTTAGTCCTCCACTCTAGCAGTGAAAAAAAAATCTTCCTGTATATGGTGGCTACTTTGAACTTATCTCCTCCATGTGCCTATGAACTTGTTAGCAGGAAAAACTTCCTGATTCATCTCGTCTCCCTGTTGTTCTGAGCCCAGACTATGGAGTGCACTTACCTCATACCCTGATCTTCAAACTGAATAGAGATGTCAGCATAGCCCAAGATTGTAGTGTGGCATTCGAAGAACACCACCTATGCTTGCATGAGCACACAGCAGAGGAGTAATAGATGGAAAAATTCTGGGGAAAGGAAGACAATGAAGAATGGGAAGTTGCGAAGGAATCTTCAAGGGAATTGAATGGTGAGTCTGCAGATGATATTAATGAGCACAATATAGCAAGGCAAGGCATGGAATTTCTCTCTTGATGTCCTGGAGGGTGATGAGCAGAGCCTGAAGTTTATGCACAGGGCATAAATGGCTTCTGGAAGGAAGGAATGCCAAGGCTTTGGGCAGGGACCAAGTACCTCAGAAGACAGAAGTCTGTGTTGTAATAGGAGCTCAGTGTCTGACAGAACAATGGGAGGTGAGGAGAAGATTGATGCTTTGATGCAAGAGACAGATGTTAAACTCTACAGTAAAAATAAAGCAACGTTAACATGTCTTGAAAAATTGAAATCACAGAATTAGGCAGGAAAGCTAGGTAATAAAACATAGAGAGAGTTGGATCTTACAGAGTTAGGTGCAGGTTGGGGAAGAAAGGGAGGGTGCTGCACTAGAGCAAGTGAAAAACACAAAGGAAACGTAAGCTAGCCCTAAGAACAACAGGAGTGGAAATCCAGACTACATAAGCAAAAGGTGGTGATTGCTTCTGGCTCTAAATAGCATTCGTTTCCCTGGATGAAAGGAATTCCAAGTAGGCACACCACATGTAATACAGCAACACAACACACAACACAGCACAGCACACACAGTACACACAACACACAGCACATACAGTACACAGAGCACACACACCATAGACAGCACACAGCACAGCACACACAGTAAAGCACACACAGCACAGTACACACAGAAGACACAGCACACACAGAACAAAACAACATACACAGCACACATAGAACACACAGCACATGCACACACACAACACACAGCACACAGAGCACACAGCACACACAGAACACATAGTACAAAGCACAGTATAGTCGACCGGAGACAGAACTATTCCAGGGTTTCTTCCAGGGTTGTCACTCAGACTCGCCAATTTTTTGCCCCATACGCAGGCCACACATCTCCTACTGCTTCTGAGCTCTAGTCATAAACTTCTAATTGCCTTTAGAATTTGTTATTTAAATAACCTGGTGGACTTTTCCAAATTCAAACCCATGTTCTTCTTACTTGTCTACCCTTGCTGTTTCCATCAGCATTTCTCTCCTTCTGTCCATAGAGCCTCAAAGACCTCTGACTCACACTGTCCATAGCTGAAAACAAAATGATTTCTTTCTCTTCCCAAAATATCCATGCTCTAATATCTGAAACCAAGAATGACAGTTTTTACGATAAAATAAGACACCTGGTACATGCATCTAAGCAAATTGGAATGAGAGATTTCTCACTAAGTTATTTGGATGGGTCATAAATGTGATTACTCCTATCTTGTACAAGACGTGGTTGAATCTGGATAGCCCCTGAAGTCCCATGGTTGCCTACTGATGTGGCTTTGGGAAAGTGATCATCAGGAGCACTCGGACTTCATGGCATTTTGATGACTTTATTGAAAGATGTGGGAAGTTGGAGATGGGGCCCATTGGAGGAAGCAGATCACTCTGGGAGTATCATCTCTTCTCAGCCCTTTCCTGCTTATTTCTTCCTGCTGTCTGGGCACTATGAAGTAAGGAACTTCACTCTGCTAAATGCTCTTCATGTCTTGGTGTTCTGAACATGCTGGAATTCATGTGGTAAGGGGTGTGACTATAGGCAAAGAATACTAGCAGCTAGCAGAAGCTGGAAGATGTGAGGAAGGGCTTGCCCCCCAGAGCACTGGGGAGAAGTGTGGTCATAACTGTGGTCCTAATCTGCATTTCAACCAGGGCTATTGATATCAGAGTCTAACCTTTAGAACTAGAGCTGAAGATATCTGAATTATTGAATGATATCAGTTGTGGTCCCTTGCTTCAGTAGTTACCATGAACTATTTACTAAACTATGTCCGGCCTCATTCCCTATAACTATGTGTGAGGTGAATCTCCCAGGAAACCAAGAAAAGCAGGGTTGACATTCACTTACCAGAATGATACCCCTTACCAGCCTGGAATTTAGAAAGACATTTAAGTTTTTAGTATTTCGTTTGCACCATTAATAAAGAGAAGAATTTAACTAATATTTGAGGAGCTGTGAAAAAAACATTAACTATGTATTGCAGTGCTCTCTTGCCTAAATGATCAGTAATCAGACATACTTATCATTTTCTGTGATGGGATTTTGTCCCTTTATTCGTCGCTTTCCTGGTCCATTCTTCCCAGTGTCCCCATATCACTATTTCACAATAGTATGTGTACTGTCACTCATGTCGCAGAGCTCCCTGGGTCTTGTGTCTGTACCCAGACTCCAACCAGAAAGCTTTGCCATGCTTGGTTCCTTTCCTTACTCAATTCTACCTACTCCCCACATCTCCTTTCTCCCAAAGGCACAGAAATATGCATGTGTCCCTGCTTCAGACTTTGACTCCAGAAACACTGTATGTACAAGCCTTTATCAAGGCCACAAAACATCTCACTAACTTTGTTTCTATTTTTTTCCTCATATGAGCCCCAGTCTTGGTCACTATGTTCCATTCAATATCTTTAATTTGTTTTTTGTGTCTGTCTTGATTAGAGTTTCTATTGCTGTGACAAGACACCATGACTACAGCAATTCTTACAAAGGAAAAGATTTAATTGGGATGGCTGGCTTAAAGTTTCAGTGGTCCATCCCATTATCATCATGGTAGGACATGGTGGCATGCAGGCAGACATGGTACTGGAGAAGTAGCTGAGAGTCCTACATCTTGCAGGCAACAGGAAGTGTTCCATGACACTGCAAGTAGCTTTAGCATAGGAGACTTCAAAGCCCACCTCTGCAATGACACATTCCCTCCAACGAGGCCACACCTACTCTAACAAGACCCCTCCTCCTAATAGTACCACTCTCTTGGGGGACGGGCTATTTTCTGTGGACAAAGAAGAAAAGCCCTTCAAGTCTGTTTACTAAAAGTTTCCCTGTTGAGGAAAAACACTATGTCAGCTTTTAAAAACAGTAACTATTTTTTTTGCATTTACCAATACTACCCAGAAACAAACATGGATAATAGATATAGCCGAGAAAAAGTATGTCAGAGTGAGTCTACATATATATTCATTTGTCAAGGCCACAAAGTACCTCACCAACTTTGCTTCTATTTTTTCTCATATGAGCCCCAATCTTGGTCACTATGTTCTATTCAATATCTCTAATTTGTCTTTTGTGTCTGTCTTAGATAGAGTTTCTATTGCTATGGTGACACACCATGACTACAGCAATTCTTAAAAAGAAAAACATTTAATTTAATATATATATTATATATATGAGTGATGAATTACACCTGTGTTTATAACATTGCAGTTATAAAATATATTTTTAAAACAATATGAAGTCATATATAGGTAAAAGTGCTGAAGGTTGTAAAAGCCACCCAACTCATCCAACAGACTGAAGAGGCCACCTCAGAATGGAAATATGTCATGCTCTAGGAAGGCCTAGGAGAAGGCCACAGCTAACAGACATTTCATGAAAGGACTTGACTGCAGTGTGTGTGGTGACACACAGCTGAAATCCCAGCATTTTGGAGATGGAGGCAAGAAGATGAGTGTGAGTTCAAGGCCACCCTTGGCTGCATAGTGAGTTCCAGGCTTACTTGGATATGTGGGAAATGCTCTAAGAAAACAGAAAGGAATAGAAAAAAAAAACAAAAAACAAAACAAGTGACATTGGAAGTGGGCTGTGAAGGATTGGTAGCAACTTATTTAGGATGCTGCAACAAAGAAAGTTTTGGCAGAAGAAAAATACAAGAACGCCATTCGAAGCATGTAACATCCTAATAGCTGCTTAGAAAGTAGAATGTGTATCTTTTTGTTTGTTTACAGATAAACAGTTTCTACTATAATAAAAACAAAAAGAATATTGCAAGTCAGTGGGTGACTGCATGTGTACTCTCACCTATGCATTGCTTGCAATGTTGAAATAGATACATTTTTCTCAATTATATCCTTTAATATGTCACCAACCCTTATGTATATTCAATAGCTCCAAATATTTGAGACAATTTTAAGAATATTAAACAAAAACCTCTTTAAAGATGACTGACAGACATTGAGAGGATGGCTCAGTGTGTAAAAAGTTGGTGAACGGCATGAAGACCCAAGTTTGCATCACCAGAACACACGAAAACCAGACATAGCAGCACCTGTTGCCAAACCCAGTGCCAGGGAGGTGGTAGAGAGTCAGTCGGAACCTGGGGGAGGGGCTCTTTGGCAAGCAATCTGGCCGAAAAGCAAGCTCCAGGCTCAGTGAAAAACCGTGGCTCAAAGTGTAGAGTGGAAGATGTTAGAGGTACATGCCTGACACTGATCCCCAGCCTCCATATTCAAACAGATGTACATGCGCGCGCGCACACACACACAGATGTACACACACACTTCTTTAAACAACTGACCATAAATACAAAATGAATTACTATGATTGTGCAAAGAACAGCATGCCTTCACCTTTTTCTACTCTTTTTATCTTGTTAACTTGATTTTCACAGAAAAAGGGTTGCTGATATTGTTTGAAAACTTTCAAAATAAGTAGAAGGAAAATTCATACTTCACAGGTAATTTATTGAAAGGTGACTGACAAAAAAACAAAACAAAACAAATCATGAGATTTCCTACCTTAAACCCAGATAGTAGAAGCTCATGTTTCTTAGCTTGCTATGCACTTTATAATATCTTATAAAATTTGCTGGACACTTAGCAAAGAATGGGGGCATATCTCAATAGATACATAATGTAGACAATTTATATATGTGTGTGTGTGTGTGTGATCATCTTTTCTTCTTATTTAAAGATATCAAAATGAAACACTTTCATGGGTTTCTAAGTGCTATGGTATCTCTCCTGCTTCATTCATGTGTATTTGGCCCAACCCTTTTACTTTAAAGTTCCGTGCAATTATTTCTTACATGCAGCCTTGACTTTCAGGGAAAAGGCTTTAAGTTGAGATCTTTCAAGCCCCTTCAAAGAGGCATTCTGACATAAAGTTTCCAATCACATAGAGCTTTCAAGAGAATACTGTTCAAGAATCCACTAGGTTGAATGTTTACTGAATCAGGATGACTACCATTCTTTAGTCTGACTAACTGTGATTTCTACTTTTTCCAGTGATAAAACCCTGCTATTATTGTTACACCTAAATGTTCCTATTTTTAACGAAGTATTAAAAGAACAAAGTTAGAAAAAATGGGTAATGGGGAACTCTACAGACTTGTTTCCATTTTCAAAGTTTCCTTTGTTGATTAGCACTCTGTTTTTAGACAAGGGTGTGTGTGTGTGTGTGTGTGTGTGTGTGTGTGTGTTTGTGTGTGTGTGTGTGTGTGTATGCACATGTGTGCTTGCATGCTACTGCATGAATACCATTCTGAAAAGAATCATAAACTGAGGGGTTTTTCCTCTGCTTCCTTCTGAGATAACTGAAGAGGAGTCAGGTCTCTGTGCAATCAGCTGAGATGTACACAGCTCTGTCTATAACGAGCTGGAGATAATAGGATTGTGCAACTCTAGGAAAAACAGTATGAGGAAGATTGTCCAATATCCTTAGCACCACGTGGCTCTGCCTCTGAAATTCTTAGTGCTATAAATTGAAAACTACAAACGTCTTTGGCTTGAGCAATGTTCTTGGTCAACCCGGGCTTCGATGTGATGCGTTTCAGACTCAGTTGCTCGGTACTTAAATGATCTCTCATTCAAGGTGGCCATCAACAAGCCACCTTAAAAGAGAGGGTACAGACATATTTTTCTTAGATAAAATTTTCCTGCTGTGTCAAGTGGCTGCCATAAAGCACTTAATTCTGAGTGCTCTGATATTGTGTGCAACAAGTTTATGTTTCCCTAACGTGTGGTATCTCCAGAAATGTCCCAGAGTTTGAAACCAGCCACCTCTGTGGCCACCTTACATCTCTATGGTCACGGCCACGTGCTTTGACCTTCCCTGAAGGTATTTGCAGCCGACATTTGAAGACGTGTACACAGAGAAGAGCCAGGCTCTTCAGAAGGCTTTAGGTTAGCAAGAGTTGCTGCCCGTTACTTAAGCCATTGTCACGGAAACACCGAGGATCAGCTTTGTGAAAAATGTGGGTCTCATTCCTTATTCTGCTCTTCTGGGAGCTTACTCAATACTGCACTTAGACATATTCTTAAAAAAATTATTCGTGGTACTAATGATCGTGTTCATACATGAACTTATAGGAAAGCATTTTCTGAAAACTTGAATCTTTATTGTAGAGTAACAGCTAACCTAAGGGAAAATGGGTTCTTTGCCGTTCACAGGGAACTCCAAAATCTCACCCCCTGCCAGCCCTCTGTTAGGGAGCTGGCTGCCTGGGCCCACAGCTCCAAGACTTACTCCAATATGTAGCTATGGAACTTTGATTGTTTCTAGTTGTTTCCTCAAAATATAAGACATCATTCCACTTCTACTTGAGAATAAAAACAAGCAAAACTGAAGATAAACATTAAGTCTTTGGTGTGGTGCTTTCCCTCAGAGAAGAGAAACAAACAGAACGATAGAAGCTTCCGAGAGCGGCATCTGCATGTAAGTGATTCAGTTAGGATAACAGCTAGCTTACCCAGAGTTCATGTCAGATGTGCCAGACTCCTTCAGAGGGACTTTCCCGTGTTCAAATGGAAATGACATGCGGTCGCAAGTCATTCTTTTGGAATGTGGCATGTTTGGATGATCATTGCCACCACGGACGCCACTTTCCAAAGACATTTCCAGTCCCGCCTTCTCTCCAGTCGAAGGGAGCACATTTGTGCTGCCTCACCAGCCCTGCCCTGCGATCTATGGAGTTCTGCTTAAGTGCAAGCCAACCGTGAGTCAGCATAGTGGCCTGCTAAAATAGCAACTGACCTGATGATGATGTAATGTGAAGTATGAAGTATGAAAGAGGAAGGAGGAAGATGGAAACAAGAAAATCCCCAGTGCGTTCACCCCCTCTCCTGCATGCTGGAAGATTTGATCAGGAATGCAGAATACCTAGTCACATTTGACTTTCACTTAAAAAAAATCCAATAACCACAGGCAAACCCTATTCATATTCTCCATGAAGATGACCTAGTCCTCTCCTCATTTCCAGAGGCAAAAATAATATCAGTGAACAATATCCATAAGGACCTCTAGAGCTTCTCATTTACATTTGACGTTTTTAAAGTTTATCTTTACTGCTTTCAGGAAATTTTGATATTGCTATGGCAGATTGATTGATGGAACTAGCATTTTTCCCAAGACCAAAGCACTCCTTCACCTAAGTAACTGATGGAGCTGCAGTTAGAGCTTTTACGTCATCACGCTATCTCTACAATATACGTTGCTCTCCCTTGGTTAAAATAGAAATCACACAATTATTTCAGAGACTACACTTAATTTATATTGTTTTGCCTCAAGCCTATTGTTCAATAACACATTTATTTATCTGAATTTGGTGGAAAACAACTGTTTGTTCAAGAGAACTTCAATTAATTTCAGTCCATCTTGTTTGCCACATTACTCCAAGGTACAGAACAATTGTGATTTTTCCCTATTGTATTTGCAAAAGAGAACGTGCTGAATTATAGCAATCAATGAGAATGAAGTGCAGGTATCCTTTCGTAAAACTTAGTACACTGTGAGCCTGTCTTCATCCAATTCATCTTGTGGTTTCGTTTTATCTAGGTATCAGGAGGCCTCAAAGACCCCATGACTTAGACACAGGCCTTGAAGTGATGTGTGTAATACTAAGTGATGTCTGAGGAAAAGCATTTTCCAAACTTCAAGTATTAATCTATTTCTCAGGTTTGGAGCTAGTATTTGTATGGTTGCTAAGTCTTTTAAGAGATATGCTAAGGTTCAATAAGCCTAAACATCCTCTGCGTTATTAGGGCTTGGCTCCTAACATTTAAAACCCAAATTCCCACTAGTATATCCAATGCTGTGAATTAATTAAAATCGACAGAAATTACAAGGTGTCCTTTTCATGTGTGGTAGAATGGCTGGCTTCTTCAGCAGGCTTTGATGCATTTGCCTAGACATTGTTTGTTTACGTAACTTGGTGTTTATCCAGTTGGGAGATTCATGCTGGATAAGTTCAGGTCCTGGTCCATTTTCTGCCTGTTCTCTTTATTCTGAGTTAGCTCAGTGCT
Organism: Ondatra zibethicus; assembly: GCA_004026605.1. NCBI lineage: Eukaryota > Metazoa > Chordata > Mammalia > Rodentia > Cricetidae > Ondatra > Ondatra zibethicus. The sequence continues at coordinate 456,551 of PVIU01000037.1, read as the reverse complement.
CTCAATTGAGCAAGACTTGGAATCGCTACTTCATTGAATAAGAATGCCACAGTTCTAGACAGTTCCATCATGTAACAACAGAAAGAAAAGAGGTAGTCTTAAGTTGTCAGCTTGCTATTGGATTTACACTTTGCCTTTACCCTGAGACCTTGGACAAGCCACTTGACTCCTGAATCTTCAATATTCTCTTTAAAAGGAAGTCTAATAGTTGTGACCATAGAATTATAACAATATTGACATAAAATGCCATTTGACATATTCCCCAGCTTATAGAATATCCCATGCAAGTGCATGTATGGTGATTATTTCCTAAGTCATTCCTAGCAACATCTACCTCATAGCATGGGGTACAAGCTCTGTTCTACTCTCTGCTGATGAGATCCGGAGATACAGACATTTGTCATTTAAAATTTTATCCAGGTGATTCTAATGTGAAGCCATTATTGACAATGACAACTCCAGAGCAGGAATGATATAAAAAAATGTAGGTGACTGTCAGTCACCCACAAACCAGAAAACATTCTGGCAGTAAATAGCCATGTGGTGAATGTCAATGAATGTCAGCCAACATTCAGGCCTGAAAATCAATTCCTTGGTCAAATAAATTACGATATTTTTCAGGATTATTTCATAATTTGAATGGCCATACAATTAAAAGCAAAGTTCAATGCATAAATCTTCCAAACTGAACAGCTTGTGGAGTCTTTTGTCCAGATGAATTGCTTCCCACTCTCAGAGTTAATGGAAAAATTGAAAGAAAGGGAAACCCCACCAGTGTGGAAACTTATTTGACGATAATGAGTCCCTGGATTGTGATTCCACTGCTTTTCCTATCTGTCCACCTTAAGCCTTCTCACTCTTGGGAATTTAAATGTGGATAAAATCTGAAAGTGCTCTATTGTCTTTGGTGTAGAACCAACCCTGTGAATATGAGCTAGTCACTCCTGTGCCTGGCAAAGGAGAAGGTAGCTAGAGTAAGTTGGCCTAGTCAACTGAACTCTCATCTAAATTCATATAACATATTTTTATTGTATTAATCCTCCAGTCCTCCTTACTCCTCCAAGACTCGCCTTGTTATCCCTACCCACTCAAATTCATGTCTTCACACTCACGGCCTGAGTCATCTGAAATCTTCAGCAAGTTTTACTGGCTGGCAATAGAGAAATAAATCAAAACAGATATGTTCCCCATGGCTTCCATTCCATCACAGCTATGAAGACAGCTGCTTGGAGAGCAGTGGCTTCTGGGAGTTGAGCATAGTCCCTAGGCAACAGCTGTTAGTAAAGTAGACATCTCAGACCTACAAACACAAGAGCTCAAATTCTGCCAACGGGACAAAACTTGAAAGAAGGGTCCAACCCTTCCTTGGCACACAACACTGATTCGTATTATTTTAATGTTTTTATTCAAAGCCATTCCCTACTCGCTGATGGACTGGATGTAGGATGATGAAGGAGAGGGTGCAATATGAGCATGGTCTGTTTCTAAAGGAAAAGAGGATATCAGCTGGTTTTAGGAAGAATTAATTCACAAGACCTTGCAATGATAGAGGAACAGTGAGAAATGAAGAAAGAAACCAGGAAAACTACTTAGAGTTAACTATGTAAACGCAGGTCCTTCTTTAGAAAGCAGAAGTTTACGCTATTACAAGATGCTTTAGGCTTGAAGAGAAAACTACAAAGCAAGGCAAGGCAAGGCAGCTAACAACAGGGAAGATGCTGTATAAATGAAGCACCCTCAATCTCTCTTCCCAGCTTTGCTGCTCAGCAGTCAGATAACACTACAACTCAACGACTCAGCTTAGGTGATGATTGCTCATTCTCTCAGCTGTGTTCTACCAGGCACATTCTGTGCTCCAGGACTATTCTAAAGCTAGGGGTACCATAGAGAACAAGGTATGCAAAGCTTTTGTCCTCTCTCAGGGGGTTTATATCATCGTGTGCTGACAAAGATTCTGCCAATCACTGTAGCTCCACACAGGACCAGTCATGGTGAAGACAGAGTAGGCTGTGGAGTGGGAGTCAGGGATAGCATCTTGGAAAGATGCTATTCTTGTGCTGAGATGAGACATGAAATGAGACGGGCTGAAGGTCGAATGCCAGGCTCGGAGGGGAAAACAAGGTTCAGGCATGGCCTGAGGAATTTTGGCCTAAGCATTTGAGCACAGGCTTATAACATTTGTTTTATCAGAAGCACTGTGGGAGGAGCACTTTTTGCAGAAATGTCGGAGTTCATTCGGGGATACGTACGCTTAATGTGCCCATGATCAAAGGGGAGATTATGCGTCGGCTGTTCTATTGGAGGCTGGGCTTGTCACAGCTATAAAATACATGTGTTGAATTGTATCATCTGTGGTCCACCAGTCTATGCTCCAGGATTCCACCAGTCTATGATAACATGAACTAAATATAAAGCAAAAGAAAGGAAAAATATACTAAAAGAGTAGGGGAGGGAGTATGAAATAAAGTCAAATATATCATGTACAAAACATGGAGAAAGGTAATTTAGGAGGCAAAAGTTACTGGCCAACAAGAAAGGGGACCTCAGTTAAAATGGATGAAGAACAAAATATCCTTGTGTTGACAGCTATGAAAGATAAAGCAAGATTTCAAAATGTCAACTGGCACCAATCAGCTACTATTAAATGGCACTAGGGCAATCTTCCCTACACGAATATTTTTTAAAATGCTTTGTTTAAATGTTTTATTCAAGGTCTGTGACTCAGAAGCAAGTGAGTCAGCACATATGTACTTATGACACATGCCCTGTGCAGTTCTTAGCATTTCCACAGAAATCGCTCACCTAACTGTATGTCTGAAGTTGATGCCATCCCCCACATGGCCTTAAGACAGTCTGAGAAAATAATAACTCACAAAACGCACATGTTTATCTCTTTTATAAAGAAGCAAGAAGCTGTTGAATATCAGAAACAACCATAATTATATGTATCGACTAGTTCTAATAAAGCATATTTCAATGACCAAGAAACGGGCTGGGGGATGTAGATGCCTGAAAGTGATTACACTCACATTTCTGCCTTCTTATAGTTTCCATGGCTACAGGCATATTTGAATCGCATTAGTCACACATAGCTTAAAGAAAGAACAAAAGGAACTGAAGGAACAAGTGACATCAGGATGTCACAGAAAGGTAGAAGTGATGAAAGCTGCACCCAAAGACCATAATTACACACCTTAGACCCTTTGTGCTCTAGCGTCCATCTCACGGAGCAAGACGTGCTTCTAGCTGCCCCATGGCATGCTTGCAAAGAGCCCGAGTGTTCCAAAACCAAATTAGAAAGAAATTGCCCAATGCTAAAAACAAGATGATTTCCTGGTCGTTGTGTGGTAATTAGAATAATCATGACATTCTGACATATCCACAATAGGATAAATTTGAAGTGTCCAAAGGACCAAAACCATGCCCCAAATGTTACTGATTTTCTTCAAGTTGTCTTATATGCCAGGATTATTGATAAAAAAAATAATGTGCTGACTTTTATTACAATAAGTAAACAAATTTATCATTCAAAGTATCAACACAGACTCCTCTGACCATTTATATACATTCATTTTATGAAAAAATAAAATCATAGTAGTTACTAATTAAACCTCCCTATCTTTCAACCTAATGCAAAACATGAGCATGAGTCTGTTTCCTGTAAAGGACAAGATCCTCCTCCCATGAATTCTCAACACTCCCTCTCCTACAGCGAACTGATGATCAACCTCATCGTATGTCAGATGCATTAATACATGAATGAATGAATGTACAGATGAAGGAAGGCAAGTGTGAGCTGCCAACTGTCCTTCCTCTCATTTATTTCCTTAGTTACCAAAACTAGAATAAAATAATAATCTTGGTGAAAGACGTGTCAAAATATGTAACTATGAAGTAAGAGAACCATGAGTGTACATCAATGTAAATATTTGAATGAAGTTGCACTAGTTGGTTAAATCATGCAAACTGCAATGAATGTTGTGTCGTGTCTATGAATAGACACAGTACCCACACAAATGTTTGTGTTTTATGAGGGTTTGATTCCCACATAAATATTTGCTATTTTGGTTACTCACACTTTCAGTATTTTTAACTTCAGTGGGATTTTGAAGTCAGTGTTCTCAAACATAAAGATAGGTATTTCATACTTACAGATGCCCAGGATGTAGATGCCAGCCATTGTCATCTCTGGTAGCTGTGTATCACATTGGTCTTAATATGGTCTTTTATTTTTAATTCATTTTGTTGAAAATCCCATACCTGAGGATTGTATTCACATTGTTTGCATCTCCCGTGTTCTCTGTTTCAACGCTTTCCATGCCTCCCACTCCATCTCAAATTCATGACTTCTTCATGATTGTTACATGTATATGTGTATGTAACAATAATACATATATTTATAACACTGCCTACTGAGTCCATTTAGTGTTGCTCACTGTACATTTGTTTTGGGCCAACCATGATGGAAACCCCATCATGACCCATTCCTAGAGAAGATTGAAAATCCCCTTCTTACTAGCAATTAATTGTCTATAGCTCATTTAGGGGTGAGGCCCTTGAAATTTGCCTCATCTGTGTTGGTAAGTCAGCTGGTATCATTGTGCAGGTCGTTTGGGTGATAATAGTGTTTTTATGGGTGAAGCACTGTGTCATATCTAAAAGACCATATCTCACAGCATCTCTCTGAGCCCTCTGGCTCGTATAATCTTTGTACTCCCCCTCCATGGTTTTCGGTGAGCCTTAGGCATTGGGGCTGTATTGTAGGTGTGCCAGACAGAGGTGGGCATCCCACAGCCAGCTGTTCTCTCATTTTGACCAGCCATGGATGTCTGTAATGGTCTCCATCTGCTGCAAAGAGAAGCTGAGAGCTACCCTGTTCAGTGGGGATCAGGGTGCAGGTTTACTCAACATCATCAGTCTTTGTTGGCCTCCATTGCCCCTTTCTTGTCTGCTCTGATCACTAACCTTCCTTCCCCTTCTCACACCTTGGTTCCCTTACAATGCTAATGATATGGTGGCTGGTAATCCAGCACACATGTTTTCATCTGATATTATAATTCCAAGGAATGGATTTGGGGAAGTTAGGAACAGAAGTTGTGGAATTTCCTCATTTGCAAATTATGGGGCCTGAATGGGAGACACCTTGGAGTGTCTAAAATCATACTTTCGGAAAACTACACTGGTAACTAGGAAGCAATAAGGGTTTGTTATATTCACTTGTTCACAAACCCTTGAATTTCGTATTAGCCAACTCTCCACTAGCCTGATCCTACTGATCCTATTAGGTTTAATGATCATTCTATCAATTAAAGGAAACTAGGATCTGAAAAGTACAAACGTTTAGACGATGTAGGTGCCAGGTTAATCGCGCCGGTCTGTTTTGTACTGGACATTAATGCTGCAGTTCTGTATTAAGTGAGGGAGTTGAACAGCTCCAGCAAGCTTCCCCTGCGTCACTACTGCAACCTGTTTCCTGCTCACCTTGGCCTCTGCCTAACCCAGCGCAGGGGTTGGCAATTGTCCACCCGTGTGGATGCAGATGTTTCGTAACAGCTTCCTCCTTCTGCCCCCTGCCTGCCCGTAACGTGAGCAAATGCGCAAGGATGACCTCTGATTTTCCCATAGGGACTAGAGAGCATATAGATAAATCTGGCACAGCCTTTAAGTAGTTTTCCAGGAGTAGGGCAGGGCTAAAATGAGAAGCACAGGCAGGATTTGGTAACCATCCTTTAAGAATTGCGTCCATTGGCAACAATGTGAAATACCTCTCTACAGCCCTTAATCTGTTCCTTTGTACAGTTCCTGACATTCAGGAGGCTCTTGATACAGTGTTTACCTAAAACTGGGATTGCTGTTGGCCACACAAGGTATAAGAACAGAATTGTAGAATTGAAATGCCAAGAGAGAAAAGGTATTTAGAAAGTGGAGAAATCCTTTCTTCTTTACTAATAGATTTTTTTTCTCATTTGATGATTGATCTATCTACATACAATTATTATAGGACAAAACCCTCTTTATTGATTGTAGCACTGGGCAATATGGAAAGGTCGCCTCTGCTTTGCTCCCGAGGAGTTAGTAGATAGGCAACAAACTTTCCAAAGAACACAAAGCTGAATGTGCCAACCAGAGGAGTGACAAGACCGTGATGAGAGGTGAGATGATGGGAAATTTCTCCTTGTGATTGAGAATTAACATTCTATGCACAGAAACTCAATCACACCAGCTTAGAGAAAATTGTTCAGAACAACAAACAGCTAATGGGTCCATTAGTTAATCATCTCACCCAGTTACGACATGAGGGTCCTTCAGTGCGCCTCATTCCCAACCTGCTTCTCAGTCTCTCTTTATCTAATGCAATTTCAATGATTAAAACTCTTCTCTTAGTGTGTGTGGAAATTTCTAAGGTAGCTTAAATGTACGTAATGCCCAAGTTCATAGGCACGTTTCACACGCTTCCCATGATCAGTTCACATTCGTGCTTTGAAACCAGTGAGCTGCTCAAAGAAATGGAAAAGAACTAAGGCAGCAATTTCAGTGAGGTATTTATTTAATTGATTAATTGATCTGCATCAATATAGAGATAAAGTTATTAGTTCCTACTTGTGCAAGGTGCACTACTGTTTGGGTTGAGATGGTTTAAGTGGTAAACTAGGGTATGTTTAAAAGAATACGTTGATATTTGTGTACAGTTTTATGTGTATATATATATTACTACTATACTATAAATATCTATAACAATTTTACATTTAAAAAGGACAATTGACTTAATAGTAAAAAGAATCAAAGGACATATGTTTTAATATCAGTGGAATCAAAGTCGAGGAGAACAACAGGCAGAGATGATTTTCACTGCTAAGAGTATGATTTCATATTTAACTAATATTGGAATATCTATATTCAAAGTGGCAAAGAATAATTCCAATGGACAAAGGGTAGGTTTTCAAGAGTGCTCATGGTTAAGGTTGGCAAGCCACCAAGGACATGCCCAGGAGTCCCCTGAGTAAGGCAGTGCCTCTCCTTCCACTCAGTGGGAAATCAGAGACATTGGTTGGCTCATCAGGAAGCAACCTACGGTAATCTGAGGGAGATGCAGATCACACCCGTTTCTGAACTGCAGCATTTGTATAATCTTTCATACTCCACACTATAGGAAGAAGAGCGTGTGCTGCAGTCTGAGGCCTCACAATCAAAATACGGATAGTCTGAGGGCTGAAATACTGTTGAGTATTTGTTTCTAAATAACTCCTTTCTTATATTGTCATCAGGATAGCTCTGTTGCTTTTCCGCCTTCAAGCATCCTGGACCTTACCAGCCTCTCCTAAGGTGGGTAGCAGGGCTGAATCAGATTTGTTTTTTTTTTTGGTACAAGTTTGTTCACAATTTATTAAGGCAAACAATGACTGAGATGAAGAAAGGCTATGCCAGGACCTTTTCTTGAGCTGGCCCATAAAGTCCTGCAGTCGGGTATTCTGATGAGAATACCATCACTCTTCTCATAACTGAAAGGAAGCAGGACATTTTCTTACAGCTTTTTACTTAATCTAATAGATGGCTGCTTAAACTTTCTAAGAATAAGATGATCCAACAAAAGGAGAAAGCAAAATCCAATATGTTTTAATGAAATAACATAATAAATATAATATAATAATACAATAATATAATATAATAAATTTTATGAGGCAAGGCACTATCCTGTGCAGAAAAACCTGTCATGTATTGTTGAGGCTGGGAATAAGCAGATAAAATCATTTATGAAATAAAATATACATGCTTCCAGAAAGTGAAATGCAATTATTTTAAGGTAAAGTCATGAAAACCAGAGTGTATCATATCCAGATTTCTGAACATCCTCAATATGCAATACTATCAACTTTGGGAACAAAAATCAGAGAAACATTTCTTCTGAAAAGAAAGACATTAAAAATGAACCCTCTACCTCTGCCAGAAGATTATTTATTCCAAAGCTTAATAAAATATAAAAGTAGAAGAACTGGTAGGGGGAAGTGTGGGCTTTGTGAGCTTTTTTTTAGCAGAAGGCAGAAGTTCTGACTGTTAAATCAGAACCACAGAGCTGTAGAACGTAAACCTTTTGAATGGATTTTGTGATATCCTTTATCCTTCAGTTTTCACTGGATTTTTGACATGACTGTGGAGATTTTAGTAGATTTGGGGGTTGGGGGAGCAGCTTACTTTAATGAGGAATTTTAAACTTAATAGGAATAAGAGAGTTCTTTCTTCTTTAGAGGAAGGGGTGGGGCAATGAGCTGGGGTTGTTTTTCCTTAGTAAGCATCAGCATTTTATAATGAAGGGGAGAAAAAGAAAAGCAAGCCGATCACTCTGGCAGCAAACAGCATTTATAATCGACTCCATCAGACTGCTGCGAAGAACATCTGCTGAGGTCAAAAGCTCTTCTTGGGCTGACAGAGGACAATTGTCACCCTTCCAAAAGGAATTCCTGTTTCCCCTACACACACACACACACACACACACACACACACACACAGCTTCTCGGGCAACCTTGAGAAACGCAGAGAGATCTGGGAAACCAAGGAGTGAACCTGGCCCACCCTTGTCCCTCACCATCTCAGCGGAAAGGAAATGCCGTTTGGATCTCATTGAATTATGCACACTGCAGCTGTAGCAGCTGGGCTGTCAGAAGTCTGATGTCAGCCCCTCACGCATTTCCACCTCGTGAGAAACTTAGCAGAAATGTACAAGCAAAACCAAAAGGACGCACAAGTGGCATGGGCATGAGAGGTTGATGGGGGCAGGAGGGAGATAAGAGAGGGCAGAGGGGCAGGGTGATCAGAATATATTATATAATAAGTAGTTAGGGAATAAATGCATAAGAAAAACGTATGAGCCAGAGAATAAAATCCTACTTGACACAGTCTACAGACAAGGATCCGTCTCTTTGTCACCATGCCACATATATTCCGACAGTAATAAAGTGTCTATAAGGGCCTTTTAAGACACAGTTTAAGGAGCCAGAATTTGAAAATGGACAAACATTAGCACATTCAGCATCCAGTGTCAGTGCATTGAACCTACTGAGAGGAACTCAGCACCCTGTGGTGTTTGTGCTGCACTTGAACATACAGAAATAACGGCAACTAAAATCCAAACGAGGGCTCGGAATGTCAGACGGTGGCGGAGCCTTCATTATGATTAACTTTGACTTCTTTTTTCTTCTGCATTTCATTATTATATGAAATACATAAGCGTTCAGAAAGCTATTCTCTTCATTGAGGGAAGCCAGCCCACTTTGATATAATATGTCAAAGCCAAATAAAGACCCCAAAACCACAAGCACGTATATTTATAGTGAATTCCTCCAATATCTAGTCTTTGTGTCCCACTGTCATTTGGGAACTGTAATGGCATTGTTGTTGTCATAAGGCAAACTATCTAAAAAGCAATTTACCAATACATCAGTAGCCTAAGAGATTAATATGCTTTGCTTCAGTGATTCAGTTTCAACAAATCATTGAGAAGGGCAAATAATAATATCCTTCAATAATGAGAAGGAAAATTCAAATGTATACACCTCATGATGGGAAAACAGGCAATCAGCTGTGGGGGAGCCACGGTCTGGATCAAATATCACCATTAAAATCATTTAATGAAATGGAAACCAATGAATCTAAAACATGTATGTTTGAAAGTAAGAAAAGGTCACAGTGCATACAAAATTAGAAAAACATTAAAATGTATGTGTTGGATTTTAAAAACCTATTCAGAATGCAAGGAATATTTTAAAATTTACCCTGAAGGAAAGTAGCCTTAAAATACATCCTACTCTGAGAATTAAGCCTGTATCATCATGTTTTAAAATTCATTTTTCTCTCACTTGATTCAGTTCTCAAGCAAAACATTAAAATTTCACAATTAAAGAAATTGATTTTATTTATATTTTACCTGTGACTGTGCTCCCAGGAAAAGAGAATGAAAGTTTAAGTATTGCCACTTAACACAATTGTTAAAGTTTCTAGCAAAATTTTCCAAGTTACAGAATAGCTAATAAAGTGTTTCTTAAGTTAGGCAGTGTCTTGACTTTTTAAAGTGTTGGCATTTGCGTAGTTTTCAGCTCTTTCTCAAATAGCTCACTAAGGCTGTCAACCAACTGCATCTTTCTAGCTGGACGTGCAGCCTCTGAGCCCACTTTCCCATGGCTACTGAAGAAGGAGAGCAAGACCAAGCACACAGTTGGTGTCTTAAGGAGGATCACCAACTTCAAATAAAGTAAGCAGAATGCTGGTAGTTGGAAAAATATAAGTCCCTTTTTTCTTTGTGTTTCTTTGAAAATACGGTAAATTTTTACTAATAGCTTATGCTATTTGTGTTTTAATGAAAATAATAATGCTGTTCTTGTATTGAGATTCACAAAAAAATCATTTTTAAGTTTGAGATGGTGAGAATAGGGTTGATAATTTAACCCGACTCTTAATTCTTCATGAAGGAGAATGAGGCAAAGACTCAGCTAATGCTTTCTACGTCCCCTTTTAGAGAATGAACTATCTACCCTGCTTCTTACTTTTCCATTGTAAGCTAAAATAGAAATTGATGGAGTCTCATCTTCTTGGTCTTGACTAGCCAATGCCCTGCAACTGTTCACACTCTAAATGGGGTTGTCCATTAAAATAATTATCATACTGTCTCTAAAATTGAAATTCTACAGAATGATGAGACTTTTTAAGAAGCAGAAAAGAAGAATTTCATCTCATGCTTATGGGTGAGATATTCATAAATATCCATACTACATACTACTCAGAATGATTTAAAGATTCAGGGAAATTGTTCAAACGCTAATGATGCTCTTCACAGAACCAGGGAAAGCTAGATAAACTGAAATGTGTAGGGAGCCGCAAATCGCCTAAAGAGGCAAAGACTTTTTTAACAACAACAACAAAAAAATGAACCCTAAACTGCCAGCAAAACAAGGTGATAACAAAGAAGACAGCTCAGCATTGGCATAAAAGCTGACGCATGGGACACTGGGGCATGTTGGAGGTCCATAGTTAATGAGTCCTTGACAAAGAAGCCAAGGACATGTTAGAAAAAGGCATGGTCCCTTTGATCAGAGATGCGGCAAAATTTGAATGTCACATGGAAGTATGGATCTAGATGCTCTACCACATCAGTTATTTTTTTTTAAAAAAAATCAGATGAATTAAATACATAAACGGAAAACTTGATACTAGTAGAGAAAAACCATAGGAGGTGTGCTTTGCGATAGTGGAGTGGGAAAGGAAGGTTTGAATAAACCCCAAACCTAGGAAACAGGCAAAAATGAACAGATGGAAAATAAAAATGCTTCTAGATAGAAAAACTAGCAAAGAAATATACACATAACCTGCAAAACTGGAATTTATTTTACGAATTATAATATCTGCTAAGAGATTGATTTCTACACTAGCAAAACAGTTACAAAAATTAAGACCAAAATAGAAACAACTTGATGGGTGTGTTGGCTAATTTTGTTTACCAATTTGACTGAAACTGGAATCAACGAAGAGACAGGCCTCCAGTCACACCTGTGGGGGAGTTTCTTTTTATTAGGCTAATGAAATGGAAAAATGCACCCTAAAGGTGGGTGACATGTGGGTGGTACCTTCCAGTAGCAGCCCAGTCAGGAAGATGTCCAAGGGAAAGGTTTTCCGGTTTGCTTACTTGGGTTCACAACTTCTGCAGTTGCTACCGCAGCATCCTTCACAGACATCAGAAACCATCTTTGTCAGCCTTCCAACACGGACTGGAGAGCCACGGCTGTACAGGAATGCTCTGGACCTCTGGCGGCAGGTTGGGACTGCTGAGGCATCCAGCCTCTTACACTGTGAAGCTATTTGTTCTCAGTCTCTGAAAACAGGCAACGTCAAAACTAAACAGAGAAATGTTCGGCAGCATTAGTCAGGGGGACAAAAACCAAACCACAATGAGGTCTCACCTCATCCCAGTAAGAATGACTTTATCAGCACGACAATAGATAGCAAGGAACTTTGGACTCAGTGGTCAGGGGTGGAGATGAAAGTCGGTAGAGCCACACACACAATAAACAACAACAACTACCCCCAGGCTTCTCACAAAAAAAAAAAGAACTGTATTATGACAGAGCAATCCCGTTCTTGTGAATAGAACCCAAACGATGGAATCAGGACACATTTTCATTTCCATGGTCAGTGCAGCACTCATCACATCAATTAAAACAAACTGTTTATCTGCTGACAAGCATATTATATATTTACATATTACACATACAAAAAAACTATATACAGCTACCAAAAAGAATGCCATCCTAGTGTTGCAAGAATATGACTGGAAGGACTCAACATGGTAACTCTGACAAGCCAAGCTCAGAAAGTAAAGTCCAAGATCTCATGTGTGGAGTCTAGGGCTGTTAATCATAGAGAAGCTGGGGACAGAATGGTGTGCTAGAGTAGGGGAGAGGGCGAGCTCATTGTTACTCAATTAGCTCTAAGCAAGAGCTGGAAGCAAGAAAGTCCCAAATGTTATCACACAGGCATGTGGCTTAGATCACAGGAACACACTGTACACTTCCAAAAAAAAAAAAAAATCAATGAAAGGACTTTGAATTTTTTTCACCACATAAGAATAATAAATGTTCGTGGAAATAGGTAGATTTAACCTGACTTCAGATTCATTGCAGAATCTATCCATATATTATACAGGGCACCCTGATAGTATGTAGTTTATATTATTTTATGTTGGTTAAAACTAATGAAAATTGAATATTTTAATCTCCATAACATATTACAGAGATACTAAATCAGTACATATTATTTAGGTGACATTCTCTCCCTCAATTGGAAAGTTCCTGGTAGGTGTTTCCCTCCTTCTATGTTCATGAGATTCAGATTCCTCTGAGATGGGAGTGTCTAGTGAGAATTTACCCTCTACTTCCTCTTTCCTCGCGGGTCTGCAGCTCATAAAGAAGTGAGGTATTACTGTACCTGGAAAGGCCATGGTTATAAAGACCAGAAATGTGTTATTTAAAAATAATACAACATTTACAGAACAATTTTGGGTTACTTACAATTTTTGGTAGGGTGGGAGACTCAAGGAGCAAGGAGGCGCTAAGTATCACCCACGTGCAAACGTTATTCCAGAGCTCACACAGAGCACACCCTGTCTGACCTCCCCAACAGACACCATGTGATGTGCTGATCCACGGAGATCCTCACTCCATTCCTTGTGCCTGCTGGCAGCTCAGAAATATAGGGCATCTGTCAGTGTGCATTCAGGAATGAACTCGCAAGGCTTATTTGTCCTAGTACTTCTAACGTCTATCAAGAGATGAGCTCGGATCTGATGGACAGGTCATCAACCTATTGCTCAGTTTCAAGAAAATATGAACCTCTTGCTGATGTTTTCTGTGGTAAAGGTCAGGGACTAACACAATGGAGGCTTTTCAAACACAGTAAGGTATAAACGAGCAGGGGCCTGCTTTCAGTGTTTAGGCAAGATTAGAAACTTTGAGGAATCCTCCTGTTGTAGCTTCTAGACCTGGTTAGATGTTATTTAAGATAGTACTATGTTTTGTTATATAGAAGGAGGTCTCCAGCAAATTCTCCCCTGCCTAGAGCAAGAAAGGTAGTGAGAATTGGGGCCCAGATTGGTTCAGGGCTGCTCCTGGGTGGTCAGAGCTAGGATTCAAAAAACTTAGTTTGGAACATGGAGGAGCCAAGGTAAAAGCTCAGAGGTTTTGTTTTGGTTTGGTTTGGTTTTTGCTGTTGTTTTTTGTTGTTGTTGTTGTTGTTGTTTGTTTGTTTGTTTTGACAAAATACTCTTGGAAAATCTGAGATAAAAGGGACCGAAACCAGCAGGCACCTGGCTGTAGTATGTAGATGAATCCTTTCCAGAGGTGAAGTCCTATGAGGAAATTACTTTGATTATAATGAATCTTGGGCCAACTAGGAACTGGCCAGTTAAAATGTGGCATTCCAGGCGGGCATGGTAGTGCACACCTTTAATCCTAGCACTCTAGAAGCAGAAGAAGGTGGGTCTCTGTGAATTAGAGGACAGCCTGGTCTCTACAGAGTTCCAGGACAGTCAGGGGGACACAAAGAAACTCTGTCTCAATAAGCAAAATAAATAAATAAATAAATAATTTTAAAAATTAGCAGAAAGAAGAAACAATACATTTGTTCATTCTATAAAAATGGTAAACAACAGAAACTCTCAGGAAAAAAATGTAATGACTGTCATATTAGAAAAAAATACAAAAATAATTGACAACAGTAGCCTCTCTAAGTGAACATTGATGTTTCTAGACCTGAAAACACAATTGTTACAGTTTTTTAAATGAGTAGGTCAAATGGAAATTATCAAAATTGAAAAAACTTAACAAATGACCTGAAATATATATAATTTGAATTAATTATGTAAAATGGAAACTGCAAAGTAGGTTAAAAGTAATGAAAGTGATTTTATAATTCAGAGGGAATTAAACATAACCTACAACTAATCAGAATCTCAAGAGGAAAGAATAGAGATAGTAGAAGATGATGTAACCGTCATACATTTTCTCAATTAATTTAACACAACCTATGGAGACAAGGGAAAAGAAATGTAATCTGTAGATAGGCTACAGCGAACTGAAAATATATTATTTAAAGGCAGACAGAACACAAAAGAACAGCATAAATGCAGAATTCATAAAAGAAGGAGAAGGCAGGATATAGTGCGATGATTATTGGGAAGGGTATCATTCGTTTTCAGTTTGTAACTGTGTGTCCAGAAAACAGTCACTGAGGAATGAAGATAACTGTGATGTTTACAGATAAGGAAAACGAGGGCAAAGACCCACAAGATAATGGCTACAGGGAACTTTTAAAGGAAGTGTTTTAAGAAAATCAAAATAACTTAGGGAGTTTGGTCTATAATGAAAGAAAGAAGGTGAATGAATATCATTTCCTGAGGGCAATAATACTAACCCTTGCTGTCTAATAATACTAACCCTTGCCGTCTAATAATACTAACCCTTGCTGTCTAATAATACTAACCCTTGCTGTCTAATAATACTAACCCTTGCTGCCTAATAATACTAACCCTTGCTGTCTAGTAATACTAACCCTTGCTGTCTAGTAATACGAACCCTTGCTCTCTAGTAATACTGGCCCTTGCTGTCTAATAACACTAACCCTTGCTGTCTAGTAATATTAACCCTTGCTGTCTAGTAAAAAGAGCAGAACTGAAGGGCTGGATGTAATACACACATTAGGAGTCAGGAAAGGAGAGTAATGTTCTAAAGAGCTTATAGGTTTAAGGAGGGAGTTCCAGCTATGGTTCTGATTTTGGAAAGGTATATAAGCTACAAACCATACGAGGACCACAAAATGTACTCTTATAGAGAAGAAAATCAGCAGTTAAAATACACACACACACAAATTAAAAAGTGTAATAGCAGAAAAAGCTTTTGAATCCTCAATAATAATGAATATAAACAAGTCATCAGCTCTATAGACAGACTTAAAAATATATGTGCAAACTAAGAATCATTGAACAAGGTTTTTTCAAATCCAGTTTAACATTGTCTAAAAACAATACTGCTAAATGATAAAAAAAATGATGAACCAATATAGGTGAAGGCAATGCCTGAGGCAGTGAATAACTAAAAATGAGACATACTAGCACTTTCAGTCATAAAATAATATCTTTAAACTAAATAGTCATTAGTATTTAGCACATGGCCTCACAACGTTTGAATAGGGCATTTATAACAAAGCAACCTTTAAATGTAAGCATCAAACACCATGAAAATTTGAAGAACCCATCAACATAATGACAAACTGTAAAACAGCTCTCTCAGTTCTAATAGTGCACATAGGTCAATGAAAACACAAACTGGGACACATCCAGGCTCCTTCATCTAATGGCTATATTTAGAAATCCCACCCAGTCACTGGAAAATGCTTGTCCTGCTCAAGGACGTATGGATGATTTTTACAATAGATCATGCACAAGCCCGCAAAACAAGTGTGAGCATGTTCCAAAAGAGAAGCCATGCAACAGCTTCTCTGATGGAGTGCAATTAGCAACAGCCAATAATAAATTATTTAAATAATGGAACTGAGATAGAAAAGATAATTAAGACTGGCATTGACAATGTAGAGACCTTATTTTTAAGGCTATGGGTCATAAGGGAAACTTTAGTGGCAACTAAAGAACCACCGAGTGTATAAACTGAGAAATGAAAAATGATCAAAAAGTATGTTAGTAAAACAGCTCAGCAGATTCCATTTTTCTGTCTTTCTGTCTGTCTCTCTCCCTTCTCCCTCCCCGTGGGTGTGTGTGGGTGTGTGTGGGTGTGTGTACGTGTGCGAGAGAGAGAGAGAGAGAGAGAGAGAGAGAGAGAGAGAGAGAGAGAGAGGATAACCAAAGAAGAGGTCATAAAGTTCAATGGCATTTTGAGGAGACATGGGAAGATTTGGAGGGCGAATTGCAGTACAGAAGTGATGTAAGTGCAGCATTCATGTATCATGTATAAAATCCTCAAAATATAATAAAATAGAGAGAGGAAAGGTAAGGGATAAATGACATAATTATATTATAATCTCAAAAATTAAAAACAGCCTAAAAATCAATGTTCTACATGGAGTTTGCCATTTCTATTCCTTTCTAGACATCTATGTTTGAGCAAACTACTGCTCCTTCCTCTGGCCACATTATCAGTAGGAAGGGAAACATGAAGAGTGCTGCTTGTCTTTCAACATTGTAAAGAATGAATGACACATAGCACCTGGCCCAGACAGTGGCTGCTCCATCAGGGACAGAGTGGAGCAGTGAGAAGAGACACAGGGGAATCTTGTGTCTTGCGATGATGGTAAATTTGATATGCGTTTAAATAAAATAGATGTATACCTCTATCAAAACTCAGCCACTGTACACTTGGAAACTTGTAAGAAGCAGAGAACAGTAATCCGAAGCTTGTCTTGCTTTATGAGATATGACAAGTAGAAGAAAGTTACAGAGTCAGTGGTCAAACATTAAAGGCTGTAAAAGGAATAATAGAATACACATAAATGCAAAGTACTAAAATCAGTGAGGACATTCACAAGGAAGAGAGGGGAAATTTTGCTCTCCCAATTACGTGAGATCAGTACAAAGCTGTAACAATCAAGGCATTGTATTGTGCAGGGAAGGACATAAAAGGTCATGAAACAGAGGCTCACTGACAAACCTAAGTGTACAGCATAAAAGGAAAAAGAAGGCATGGCAGATTGATAACCACTTGTAAATGAAAAATTATTTCTCACCAACAGAATCTCACTGGGGAAAGAAACCATTCTTAAAAGCAGGCCCCTGGCAGTAGACAGCCAACACAAAATGAACTCAGTGGCATCTTTGGAGATCCTTTGTCTCACAATGTTTTAGCACTGTTTTTAGTCTCACAGGTCTTTTGCGTACGTATCATTGATTCCAGTTTTGTGTTCTTATGGGATTCCTATATGTATGAACATGTGGGTCTCTGAGTCTATACGTGTATGTCATATATTTTCTTTGGTTCTTTTTCTTCTGTTTGGTCATTAGTTTGTTTGTTTTGTCCTCTTCAAGTTTGTTAGTTTTTATTTTATCTTTTTTTAAAAAATAATTACTCTTTAGGAGCCCATTTGTTTCCTAATGAAAATCAGAAATGGTGTACATTCAAATGGGGAGATGGGACAGGTCTCGGAGGAGTTGAGGGAGGGAAAACTGTAGAAAATATTAGAAAATATTTTGTGAAGCCATCAACACAACCCTCCTTTAAAAAAGACCAAGAAAGAGAACATTGTATGAAAAAATCTATTTTCCACGAGAGAGAGAGAGAGAAAGAGAGAGAGAGAGAGAGAGAGAGAGAGAGAGAGAGAGAGAGAGAGAGAGATGGCACGACAGATTAGGAAGCTAAGAAATTCAGCGAATGAAGCAAACATCTTTCAATGCCATCTTTTACAGACAAGGACTTCGTAATGAACTAGCACGCAGATGTCAAGTGTAAAAACATTTAAAAATCTTAGACAAAAATTTGTGTCTACAGCAAAGAAATGATTTCTTTTAGAACAAGACATAAAAAGACAGGAATGAGATTAATGAATGCGACTTCACTGAAGTTAAAGCTCATAGGGCTGCAAGTATTGACCAATGGTATAGTACTTGCCTGATGCTCAGAGTCCTAGGTTCAGTTCTCAGTGCACACGCGCGCACGCACACACATACACACACACACACACACACACACACACACACAGAGAGAGAGAGAGAGAGAGAGAGAGAGAGAGAGAGAGAGAGAGAGAGAGAGAGACTGTCCTAACATCTATTAAGAGATGTGGTAGTGCAAGTTTTCAGTCCCTGAACTTGGAAAGCAGAGTCAGATCTCTGTTAGTTTGAGGTCAGCCTAGTCTATCTAGTGAACCCAGACCAGGCAGGGTTAGAGACTTTGTTGAATGGCAGGGGGCAGGGAGGGAAGTCTGTGTTTTGAATACCTAATTCATATTTTTTTTCTACAGAAAAATGTCCCAATATCCAATACAAAAACAATTGACGGATATGAATGAGTTAATAGCCATGAGAACTCAATATAAAAATGTGAAAATTTCTCCAACATCATCAATTCTCAAATAAAATTCTTAAGCTAAAGATGAACGAGGCTGACCTTTCCTAACACTGGACAGGATGTGAACCAAAGGGTTTGGATATGTTTGCGAGTGGAAGTGAAAATTGTTAATTCTACAAATAAATTGACAAATAATTGAATGCATCTTGCAAGTAGAAATTTGGTATTTTATTGTTGCTCAAACATATTACTGGGTTAATGACCTGACAGAACTATAGCATGCTTCCAAAAATGTGCATAGAAACAAAACATAAAGCTAACTGTGTGCTTATGGTGGGTGGTGGGAACATGACTATGTAATATTAGTGATATGGTACACAGCCTTGAAAACGAATCATTATTTGTAATATTAGACTTTAATATTATATTATTAATGTTATAATAATATTGTATAGAAACAACTTCCCCAAGACAATATGATGTCATTACTGCAAAATACAACAAAACGTTGTAACTACATTTCTGTGTTCAATATATAAAAACATGTACACACATGTATAAGGATATATGTGCACACCACAGGTAGTAAGCACAGGCATACTATATACATGCTCTTTTTAAAGCATTGCCAAGCACAAAATTCAGAACACTGGAAAGACAGGCAATTAGATAGAAAAGCAGACAATCAGAAAAACATTACTGATAATGTTCTTGTTTAGGTAGTAGATTTACAGATATTCATTAAATTGTTAAATAATGAGAACAATAGAGCAAAATAACTATGAATAATGATCTTTTACACTGGAACTTTAGTCACTTCTGTTCATCTCATATTTTAATTATCTTAGGTATATTTTTCTCTATGACTTATGTGTATGTATGCGTGCCTGTGTGAGTATTTGTGTATCATGTGCATTCAGGTGTCTGCAGAGGTCAGGAGAGGGTGTTGGATTCCTTAGAACTGGAGTTGCATGTGGGTGCTGGGAACCAAACTCAGGTCCCCTGGAACAGCAGCAGCAAGTGCTGTTAACTGCTGAATCATCTTTCCAGCTCTCGTCTCAGATTAAAACAAAAGAAGATAATAATCAAAGCGAAAATAAAAATCAGAGAATTTAGCACACATACCAGAAACAAAATAGGCCAAAGAACGAAGCTTTCATAGACAGTATCGGTATAGCATAGCACTTTATAGTGGTCAGTTGACTCCAGATAAGTTTAACTAAATAAAATGTACTGGATTCTGTTCCCATGAAGTTATTTAAAGGAGTACCATAAAACATATACTATGAGTGAAGAAAAGCTCTACAGTTCTGCCAGTTTTCCTGCACAAGGCTCAAGAACGTGTCCAGCTTGGTGAGTGATTAGGGGCAAAGGCTTCTCCCACATACTCCTCCATCATCGATGTTGTTGGTGAGGAGGTAATGGGAGGCTGACGTTCGTGGGTTCCAATTTGGTCTTAACTTAGTTCCCCAGTTTCCTTTGGCTCTGCCATTCTGTACGGCCTGCTTCTGAAATTGAGGCTTCAGCACCAGGCCCATCCACATTCAGTGTGTGAAGTCAGCTCCTGTACATTGCGCCCTTCAGGTCCCCATAATAACCCATTGATAAATGCACCCCTGGCTCTTCTGCTTCTCTGATTAAAGACTGATTAGTACAGAGATCAAACAAGATGGCAGGCTTTTCCTGTGTGTCACTAACCCAATCTTCTGGGTAGCAGTGAGCGGTATGGATAGTTTTATGAGAAAGTTGGCCAGGAACTAAACCCTATGTCTGCAATATACGTCTTTATTTCTCTAGGCATCAATGTCTCCATGTATAAAATTCTACTGACAATTAATACTTCCTAAAGTGGTAGGGTAGGTCAAATATAACACTATTTAAAGCCATTATTCCCGTGACTGGATTTGGTAAACACTAATATCCTTTCTTTCAATCTACGACTTTTGAGTCATTAGAAAACAACAGTGTGCCTAAATTCATATACCTGTCCTTTTGAGGAACTTGCCCCAGAATTGATCAATTCAATCCCATAAACTATCTTTTTCTATGTATTTTAATTCACAAGAGAAAAGGGTTATTAATTTTAAGCCTATTTGAGTATATTTAAAATCTACATCACTGTTTAACTCAATGTTGTTCTTTTTATGACTTCTGAATTAAAGCAGAAATTCAACTATTCCTCCTTCACATGAGAACTGAAAATCTGACTCTAGGAATGACTAGGAAATAAAGAAAGAGAAGAGTGGGAAGCCTGACAAAACTCAAAACGGATTTGAGGATTAATAACCTCAAATGTTTCCACGTGTATCTTGCTATTCTGTTGACATTCTATTGGGGATGGACAATAGCCACATCCAGAGATTCTCTGCTCAACATTGGAGCCACTTCCTGATGAGTTAGGAACCAAAGGAAGTGAAGCAGTTCTTGCCCACAATGAGGAGGCTGTAGCATCCTCTGCGAGTGATAGGACCTCCTGCCTCTTTTAGACTTGATGCCATCTCCAAGCTGCGATTATGGAACAGCACAGCATTAGAGACAAATAGTATAGCAATGTCTCCACCCTTTGGGACCAGGAAATACCATTCATTAAGGGGGGCAAAAGGAACATTCATAGAATAATGTCAATCCTATGGTGAGTGACATCTGGAAATAGTTCAAGGACACCACAGGGGGTTTGAGCCTTCAGATTTTGCCTAAGTTGTCCAAAGGTTGGGAAACTCTTTGGACAAATGAAGTAATGGGTTAGGGCTATGTCAGCAAAAGTGATCTGACCAAGTAAATAATCACAGATCCCTGCCTCCTTGGCCTCTTTCCTCCCTCTTCTCTCTTTGGGGATGGCTCCTTAAGCTTTGAAAGTTCCGAAGAACTCCAGGTAATTTCATTTGAAAACCCCCTTTTGGGGACAGTTGGCATGGGAAGGCTGCTGTGATGGGTTGAAAAAACAAAAACATTTGGGTTTTGTCTTAGTTGTGTCTGCCACTTCTGTCTTAGCCCTAGTTCTCTGTTGATTCTGCAGAGTTGTAGGCCCGTATTTCTACATGGTGTGACAGTCAAGTTCTCAGACAATGGCTAGTATCTGGAGCAGTCACATAACCTTTCAGACAGGCTGTCACTACCTAACAAAAGGTTAGGATGTTGTTTTGCTCCCTTCTTTGTAATTTGGAGGATGCCTGATAGAGATGTCAATTCAAACCTACATGACAGTTAGCATACAGAGCACACAGGTAGTTGTGGACGTGACAAGCCGTTCACCTGGTTACCTAGGAGACAGAATGCTGGTGTATTTACCCCTCAGTTTATGCTTTGATATAAAAGCTGTTTGGAGAATAAAGCAAGAGGAATCTTCAGGATGCGAACTCAGGACTTCATGAGAGATCACTGAGAATCTCCCTCCTGATGAAGCCATGTGAGCTGTGTCTTTATTCCTGCAACTCCACACCGGTCCAGAGAGAAATAGCTTATGTTTGGGGTCTGGTTCAGAGAAATAACTTATGGTCCGGGCTAGCACCGGACCCCGACAGAGAGTACACAGAGAAGAAGAAAGAAGGAGGAAGACGAGAAGGAAGAGGATGAAGAGGAGGAGGAGGAAGAAGAGACAGAGATTCATTTGGAATCCAGGTCCTGAATGCTGGAAGTCTAAAAGCATAAAGAAACTTACATCTGACTGGCTTCTGTTGAGGACTTAGACTGCTTTCACTCTTGGCAGAAAAGAAAGGAAGCACACCCACTCACGAGAGAGGATGACAACCAAATTCCTGACAACGAACCCATTGATCCATCACTGAGGGCCTTCTTCTGGGCAGCCGGGACGAACAAGTGGTTCCTTGCAACACACCATGAAGACTAAAATGTCCAGGCTGCCATTTTCACACATCCATGTACATGTTGAGTCTATTCCTCTACTCAAGGCTGTCTTTCCCATTAATCCTGCTAAGCAGTTTTATGTAAACACTCAGCACCTCCTGCCTGAGTCACTGCAGAATGGCTTCTACTTTGTGCATTCTACAGAGCAGTTTCAAACAATTCCCTGCAGCATACAGAAATGGTCATGTTGCCCTTTGTTAACAGACATTTGACTCTGCTCTCTGGCCCAGAGAATAAGTGTGCACTTTTCTTTCGGCTTTGTTAATACAATCTTCTTCATCTCCCATAGGTACTTGGATTCGTTTGCTAAAAACAACAAATAATAGCCACTGCATATTGCTAATTTCTGCTAGTGCTGCCTATTTCTGGTTCTGTACTCTCAACTATAAAGAATAACAAGCAAGTGTTCCTGAATGTTTCATCAAGTTGATCTTAAATTAAAACACTGTTTTCCCTCAAATAACTAAGGTGTTTTCTTTGCTAAATTTTCCCCCTAGGGCTGGATATATTGCTAAATTGTTAGCATGCCTTAGTAACATGCATGAAGCCCTTGGTTTGATTCCCACCACCCATGGTACAAACCTATAATCCTAGCACTATGGAGGAGGAGGCAAGATGATCAGAAGTTCAAGTTCATCCTCCAGTACAATAGTGAGTTTGATGCTACGGAGCATGATGCTTACTGTAAATTCTCAACTTGAGATTTGGATTCTCTTGGGAAATAGGCAAGGCTCTGAATGTGTCCATGGTGGATGATTTTGATTAGATTAATTGGAGTGGGAAAACTCATCCACTGTAGATGGCACCATTCCTTGGGCTGAGATCCTAGACATAGAAAAAATAGACAGTGAGCTGAGCACAAGCGTCCATCACTCTCTGCTTCCTGATTGTGGGTGTGATGTCAGCAGGGGCTTCAGTTTCTGAGTCCCTTGACATTCCTATCATGATGAACTATATCTTTGAACTGTGAGAGGAAATTAAAGAAAAACAAAACCCTTTTCCCACTCCAGTTGCTTTTGTTATGGTGTGGTTAATACAAGAAGAAAAGAAAAGGAAGATGTTGGGGACACAAGAAACCCCCTTTCCAAAACATTTTCTTCTGCTCAACAAAGTATGCAATTTGTCTCTGCTAGTCATTACTAAGTTAAAATGTCCTTATGAATTTCATGAGAAAATATTTGTCCTTTATTTGGAATGAAATATGCTTTCAATCTAATCCTGGAGTCCTGGGGCTCAGACATACACTTGAATATGTTTCTGGGAATGCAGAAAAAACCCAATGTGTTCTTACAAGGGAATGGGGCGTACTAACATTCTATCACACCAGTCTGTTCCCATACACATAAAATACCTTAGTCATAATTATTGGCTTGATACATTTTAGAACTTAAAATGGAAAAGCACCTCAACTTCTATAATCCCTTGTACCACAAAATGCCATCATTAAACTATAGAAATAAAGATACAAAAGCAATACATTTGCATATTTTAATAGTAACATCATAAGCATATTTAGAAGATCCCATCAGGTGTATTTAGGATGCAAATAGAACATGCACGTCCCCATTGAAGACCCAGCTAATATACATCAGCATATAGAATAATGATATTTTGAGTTTTTCTTCATGGTGATGTCCTAGATGCAAGGAGCACTAATAAAGACTAGAGTCACATATGTGGGCTTGGTTAGAGGACTAGGAATGCCTTTTGACTATCTAGTCACCAGCAGCAACAGGAAGCTGTTACCAGTCCTAGACTGGTATAGCAATATGATAGTTGACTAGTTACCAGACCCTGCCAGGAAGAAATGGGAAGTGGGTGTCCTTGGTAACAGCTTGGTCTAAAGAGAATGCTTGGATTTGTGGCTTATACTTGCCATTAAGCAAATATAGAAGGCCAAAGATATAGGAGGTTAGAGGTGAAGTTCATGATGCTCAACCTCTGGGGTACGGTAGTGAAGGAAAGTTTTGAATGGTGGTGGAATTTTAAAAACAGGACAAATGAAATCAAGAAGGTGCCTATTTGTCATAACAATTATTAGTAATTCTTAACTTTGGTCTTAGTATTATAGTTGATATTGCAATACACTGACTTACAGCAAGAACAGTAGATTAGCTGCTTTAATTTAATAGGGATACATTAATTCTTATGGTATAGATGCTTTTAATTCTTATGGGATATATGTTTATCCAAGTCTTAGGCTATTACTAAATGTGCCATCCTGTGATATATTCATTCATTGTGCTCTGTGCGTCCATTTATGCTAGAGCTCTTCCAAACCTTAAATCTACCAGAGAATATAAATGCCCTGGGAAGCTTGCATTCCACAGAAAGTCAAGGGTGGTTAAATAATTTGTACAAGGTCACATCTTCAGGGAGGAGTGGGAACTGAACAAAAGAAAAAAAAATCCCATCGGCTGTGTGTAGTCTGTGTTCCTAACTATTGTTCTCTAGTGAACTGAGCAATTTTGTATATCATCAATCATTAAGAATTTGGAATAAGGCAGAAATGAGATTTTGGAAGAAGTCTCCCTTGCAGCCTTGTGGATGTTCATTGTTTCTCTGGTTCCAAGGGTAACGTGCTCACACCCACTCTATAAACTAGAGAAACTGCCACTGTGAATGCAAACAGTAATGCTGACAAGATTTTAACACCAAGAATCAAAGAACTGCTTAAAGCTACTTCTAAACTATAGCTATAGAATCAAAGGCAATGATGCATTGCTTAAACTGCACTAGTCCATGTAATACGGAAGAGGTTTTCAGAAGATGTGCTCAGAATAGCACAGCTAGTAAGTGACAGAATCAAGTTTTAAACCAGCTGATGACCAGAATTCTTTTGGAGCATCTTTGAAGATAGAAGAGCCTCCATGTCCCCCTCTAAATCCACTGTGGCAGCAACAGGATTGGGTTGAGCATGTCTGGTAGAGATACGGCAACCGGATGTCAGCTTGTAAAAGCTTCAGAGAAGGGCTGGTGACCTGGCACGGTCACAGCTACAACAGATGCAAGCCGGCCAGACACTGTCACAGCAGCTTCAAAGTGTCTGCGTGTGGGGCTGCTGCATTCCTCTCTTTAAAAATACCTTACTTAGTTATTGTCTTATTTTTTGAGATTATAAGAGAATTAAAGCATTACCCCTTCCTTCCTCCTTCCACATACCCTTTTCTTGCTCTCTTTCAAACTTATGGTCTCTTCTCTTCATTAACTGTTGTTGCATGCATACATTTATATGTATATACATATATAGTCGTAAATATATAAATATAACCTGTTCAACCTGTGTAATGTTACTTGTATGTATGTTTTCAGAGTTGACTATTTGAGGTCAGATAACAAATTGGTGTGCTCCTCCCTTGGGCAGATTATTTCTCCTGCTCTCAGCATTCCTTAGTTGCCTGTAGTGATTTGTGTAGGGTTATTTTATTATTTTATATGTGTGGGTGCTTTGACTACAAGTATGTCGGTGCACCCTGTGCATAGCTGATGCCCAGAGAGATCAGAAGAGGGTGATGGGTTTCCTGGAAGTGGAGTTACAGACAGTTGTGAGTCACCATGTGGGTGTTGGGACTAGAACTCAAGACCTCTAGAAGAGTGGTCAGTGCTCCTATCTGCTAAACCATTTCTCCAACCCCTGCATTCCTTTCTTTTCCTTCCTTCCCTCCTTTCTTTCTCCTGTCCTCCATCCCTTCCTTTACTTTGAATCAGACAAGGTTTATTTACCCAGTTTCATTGTTTACACCTAGGTAGTGTACATCTCTGAGGGTTTGGAAAACCTCTGCACCTCCATTTCTGGATTCGATAATTGATATTTATACTGACGTTTCCCTCGTGTCCCTTAATTCTTTTAAACAAGTTGCTGGATGTCTTGCTAATGATATAATTATGTTTAAGGAGAGGTATTTCAAAAACAATAGCTTCTCTTGAGCTGACTTTTAAAATAACCAGCAACTTCTACCTGCTTGTAGCTAGCTTCTCTATGCACTGTTAAGTTCTGAAACCAGGTTTTCTGATGGAATAATTAGCCATCACCAATACACCATGAACTTTGATTGGATTTGAGTCTGTGCATCACTGACACTAAACTAGAACAGAAGGAAAACTAACAACACTCCAATTTCCCTCCTAATACTACATACCACCTTTCTGGAAAACTAGTTTTGTTGGTTCAGAATTGTTCTGTGGTGGGATAGATGAAGTACTACAATAATTCAAATGGAATACTATCATTATATGAAAAGCATGTCTTTGAACATAGTGACTGCTCACACACAACAGGTATATAAGAGGCACAGCAATGCCCTCAAAGCCTGGTGGAGTATATAAACACATGGCTATTCAGGGTTTATATCAACTTACAAGTTCATCCTGTTCCCTGGTTTCTTTCCAACCATACTACTCCTACTTAGTTATCACTTCCTGATTGGAATCTCACAGAGAAATGATGAAGCAGGCCAGGTAGAAGGGTCTGTTCCCTTTCCACTCTCATCATGCTTCTTCATGCTCTGAGTGTATTTGTGTATGATATATACACACAATATTTATATATGTATATCTAATACATTGTAGATACACATATACAATATATGTACATATATATATAGTGAATGTATTGTAGATACACATGTAGAATAGTATATATTTGGTTTCTCTCTTGTCTGATTCATCGATTTCCTCCTGAAGTTAGCAGACCAATTTCCCTTTGAGCATTGTCAGTTCTGGGTATCTTACACAGGAAGTTCTGTTGCTTTCATCTAGACCTAGAAAATGCCAAAGCATCACACTTGTAAATAATATGGATGATTTGGAGGATATACTATTGTATACAATATATACTATCCTGCATGTGTAGCTACAATATATTCACTCTATACGTTATGCATTATTTCAGAAAATGCCCCAATTCTCCCATCAGCAAAGTACTGTTTTATACTCAAAGAGTCTCTATCTCTCCTTTCTTGAGTACCTATAATGAGATTGTTTCTGAAATGTGCACAATTTAGAGTAACTTCAAAGTAGCTTCTAAATACTCTTGTCAGATTTGGGCAAATTTACTTAAGTTCATTTTTTTTTCTTTGACAGTTAAGCCATTGAGTCATATGCCCTTGAGAAACAAATCTCAACCCCTCCACGCTCACATTTTTAGCAGTTCTTACATAATGAAGTTATAGCCATTATCTTTTCATGTTGCCTGTTTAGAAACAACTAAACCGGAGTGGCTGACCAAGATATGGTTTGAACCGGAAATCACATTTCCATGGATTTCTCATGTCAGTCCACATGCTCTGCTTCATCTGCATGTGCTCACATGCTTGGTATCTGAACCTCTGCATGCCGGGGCTGGCGATGCTCGCCACAGCAGCAGCAAGCTGCAGGCAAATTGTAAGTAGGCCAAGTGTGCTCCATCCTATAGTCTTCCCTTGAGCCTTGATGATCTGCTTCTAATGCAGTTATCTTAAGGTTCATTCATTACTATTGACTGAGACACCTGAAGTCTTTTATGGCACAAGTAGGGTCTCCTATGCCCAACAACTGGTGTTGCTAGGTTGAATGATTTTATGAGAAATGTAGTTTGTCATCATTTAGGCCCTGGGACAAAAGACACGAGACAAGCAACTTTAAGAAAGAGACATGACCAGCAAGTGGTGGCACACACCTTTAATCCCAGCACTTAGGAGGCAGGAGCAGGTGCATCTCTGTGAGTTGGAGGCCAGCCTTGTCTACGGAGTGAATTGCAGGACAGGCTCCAAAGCTTCAGAGAAACCTTGTCTAGAAAAACAGCAACAAAAACAAAGAGGCTTATTTTGGTTTCTGATTTCTGAGGTTTCTATTCATGATCACTTGGTCCTTGAATACCACAGTTATCTTTACTGCAGCATTTGCCCGGGGAGATCTGCTCACCATGCGGCAGCTGAACAGCAAAGGAACAGAAAGGATCTGGCTCTCAGTAACCACAAGGGTCTCTCTTTCTTCCGCAGAGCTCCAAATCTTAAACATCTCACCACCTTCTGAAGCTGTCCAAAGAGCACGAGCATGCCATTAACATGTGGGCCACTGAGACACCTTCAAACCCCCACGTCTCTGAACTGCAAGCCTAAGGGTGTCAGCCTCTTCTACTTCAGCATCCATGGCAACGCTTGTGCAAGGTGGCTTAGTCATCTCAGAGGACAGACAGAGGTTGTCTCAGCTTTCAGCTTTACATTTTTCTTCTTGTTCTGCTTCCATGTGGAAGGAAGTAAAGATAACAGCGAAATCATCCCTTTTCTGCTGAAAATAATACTGAAATACTGGGTCAGAGGTGGTTGCATAATGAGCCAGAAAACCATGCTAACTACTGGCAGGCATGAGAAAACTAAAGTGGGTCCCGCAATAAAGAAACAATTACCCTCAGTGTTAGAGTTAACGTATTTTATTTGAAAGGAAAAAATGGACTGCTTTCATCCAAGTTAAGTGGTAAATTTGATACAGAAATACAATTATTTCTTCATCATCTCCACTCACTCTTTTCAGCATCCTATACCCTTCATCATGCATTCCATCTCCCTGTCAACTTCATATCTCTTTTTGTTATAGCCTGCTAAGTCTAGCTAGTGGTGCCCATATGTGTGGGGGGTGTGGCACAATGGGGCATGGGCAGCCTATCAATGCCTATTATCCCTCAAAGAAACTCTCCTCCCTCAGGCGCCATCAGCCGTCTTTAGCTCCTCAGTTGATGGTGGGTTTCTAGAGCTCCCTCTCCCATGCTGGAATCTGTAACTCTTGGTCTTATGAGGTCCTGTGCAGGTGTCCACGGTTGTTGAGTCCATGTGAGTAATGCCATTGCCTGTTGAGAAGCCAGCCTCGCACAGTATGCTCCCACATCCTCTGGCTCTTCATTCTTTCCAACCCATCTTTCAAGATATTCTCTGAGCCTTGGGCTTATGGAGTTGAGGTAGATACAGCCTGGAGTACACGCAGAAGCCAAGGAGTTAGTAATTGGCTACTGGGTCAGGAAGTACATTTATGAAGTCTGCAAGTGAGATGAAAGTTAAGAGGGCCAACATTGGGGCAAGGAAGGACCAAGGAAGGAAGTGGAGTCTTGGAGATGGGGAACCGAGGGGATTGGCTCTGGATTAACCAAAATGAAGTATGTGTACTGAAGCTTCTTGGGAACCTTCCAACCCAAGTAAAGGAAATAAAATAAGCTGTGTGACAGAGGCTCACACCTTTAATTCCAGCACTTGGGAGGTAGAGACAAGCAAATCTCTTGTGAGTCAAAGCCAGCCTGGCCTCCAGAGTGAGTTCTAGGACAGTCAAGGCTACACAGAAGAAACCTTGTCTCAAAAAAATAAAAAAAAAAGAAATATACTAAAAAAGGGATAGTAGAGCATATGTGATTTAATTAGTCACAGGACAGTGAATTGAGAGCTACTGGTGTGAGAGGAAATGGAGGCAGGGATGGGGAGTGAGGAACAAGGATGGGTGATCACAACTAAGGATGTATGAAGAAGCTTTATAAGACCTACTGCTCTGTGCACTAATTAAAACATGTTCTCTTCAAAAAGGAAGTTAAACAAGGTATCTCAGGTATATGAACAATAATGCTCTGGGAAAAGGACACGGATAATTCAACAAAAGTTTTAGGTCCAGGCATAGGTTATTTCCCTGTGAGTCAGTGGTTAGCAGGCCCTGAAGGCACGCAAAACAATACAGGCCATTGCCATTGTTCTTGGTTGTCCATCTAACTAGATGGTAAAACCCTACTTCTGAAGATGCAGCACCCTTCATCTGTAACAGGACTAGAGAACTCAGTCTGATAGGAAACTGTCTCCTGGCTGTCTTCCACGGTGCTGGAGAGTACTGTGCCAACTACTGGAATAGAAAAGGCAATAAATGATCATACCCAGCACTGGACCCTGCGTAATAATGACTTGCCAGGCAAGATGTGGCCACAGGTGCAATAGTGACAGTACTGTTTATGGGTAACCAACCCCTCTGTGCATTTCACATGAGACTTGGTTCACAGGAGGGAATTCATGCTTGGTATTGTAAACATGATCAAAACCACGGCTAGGGAAACCATAGGACCTAGGGGAGGAACTGTCACGTTGTCAAACTCCTTTCTAAATATTTGCATTCATATCTGTAAAGTTTAGCTACTTTCAACCTTCGTCAGAAGAGTCCTCTTTTATTTGACTTTTACTACTATGTTATTTCCCTCTTTCTTTTCTTCCCTCCCAAGCCTTCCATATACCACTCGCTTGCTCTCTTGCAATAAGCCCTAATAATTGTTGTGCATATATATGTATGTGTATATACATATGTATGTATACATATATGCATATATGTATAGCATAAATTATATGTTATACACATATATAACATAGATGCAACAACCGTATAATATATATTTTTTTCCTGCTCATTCTGTATAATGCTATTGTATATGTATGTTTTTAGGGCTGACCATTTGATATTGGATAACCAGTTGGTGTCCTATTTTCCCCACTCTCAGAAATTTTAAGCCGCCTGTAGTCCTTTGTCCAGGGTTGGGGCCTCCTAAGCTTCCCTCTTCCGTGTTAGAGTTTCTGTTGATGCTGCCTTGTTCAGGTCTTGTTTAAGCAGGCGTGTTCTTGAGCCTCATGGGTGTAGTTTCTGACATTTCTTAAAGAGACCATCTCATAGAACACTTCCTGATTCTCCGGCTCTTACAATCTTTCCTATTCCTCTTCTGTGATGGTCCCTGAACCTTAAGTATGTTAGTTATATTATAGATATATTAGTTGGGCCTGGGAGCCACAACCCTCCACAATCAGTTTTGATTGGTTGTGGTTTTCTATAACATTCTCTGCCTATTGCAGAGAAAAGTCTCCTTGCTTAGGGGTGAGGACTACACTTATCTTTTGGTATAAGGATAAATATTTAGAATGTATTTCAGGGATTTTGCTAGTTTAGTCAAGTGAAGGTAGCAGTTTCTCCTCAAAGATCATGACTTCATTAGCCATGGGTATCTGGCTAGGTTTACAGTACTAGGCGTGGTTTTTCTCTGTGTGTTCAGGCTTTAAGCCCTATTAGAGAGCTGTGGCAGCGAAGTACACATGTTGTTACTGTGCCCTTTGGGTTATTGTGCCATGCTGGTTGTGGTGGTTCATAGGTGTCATAGCTGGGTAGGACTGTCGGTTGTTTCCCTGCATTGAAAGCTTACATGGCAACTTCTGGTACCTTGAGAGCTAGTCCTCAAGGAGAATGCTTTCAGGTCAAATCCAGTTCCAGGATTCTAGGTTCTATCTGAAGTGTGGTGTTTTCGGCAGTAAATACTTTACTTCTACCTCTCAGGGGGCAACCAAGGGCAATAGCAAAATGCTGGTGGGCATACCATTCCAGATCTCAATATATATTAAAGACCCATAGTCTTAAGAACAATAGGGTGCTGGCCCCCAAACAGACATGCAGACCAATGGAATAATCAAAAACTCAAACACAAGTACACATAACTCCAGCCATTTAATATTTTACAAAGATGTAAAAAACATACACTGGAGAAAAGAAAGCCTCTTCAGCAAATGGTTCTGTTGAAACCAAATGTCCACCTGCAGAAGACTGAATTTAGACTGTGCACAAAAGCTAACACCAAATGTATAAGAGGAGCTTCTTATTGCTGAGAGTAGGTGGCTGCTGCGGACTCATAGCTGCCCAGGGTGTTGAGAATACATGACTGTGAGTGTTGAGCCCTTGATGGACAATGAACAAGTTAAGTCTTAAGATTAGAAAAACAAACAACTAGAATTCCATGTTCCATTGTTCCTCACTGGTGAAAATTTTGCCCCCATGCCCCTTAGTACATTAGAAATCTCTGGAGATGGTTTCATTTGTCACAGCTGGTGAATATGATACTGACATTTAACAAGCAGAAACCACGTGCTCTGCTGCAAAGTACGGAGGGAAGCCTGTCACATCCAAAGCTTATCCTATCCGGAACGGCAGCACTCGCATCGTAGAGAACATCTGGCCCAAAGAGATAAACTCCCATTCTTCCCACTGGGCCAAGATTTTCCATAATACACTTTGAACATTACAACTGGAAAACAGCCATAGCTCTGGAAAATATAAAATCCCCAGTTACTCATGATCCATCCTGTTTCTCATCTTTTCATAATATTTTCTTAAAGAAATTCTATACTTAATAACAGTATCAAAGGTGAAATGTGCATATCACCAATAATCACGTGGCTCAAATGGCTTGCACACACCAGACACCTTTGCATAGCTAACATTAAGACTGAGATGAAGAATGTGTCTACCCTATCAGAGGCTTTCTTTTAAGGCGCTTTCCTTATTTCCTGTTGTGCATATGTACCATGATTTTTTTCTCTACAGGTAGGTTTGGTATAAATGTTAGCCGCTAGTAATAAGTTGTAATGCATGGGCACATGTTTACTGGTGAGCACACGAAGGCCACATGGACTGCAACTGCAGGACCTTAGGACATGTGCTTGTCCACTTATACAGACAGACGGCTCTCCAATGTGCGTTAGCCTGTGCTTTCCTGTTATACTATAGGAGACTTCCATTTGTTCTGGGTTTCTTTTAACTTTAGTATTCTCTCGCCTCCTCTTTCTCCCTCTGTCTGTCTCTATATTCTTTTCTTTTAGTGTTCATGGCTACTGAATCTTATCAAGTGTATATTTGTCCTCTATTTAAATAGTCATCTAAATATACTTTGTTCTTGTATATGCAGTAAATTAGACTAAGTGTGTGGTACACTTGGTCACTGTGTGCCACCTAATATATGAATTGTTGAATTTGATTTGCTAATGTTTTTCCCAGGGATTTTTATTTCTGTTGACATCGTAAAGCAAATTGAGAAGGTGATTTTCATTCTGATCTCAGGAATCCTTAGTAATGCAGACATTTCTTTTTGGCTAACTGTTAAAAAGAATCCACAGATAAAGCCACAAGCTTGGTGTTCTTCTTCTGAGAATATACATGCTTGTGTGCACTAAATATTAAACACATATATGTGTTCATAGCATAGCTGTTTTAAGCATGTTCTAATATTTTTCACGTTTGAAATATATTTATTAAGGAATGTACCTAACTCTCTAAATCTTCAAATTTGTTAGGTCATTTATAACATCCCTTCTTAGTATTTTAATGTCTGCAGGATCCTCACATAATTTCTGTAATTTCCCTTCCTTTTCAAATAGAATTCTTCATTAATAAACATCAGCACTCTGAGCATCCTAATTTACATTTTTAATGGCCACCCCTGGACGTGTTCCTATCATCTCCTATTCTTGTTTAATAACAGACTCAGGGTCTAGAGAGAGATCTCAGCAGTAGAGCATTTATCTAGCATAGGCCAGACACTGCTGCTCCTGCAATAAGTAAACATTTAGATACAGTGGATCACGCTTATAATTCTAATATCTAGGGAACTGAGTTCAGGCTGGTCTGGGCAACAGAGCAAGTTCCAGACTAGCCTGAGTTATACAGTAAGACAAAATTTTAAAACACACACACTGGCACACTAGCACACATACACATGTAAAACTTTTATTTTATTCCAAAGAACTTATGACTCAATATTCTACGTGATGAGTGAGCAAACTGTAGGTCTCTGGTACAGTATCGGGGATAACTGGCTCTTGTAAAGTTTTGTAATATCAGCAATGGCCACAGTTTTTATGGAATTTTCACATTGTTTTGTTTAATTGTTTGAAATATTCAATAAGGTTGTCCAGTTTTGCTTTTGATTTCTAACATCCCCATGAATTAGTGCCAGATATCTATCTTCAAGAGGATGTGTAGACTTTAGGACAGATCACGGAACAAACAATCTCTGGTTGCATAAGGAGGAAATTTTTGTGACATGTTAATTCCTGAAGCTTGATAAAGGAAAATACTACTGTGGCTCAGTGCATATTTATTATAAATAAAAGTCTATATAAACCATGACTTTGATTTAAAAAAAACTCAGAAATGTGTCTAAACATGAAATTAAGGCATGTAGATAAGTCAATAAATGCACACAGTATGCTTATAAATCATACTACCATGATGAAAACACTCTATCAGGCATTATGAGAGATAAAAAGCTGGAAAAGAAGCCACATAATTTGCAAAACATAGTGGATTATCAGTAGATGATGGAAAATATCTACAGAGAACAAGAGGAGTGTCTGTATGCATTTTCTCCAGAAGGAAAAGACACACATAGCTATAGATGCTGATGAGAGTCAGAAGGTTTGCTAGAGCAGAGAGCATGAGTCAGAAGAGCAAGACATGGAATATTTGCTGAAGTGAAATATTAACCTTCAGGTAGTCTCCTCAGGGTACATACAGATGTGAGCAGTTTATAAGAAACTCTATTTCAGGCAAACCTTTTCTATAAAATTCCCACTTGCTGAATTTCTAGATATTTAAAATTAAAAGGCAACTATTACCATTAATTTTTATTTAAAACTTTTATATGCTTGAAAATTTCATACTTGAATACAGTACTTAACATCACTTCAACCCCTGCATCTCCCCTGCCAACTCTTCCTGTGTTTGGTATTTCCTATGACTGTTACTGCTTTATATTATACCATTATATACAGCAATTATTGAATAGAAATATAATCAGTCTAAACTGGGATGCATTGCAAACATAAAATACCCACCAGATTTCAAATACATAGTATGGCATAAAAAGAATGTATAACATCCAACTAGTATTTTTTTCATTTTCCTTTGATAGTTTCACATACATGTATGATTTTGTACATTTTCATCCTTATTCCTGTTTCTCATCCCCTTTTTTCCCACTAAAATTCTTCCCCCTAACAAGCCCCCTTCTACTTTCATTGAGTGTGACCCAGTGAGTTTGTAGTTGTTTATGATATCATGGGTAGGAAGGTACATCTACTATGATAGACCCAATAATACTTTCTTATTGATTAAATATTATGCTAAAAACATTTGCTACATGTTTTCATACAATCTTGCTTAGATGATTTCCACTTACTTTTTATACTTTTTCAATCTGACTGTAGTAAAACCTAAAATTTCTCATGTGGATCACACCTGGGCCAAGTTTAGTTTTCTTGGCCAGCGTGCTGAATCTAAAAGCTTCAGTGATCCACTGTCCCACCTCAACCTTCCAACTGCTCCTAAGTTTGAGACAGATCAGTTTTTCAATAAGGTATCTAGAGTTACGGCAGTGAATGGAGAACTGACAACCAACTCTATGGGTGTAGAGAGGAAGTTGTACAGTGTAGGATGATGGTGGCTCAGTTATCAGGAAGCTGGTTAAACATCTTGCTTAGCCAAGCTGTGCATGAATATCGTGAGTGTGAGGTCTAAACCTTAGTGATTTTTTTCTTTTTTACAATCTGCTATGTTGAAGATTTCTAAGCAATGGTAAGGAGGAAAAACTGTGAAAAGGAAAATGGTTAAGTATGTTGCTAGGCATGCTTTAAGGAACCAAGTTTATCTTTGGGCATTATCAGCTTATCAAATGGGCATTTGCATTGCCCATTTTCCACAATTAGCCATTTGAGGAGCCCACTGGGTTATCGTTTCCGCTGAACTTCAAACAATAAGACTACATGCCTGAGCATGGTTCAGCATCCTCTCTCATTATAGAGGGGAACAAGCATTGCATTCATCAGCCTTTGAACTTCTGGAAGCCACCAAGTTAAATCATTTAGGCTTCCCAGGAAGAGAAGAACATTTAAGTTTCAACATCCTTTCCATCTCCAGGTGAAATGCAAACCTCAGTGCAAAGCTCCTGTGAAGGGAAATAGCAGACCTTTGAAGTGAAGCCAGTCATGCCTTGGGCCTGATAGTGTTTAACCATGTGACACACACTCAGGCACAGGCCAGAGGGATATCTGAGCATCTCAACTGAATGCCAGAAATCAAAGTGTAGGTGGTAGTGTTAGACATAGCAGTTAACGAACTTGGCTTACTCCCTCAGCCTAGAAAGACAGAAATGAGATTTGATTTCGACTAACACAGTATCAGTTATAGAGACTCCTTCAGCTAACAGGAGTCCAGCCCAGCTTTGCTATTAGAGCTTAGCGTGGATGGTTTATCTGAGTGGTGGCAGAATTTGAGCTGTCTCTCCAGGGACAGTGCTGTCCTTCTAGAAAACATGGGATAAGTGATTCTTGGGAGCCCCCATGGAGTCCCTGGTGTCTTCATATAAACTCTGCACCACCCTAGGCTAAAAGACAAGGGTTTCTGTTGTGATGGATTTAGCAGGTAAAGGGAGGGGTTCAAATGACCTACAGAACCTTCATGGTCAGGTTATCAGTAGTAGTGACAGAACTGTACAGATGTGGCCTGTGGGTGTTGTGTGCATGCTAGAATGCACCCTTTGGGTCATCTCTTCAGGGTCCATACAGACACGAGAAGTTTGTAAGAAACTCTATTTCAGGTAGACCTTTTCTATAAAATTCTCACTTGTTGAATTTCTAGATATTTAAAATTAAACCGCAACTATTACCTTTATTTTTTTAATTTAAAACATTTATATGCTTGAGAATTTCATACTTGAATACTGTACTTAACATCACTTCAACCCCTCCCTCTCCCCTGCCAAATCCTCCTGTGTGCCCCTGTTTCTGTCTCAAATTTATAGCCTCTTCCTCCTTAATTATTATTGCAATATATATTGCAATATACATGAGAGAGAGGGAGAGAGAAAGAGAGAGAGAGAATTTTGCTTAGCCCTAAGTCCATGTATATAAAAGCAACACATTTCACTTTTGATACAAATGTATGTCAAGTCCCTTTGGATATTAACCTTTCTCAGAATATTCACAATTTACTTTAATCCCAAAGGTATCTGAACTACAAATAACAGTCAATTCAAGATATAACTGATGGGAGAAGACACTGCGAAACCTCACCGTTCTGCTCTAGGAATGTGTGTTCAGTGACAAAATCCTTCAAGACCATCCTTTATGAGCACAACTAAAGCCGTCTAGTCACCCAAAAAAACTTACTTCCTAGAAATGTAAGTTATAAACATTTGCATGTATGTGAGGAGCCACTTGAACAGTGGTCTTTGCTGCAGCCGTGTCTATTACAGGAAAGGTTAGGCAAAGAACTGGGTATGCTGTCAATAGCTGCCTAATGAAATTAGCTATTGTACAGCTGTGTAACCAGGCACTAGGCAGCCAGTTAAAGAAAAAGATCCTTGGGGCTGGAGAGCACTGCCTGCTCTTCCAGAGGACCTGAGTTCAATTCCCAGCCACCACATGGTGGCTCACAACCATCTGTAATGAGATCTGGTGCCCTCCTCTGGTGTGGGGGCAAACATGGAGGCAAAATGTTGTATACATAATAAATAAATAAATCTTAAAAAAAAGAAAAAGATCCTTATATAGTGAAGTGGGATTGCTTTCTTTAAAAATACCTGTTATTTAAAAAATAAATAGTTGTAAAGTATGCTTTACTTTACATTGAATAATAGATGTTTGTGCTAGCGTCCATATGTTCCAACATACATCCGAACACTAGCACTGTGTACTTGTGGGTGCCTGGGCTGCAGTCGAAGGCAGGCACTTTCTCTACAAACCATCTTTATTTTTTTTTTAAAAAAAATTGATATACATTTGTAGTACCTACTCAAAAAGGTAAGTACATTTTAAAAAAAAAATAATAATGAAGATTTGGGCTGCCTGACAGATGAAACAAATTTACCTTAAGGGAAGAAATACTTGGACAAAAAAAACCAAAGGAACCATATTGTTTTTAATTCACTGTCAATGTAGTCTTTTATAAGAAAAGACTCAGAAAGTCTTGCCTTCCTTTGACCACTGAGGCTCCTGATGAGGGAATCACTCATGGAGGGGCTGGGAAAGTGCTTCTGTGTTCAGGGATATATTTAGTCAGAGGTACTAGATAAAAGGCTACGTGTGCCATTGAATGGAAGCCTCTCTTTTGCCCAAATCCTGTCACGTATTCTGGGCAAAACAGTCTATAAGAAATCCCACTCTAGGGAGCTCTGGGAGCGCATGCAGGAAATAGGACCGATAAGTCAGAAAGGCAAAGCGAACAGAATAGAGTCTGGAAGCAGGCGAGAGGAGGAGACAAGGAGGATATGGAATTGTTCAAAGCCGAACCAGAAAAACAAGACTGTTTAGATGACATCAGCAGGAAGAAAATAACTTGGGACACACCAACAGAAGGCACTTGAAGATGACTGGCCACCCTGTCAGTGTGAGAACCAGACAGCACAGTTTCCATGCTCGTTTCCTGGAAGATCTACAGCGCCAGCACACTGTGGACCGTGTGTTCAAGAACAAATGCTTCCTCCCAGACAATCTTTGGATTTTAATCTCTCAGTTGGAAAATATTTACTGGATACCTGCTTTGCAAGCCAGCCTGGGTGAAACAAAGATTCCTAAGATAAAGCCGGGCCACCGTGGAGCCGGCCATCCATTCTCAAATGGAAAAACCGTCAGATAAAAGCCTGAGCTCAGTAGCGCTCAACTACTGAGCTCTTCCCTCCAAAGCGTTTCCCTCTAGATCTGCGCTGGAGAAGGAGGGTTTCCATTGAGCAGCGACTTGGGTTCTTTTCAACTATTTATTTCTCTACACCATAACCAACAATTTACATTCATTAAAAACTTTAGTTTGAACTGCAATCTACTTTGCCCCACTATTTAAAACATCTGATCTCTATACCTGAAGTTTATTAGCATTTTACTCAATGATATCAGAAAAAACTTGGGATCATGACATGTTAGGTTAAGGAGAAACCTCTGCTCTAAAGAAGTAGGTTCCAAACCCAGTATCTGTCCAATCAAAACAACTTCTCTTAAAACCTAATTAAAATTCTTGGTGCAGAAATCCTGACTCACTTACTTGGCCTCCACATCCTTTCAACAAAAATATTTTTGATGCAAGCTGAAATCGATCTTTTTCATCTAAACTAAGCCAAAAACATCTATTCTACAAATATCAACCCATTATGTTTCTGATTCTTTCTATAAGACACATAACTTACATGCAGGTGTTACAAAAATTCAGAGCATCAGATTAAATTTGAACACCATGAAAAATTAAACCTTGTGAGCTTGTCTCAAATGTACCGAAAAACATTCTCTGAAATTGAATATACCTGAGTGTCTTGTATTGTTATTAGTTGTATGTAGAAACTGTAAAATTAAGCAGCTACTTAAAGAAATACTTGTTATAACATAGGCTTTGAGCCATTTGAGTTTTAAGTACAAAAGAATGAACATTATTTATATGGCTAGCACATTTAAATTTTTTTGAAATAGTAAGCGGATTATTTAGCAAGTCGATACATCATGGGCAAAGATTACTGTTGTGAGAACTGTGTGGCCTTTTGACTTCTTTGGCTGTATAGAAACAAGAACATGATGATCTCTGACTATAACATCAGCCACTAAGAGACTTACAGGTCAATTCACATTTTTGCATTTGTTATTAGAGTAATGGATAGTAGAACTGACCTAGTCAGGTAGCACAATGGAGACAATAGGACCACTCAATATGCAATAGACTTTCTAACCTAAAAAAACTCTTACCTTGCACTTATGTGACTCCCATTGGCTCCTTCTTGAGAGAAGCCATGTGTGTACCATTGCACTACCAAAAGATTCCCTTCTTCATGTGTGAAATGAAAGTGGGAAACAATATGACTAAAGAAGATACATGGTAACAAAATGAAATCTTAAGTTATATTTCAAGAGAAAAATGCAGAAAGAAGAGATATGAAATAATAGATAAAACCCATTAAATATGCATGCAAGAGGAAGCTAAGGCTAAGGAGGCGAGTCAGGCAGCAGCCACAAAACATGAGGGTCTGGGGAAAGACTAAATACTTGAAACAATATGGCTCACATAATGACAAGCAATGAAAATGTGCAATGGGACAGTGCAGTTGGAAAGGCTAGTAGAAGCTGGGTAGACATCTGTAATACCAGCTGCCGGGAGACAGGAAAGGATAGGGAGTTCTGAGTTCTGAATCTTCTTGAACAACATAGGAAACCCCACCAGACAAAACAAACCAAAACAGAAAACCTTCTAGCTGTTTGTTCATTCATTTCTATTCAGCCAATCAATGTGTTGGGATGTATTAATGACCTGTCATGGGCCACATACTTTCCCAAGTCCTGAGATACAGCTGTGAACATGATCTATCCAGTTTTACAGAAACTGAAAAATAAACGCATTTAAAAGAAACCATGGGAATTCTGGTTTGCTGCTTAAGATGTCTAGAAGTCACAGCTCCATCTTAACAAGTGAAGAACTGAACAAACTGAAAATTTCTCGACTCTTCTGTCCCTTATCTGTCTGCTTATTTGTTTGTTTTATCTTCTTTGAGATATGCTTTTGCCATGTGGCCCAGGCCAGCCTGCAACTCAGTGTCTAAACCGGAGCAGTCATCAACTCGCTCATGCCTTAGCCTTCCAAGTGCTGGGATTACAGGGGGGCTGCCACCATACCCCACTTTCAACAACGCTTCTTAAACCATCACAGAAGTCAGATCATGAGGTAGAAAACTGCCAGAAAAAAAAACTGTAGGAAGCAAATACAGAGGGTCACAATCTAGACGAGCAACCGCCCACGAGGAAATCCCCTGTAGGAATGAGTGTCGTGTGCGAGCAATGTGTGCTCTAGCAGATGGACTGCCGGACACTCAGGATGGGGAGGGCTGAGCTAGCTCCAGAAGGAGCCAGTCACTAGGAACCTTTTGCATGCTACAAATGACCTCCAGGAGCTTGATCTGTGTGTGTGAGAAAACTCTCTCACTCTCTGGCCAAGAGAAGGAAAAGATGGCAATATCTACCTGTTTTTGTTTTGTTTTTCACTTTGTTCTTTGGGTTTTTTGTTTTGTTTTGTGTGGGTGAAGGTGTTTTCTTCTGTCCGTTTTTAGTTACATTTTTAGAAGTATGTCTTTACATTTATTTATTTGGTGTGTCTGTGTGTGTGTTTACTTACACCAAAGGGCACATGCATAGTTCAGAAGACAGCATGCTGGAATAGTTTGTCTCCTTCTGTTGTGTGGGTTCCAGGGACAGCACTCAGGTCATCAAGCCTGGTGGCAATTGCTTTTACTCGCTGAGCCATCTCACCTCGCTTTCTCTACCTTTGAGACAAAATTGCTACGTTTGGTACAGACTGGTATTGAACTGGTGATCTTCCTGCTTGGGGTTTTCTGATTGGTGTATCCTGTTTCTCTGTTTTATTTGCATTTCTCCAGTTAAAATCGACATGACATCTTTTCATATGGATACTTGACATGCCTGCTGATTTCTTTAGCCCAGTGGTTCTTAGCCTTCCTAATGTTGCGACCCTTTCAGTTCCTCATGTTGTGCTGACCCCTAACCATAAAATTACTTTCATTGCTATTTTATATCTGTAATTTTGATACTGTTATAAATTTTAATGTAAATATCTGTGTTTTCCAATGGTATTAGATGACCCCTGTGAGCCCCCAACGGGGTCACAACCTATAGGAGAACTACTGCTTTCTTTAATTTA
The DNA here is from genome assembly GCA_004026605.1 of Ondatra zibethicus. Taxonomy (NCBI): domain Eukaryota; kingdom Metazoa; phylum Chordata; class Mammalia; order Rodentia; family Cricetidae; genus Ondatra; species Ondatra zibethicus. Next base: position 414,648 of record PVIU01000037.1, on the reverse strand, counting down.
AAATCAGATTGTTTCATTGTTACTGACTTAAGAGTTCTTTGTATGAATAACAGTATACGGACTGAGCAGGTTATATATGTATATGTCATGCATTATGAATATAATATATATGTATGCCTATGACAGTAATCAATGTAAAAAGAGGTCATTAATTGAAAAACAAAACAAAAAAGGGGAGGGGTGGGAGGTTTAGATGGAGGAAAGAGAAGGGAGAAATTATGTAATTGTAATCTCAAAAAGAAAAGAAAAATAGGTTTTGTGTAGTTTGGATAATAGTTCCTTGTCAAATATATTTTGCAAATATTTTCTCCAAATTTACCCGAATTCTCATTATCTTTGATAAAATAGGGACATTTTTCTATTTTAACTAGTTCAGGTTTACCAGTTGTTTCATTTGTTGGGTTTTGTCTTTTGGTAAGGTACCTCAAATAAAAATCATCACTATACTCCAAATCTAGTCTTTTCCCTGGATTATCTTCTATCTTCTAGTTTTACTTTTTATAATTTACTTATAGGTTCTATTATCCATTTTGCTTGTCTGTGAAGGGTAAAGACTGTGTTTGTTTGATTTCACTTTTTTAAACTCAGATACTCAGTTGATCCAGGACCATTAGTCAAAGGTCTCTTTTTGCCTTAATTGTATTGCCTCTGTCATTTTGCCAAGGCAAAAATGTTTTGAAAATGATTGCTTTACAAACATTGATGACAAGATTAAAACATCTTTGAGTTAATGAAACTTGGAGATACTTGATGAAGATTAAGACAGGTTTTGAAAGGCAGTCATATTTTGTACTCTTTGTCCCTTTTGGAAGCATTTAACTTTAGAAGATGTAGGAAGTGTCTGTATTAGGTGCTTTCTCATTGCTGTGATACAAACCTGACAAAAACAAAGGAAGGGAGGGGGAAGGAGGAAGGGAGGGAGGGAGGGAGAGAGAGAGGAAGAGAGGGAAGGAGGGAGAGAGGGAGGGAAAGAGGGAGGGAGAGAGGGAGGAAGGGAAGGATGGAAAGAGAGAGGGAGAGAGGGAAGGAAGGAGGGAGAGAGGGATAGAGGAAGAGAGGGGGAGGAAGAGAGGGAAGGAAGGAGGAAGGGAGGGAGTAAAGAAGAGAGGGAGGAAAGGAGGGAGGGAGAGAGGGAAGGAGGGAGGGAAAGAGGAAAGAAGAACTGAAGGACAGAAGGGAGGGAGGCGGGCGGGAAAGGGGAAGTATTATTTTGGCGCACACTCTGAGGGGTTCAGTCTATGAAGGCAAGGAAGTCAGGGCGGCAGGGTGTGAAATGCTGATCACATTGCATCTGTAGCCAGGAAGCAGAAGATATGAATGCTGTTGCTAATTCGCTCACTGTTGTTTCTCCAGCCCACGACTCAGCCCACAGAATAGCGCCAACTGCATTTAGTGTTGGTCTTCCCATCGCAGTTAACCTGGTCTAGACAACCTCTTAGAGACTCATGGAGAGCTCAGTTTCCATGATGAGTCTGAATCCCACTAAGTGAACAATCAAGGTCACAGAGCTCACAGGCGCCTCCTTTTGCTCTACAGTTTAGGACATTATCAATCAGGAATCCATTAGTAGTCGGGGAGAATGTACAAAATATTTTTGTTTCCACAAGACAATCTAGAATATTTCCAACTGCTTCTGCTTGTTTTCAGGTGTAGACAACCCTCAAGAACAATGGTTAATTTTTAAAAATATCTGAAGTCACATAACATATCTCTTCAGAGGATATGGGTTTCTGGGATTTGCATTTTTAATGGTTTATTTTGACTAAGGGAAAATGAAATTCCAAGATGATGGGATATCAAGACTGGCTTTCTAAGTTTATATATTTACTGCTGTGTCTTCATTTCTTTGAGTTAGTTAAGTCTACATACTTTTGGAACATACTGGGGAAGGGCCAACTCTTGGGGAAAGACTATTAGTTATTAGAATTAAGTTGGAAAAGTTTGGGTGGTCAATGCAAATGAGGCCAGGCTTTGAACCAAAGCTCAAAGGAAGAAGGGTCTCTTCTACTCTGAAAGGCATGAGTGCTGCCCACAGGAGACCCTGTGTTTTGACTACCCTCTGAATATTACCTAACTGGTATAGGAGGCTGGACCGACTGCACTCCACACATATTTCCACCCAGGCAACTCCCACTGAGTGTGACAGCACCCAGGCACCCATGCAGCAGGCGGAAGAGGGCAGCTGGGGAGGCAGCTTATCCTTCATGGTCTATCTTGGGTCAGCATGAACGGAATGGCACAGTGGACTTCCTGTTCTACGCAGCAGATTGTAAATTGTTAAGAAGTGCTTCAGAGGAAGCTGGAAGGATGCTGCCCACTTGGAGGTGACAAACGGCTAAGACACAGTGAAAGCATGGGTGCTCATATGGCCCCTCCACTGGGACAGAAGCACTTGCTGTGTTTGTCAGTTTTTGAGAGAGTTTCTCTACGTATCTCAGGTAGATCTCAAACTCATCACGATCCTCCTCTTTCAACCTTCTGAGGGCTGGGATTACACATGTGCATTAATTGCTACACCCAGTACAGAAAAAAAAAATATTGGTATCAGAATTGCAGTCACAAAGGAAGTGAATTTTACTTAACTGGAACAGTTTTTTAGTTTGAAACATAATACCTAGAGAGACCATCAGGGTGGCCTAGATTATGTCCTGCGAAAAGGCCACCATTAGGGATATGGGTATCTAGGTGTCGAAAATGGCCCAGAGGACAGCCAGCAGCAACCACGGGAGGTGAACACAAACCTTGCTTTCAGAAAATACAGCTAAGATGCTCTCAGATTCCTGTTCCATGGAAACTGCAAGATCATGGGTATGCTGCCTAAAGCCACCAGGAAACACAACTGTCTGTCTGTGATGACAATAGAGAGAAGTAAAAAGTGGGAACATTCCTCGCCTATGCTCCATTTAGACCACTCTTCGAGGTAGGTGTGTGTGAGAGAAAATCTGTGTCTACTGTATTCGGGAATGTGAAGCACAGGACAGGAAAGGGAAGCAGGAGAGTGAGCTCAAGTAGTGGTATACAAAGATGCTGTGGCTGAATGCCACTTAGTGATACTGATGTAGTCATCTGTTAATATATGGAGAAAACTCACATCTCACGGTACAAATCAAGCAGAGGGTGTAGCAGGAGATTTGGGAGTAGAGATGATTTAAGGCAGCTAGACAGAACTGTCGAGAGTCCTTGTAGACATTTTCAAGCACAAATACATATTAATTAAAATATTACATTGGTACAGTTTGCACTGACCGACAACTTACTTTTGCATTTGATATTATTTTTATCAGACACCTGTCCTAGCTAATTTTTTGTCAGTTTGACACAAGCTAGAGATACCTGGAAAGAGGAAACCTCATTGAGAAAATCTCTCTATCAGATTGCCTATAAGCAAGTTATAAATTATATAAGCAACATATATGTGTGTGTGCAACATATATATATATGTGTGTGTGTATGTGTGTATGTATATACACAGGTGTGTATATAGGTGCATGGATACATATAGTAGATGTGTGTACATGGTGCATGCATACATGTATGTGTACACATACATACAAAAATAGGAAATTGTGAGTAAATTAAAGACCAGAACAAAAATCCCTTAGCTACCCATAAGTCCTGAAACAGTAACTGTAACAGTGGCCAGGCACACCTCCTCTCTGGACCTAATTTCCTCAGCTCCTCGGCTGCAGAATGGAAAGCCAATGTTCTTCCCCTTTGCTTGAGGTATTGCTCTACAGACAATGGAATAGTAAGCAACAAAGAGTGTTTGGGGGTAATGCTAAGGGAGGTGGATTCCAAGTTGCTTCACCTTCAGGGCCTTGGTTTCCTTTTTGTGAAAGGAGATAATAGTAGTTGTCCTTCCTAAGACTGTTGGGGTGCTGCATATTTAATACCCACACATATTTAGGGAAACTGGGTCATAGTAAGAACTCAGTGACTTTGTTTCCACCACTTCACCAGTGTCACACCATCATTCCCATATCAAAGCACCTGTGGCCCACCTGCTATGCGGTACTTACACACTGAGTATTTGGATGAAGACCCAATTACAGGCAGAGATTTATTTTAATGGAGCATGCCCTTCTTATTCTTTGTAATGATTCCTTTCCCACTGTGGAAACAGGAGGAATCTTATTTTTCTATCCCATGAAGTATTTCTGTAGTCCTCAATATCTGGCTTTATGGCCTATCTAGTCTCAGCATAATACAAACCGAAATTACATTTTAAAATGAATATAAATTTGTTAACAGGTGACTGTATCATCAGAATCAGTGGAGATGAGTTAAATAGCTCTTTTTGGTGTCTCCCCTCTAGCACTGAAATTTCATTCTTTTCTTATTTTCTTAATTTATGCACGGTGTTAACTTTCAAGATTATATTTTCATTATCTAATAAAATTAAACTCTACAAATTTGATTAAAGAAGACAGAGGCAATCTGGCAAAAGGAGATGAGCGTGGAGTCTTAAAGAAACAAAACATATTTGTGTATAATTCAGATTCAGACAATATAAGCATGTCAGGACCTTTATGTTTTTCTTCTTTCTTTCTTCCTTCATCCCTTCCATCCTTCCTTTCTTTCTTGCCTTTTTCCCTTTTTATTCTTTTTTTTCTGAGACAAGGTTTCTTTGAGTAACATCACTGGCCATCCTGGAACTCACTCAGTAGGTCGGCCTGACCTTGAACTCACAGCAATCTGCCTGCCTCTGCCTCCTCGATGCTGGGATTACAGGTATGTGCCACCACCTCCAAACTGACCTTTATGACTTTACGACTGAGCCAGGCAGTTTAATTTCAGGTATCATTTCAAATGAGATACTACCCTGTGTGTTTAACTAAGAAGCCAAATGATTTTCTCTGGATCCACCACCTGGTCATTAGCAGAGTTAAAAGAATAAATTCATCTTTGATCAATCTCACTCTTCTTTCCTTCCCACCCAGCTGACTCACTTGTAGCACGAAGAGACATGTACCTGTTCCGTGAGGGCTTCTGTAAGACTATTTTGATTATTGTTAGTATTAACAAATTATAGGAATTAATGTTATAAGCCCCTGAAGATGTTGCAGACCGAAGTTACTAAAACCAAAGTCATAAAACTGTCACAGGCTTGTCAGAAGTGCACTCTGCCAAAACCATAGAGGAAGATGCTGTGTCGTTCAATGTAAGAATTTGTTGAATAACAAGAAATTCACAAGATTTAGTGGTTTCAAGGATAGCCAGTTGTCGTAAAATCCTCCTATGTTGGTGGCTTGGCCATGGCAAATGCAAGTTCTTTTATTCCAATATTAATTATTAATATTAACTACTATATCACATATCAAACAAGTCACAGTAAATGTAACTATATATGTGTGTATTACATACATAGGCATATCTATCCATATATGTTACACATGCATAAAATATCTATGGGCTACATATATGTGTTAAACACATATATATGTTAAATATATGCACTATATATAGGTTACATATATAACATAACCTGCATACATACATACATATGTGTGTATATGTATGTGTATAAATGGGCTATAGATTGAATACAAAGTTAGAAGGGCTGCAGCAGGGCTCAAGAGCCCGTGAAAGCGTCAGTGTAGAAAAGACAGTAGCTCATGTCTAAAGAGATCTGCTGGTGGAGCAGCTAGAGTCAATTTCAAGAGCAAAACTGCAGGATTCAGCTGCAAGGTGAAAAGCTTAACTCAGTCCAGAGCAGGAAATGAGTCAGGAGGCAAAAAAGGTCAGTCCTGTCCAGGTGCAAATGGGCAAACCGGTGGACAGGCAGGCAGTTACATAGGCTATGTCAACAGTGGGGGTACTGAGCCAAGTCAGGGAGCCCTCAGTCCTTGATGCACATGCCAAGAATCAGATGAGAAGTTGATGAGGGTCCATGACATCTCTGTGTTAGGTGACCTCTACTCCAGAGGTCCAGGCTAGGGAGCTGCACCCATTCCTCCGTCTGGTATGCCTGGTAAGTTGTTGGTCCTGGTTTCTCTGATATGATTTAAATATGATCATGTGCCCCCTCTCGGCTCTTTCTAGTCCCAGGAATATGGCATGTATTCCATATGTATAGAAGGCACTTGTCACAAAGTGCAGTTTCTGTAGCCACTCCTGTGGCCATCCTTCTCCCTCAAAATGGAGTCAAAAAGCTGCTTCTAAAATGGAGTCTCCTCAGGCAAGGTACATCCAGAAAAGTCTCTTTTTGTACTGTGACGTAACTCTGAGTAGGTCATAGCCTTATCTCAACAGAACTCTAGTGACCTACAAAGAAAAGCTTTTCTTCATTGAGTGATAATTACTGTAAATAAACCAGATGGTAACTGAAGTTCAGAAATGGCTTAATATGCTGGCATTGTTTCAATATATATTTTCACTACAAAATGTAAGTGTAAACTAAAGGAAAGAGGTTTTATTTTCTAGAACAAGGTGGATAGTATATGTTCCTTGCATATTCTGTAGACTCCTCAGATAATTTGGTTTCCCTGCCTTTAAAGAATTAGCTAGTTTTTGTAATTTCACTGCAACTCTCTTGCAGGAGAGTCTAAAGCAAACAGGAATGCACAGTATTAGCTCCCTATAAAAGGTGAGCCCATTTGTCTTCCGAGTCGTAATGAGCCAGTTTCAGCAAGGCCTTTGAACTCACTTCTGGCAAATGGAAACATTAACGAGCTGGTTTTGAGAGGCTCTTTTGAACTTCTGGCAAGTGGAAACACCAGTCCCACAAATCATCAGGAATGTTCAGGTCGAAAGTTCAACAGGAAAGTGTTGCCATCCATGATTTGAGAAGATCAACGGATATTCCTGAGATACTCAGTCTTTCATATTTTAATGATTCTCTAAGAGCTTTACATCCAGAAACGATAAAGATAATTCCAGTATCATTCAGGGCAATAGTTTTCAAACTGCAGACTGCAGCCCATTGATGTGGCAGGTTTCAAGCAGCATGTTACAATACGGCACAGAGGAAAAGTAATAGAACTTGGAGGAAGTCGAGTAGTAAAGATAAATATTTGCTGTGAACTTGCGCTCCAGGTATATATTTTAGCTGGGTCCCATTACAAGTCATTGTTAAATTAAGAAAGGATCCAGTCTCAGGGTGTGCTTCCTAACAGTTCTGGATAAACACAGCAGACAACGGACGACGGGTCTAAAGTCTGAACTAGAAAAGCTTTGCAGAGGTATAGCTGTTGTATTCTGTTTTCTCTCACTGGGACAGCACACGAAAGGACACATGACGAGATGAAGGAGTTACAGTCTCTTCTGTCTTAGACCACTTCCCCAAGCTGTGAAACATCTTCCTCTGCTTCTGACCATAACATCAAACTGTTTTCTTCTTTCAAAGGGCAGCAAGCTAATCACTAGACGACAAATAGGTCCACCTGCCACAGTAATGCTGTTTTCAGAAACCCAAGCAAGAGATGATCTCTTTTGATGCACATTGAGGCTTGTATTGTCTTGCCACTTAAATATTATCTAAGCCTCCAGAATTCCACAAAAGTCATCAGCACTTGCCTTTGCCCCAGTTACCTCGTGGGATGAAGAGAGAACTTGAACTCGTGCTAGCTAATCATTTCAAACAATTGCACTTGAAATGAAAGTCCGATAGATCAGGCTAAAGAGGGTAAATTTCAGCTAAAGCCACAGCCTGCTATTATGTCCATATGAATTTACTTCTTCAAATTCTCTAAAGGAAATGGTTGTTGGCTGCCTAATTTTGTCTAGTTTTTCTTGTTAGTTGCAAAAGACCATAAAATATGCATGTTAACTAGTATATAGCTGGCATATGACACTTTTAAGTTTTGTTCAAACATTACTGAGAAGCCTTGAGAATACATTAGTATTCTAGGGTAACCAGCTCCAACAGAATTTGCCCCATGAGACTGTGAGCACTTGAAATGTGGCTATGGTAATTAGGAGAATAAAATCTATTTAATTGTCAATTAGTTTAAAAATCTAAATCACTATACTGAACATGGAATAGCATAGTCAATAGTGTATTTCTGGAATCTTCCATCTCCATAGTGGTACATAATACCTATAGGACAGGTCAGGTATGAAACTGTTCAGTATTAGTGTGAAAAGATGATAGTATCAGGAGATAGGGCCTGTCGGATGAAGAAATTAAACCATGAGGGCAGATTAATACACACGAAAGCATCTTCCAAGAACCATTTATGACATTTCTAGCCCTCACCTGTGTATAATCTCAGCATCGTCTAGCCCAGAGGACACATCATTCACAATAACACCTTGGGAGCAAGGACAAGGGCTTCTTCAGACACCGATCTTGATTACCGAACACTGTAATCAAGAACTTTCTAGGCTCCAGAGTTACAAGATATGCTTCTGCTAGTGATAAATAGCCCCATCTCGGGCATTGTGTAGTAGGACCACAAACAAAGATAGGTGTAGAAGAGATTGTGTCAAACAGAAACATTCATTTCCCATCTGAAACGAAACTGGGACACTAAAATTCAGTCAATTTTAGCCATAGGGAAAGCTAAACTCTGTGTCTCTAAATGCTTTAACTTTCTAATATCATCCAAAATTTTAGATTTTATGAGTAGTGAAACTATATCCATTAAGAATAATGAGGTACTATGGCTTAATAATAGAATGTTCCTGCGGGTTCCTGTGTTGAAGGCATGGTCCCCAGGTAGTAGTGCTGAAGGAACTGTGCCAGTAAAGACAAGCCTTTGAAAATGATATCTCTCCTTGGCCCTTATACCTCTCTCTTCCTGTTGTCTACTATTAGGTGGACAGATGAGCCTCCTCCACATGCTGCCCCATTTTGTAATAGAGAACATGCATGGCGCTGAGTCCACCCTTTCAGCCAGACAGCAAGTATTTGGATAGACGAGCTGTCAAGAGCATAGACAGTGTCAGTCCAGCAAAGGAAAGGGATTGATGTAAGAAGCAAATAAGAAAATAAAAAGAAACAACGAAGGTAGGAAACAACCAAACAAACTCTGGCTGGACCAGCAGGACACAAAAGAGGCCAAGGAGAAATTCTGCTCTGTAGACTCTAAGCAGGTTTCAGGATGTTATCATACTCCAAAACTCTCGTTCTTTTGAAGACGTAGAAATGCAGGTTGTTTGTGTTTGTTTGGAAAGAGGCAAAATTCTAAACCATGAACAGTGAGTCATTACAAACTATGGTTTTATCTGGCTTCTAAGAGATGAGGATAGCGATCAGCTGCGATGAGGTGTTTAACCAGCGCTGAATAATCCAGTCTTTCATGTGTCACCTTGGTGCTTCTGCACACAGGAGTAATTAGACCTGGATGATACCAGGTTATCACCTTACAGCTCTGTTTACAGCCAGATGTGGAGGATTAAAGTCAAGAATTGAACCTAGGGGATATATATATATATATATATATATATATATATATATATATATATATATATATATATATATATGGTTTTCCGAGACAAGGATTTTCTGTGGCTTTGGAGCCTGTCCTGGAACTAGCTCCTGTAGACCAGGCTGGCCTCCAACTCACAGAGATCCACCTGCTTCTGCCTCCCGAGTGCTGGGATTGAAGGTATGTGCCACTACTGCCCAGCTCCGTTGCACTTTTTAAAAGTCTTTTTCATCCCAGTTCTACCCCAGCCAATTTATTGCTGTGTGCGTGCATGTGTGCATGTGTGTGTGTATGTGTGTGTGTGCATGTGTGCATGTGTGTGTGTGTTTCCCCAGACATAAAGATATAAACAACCACACAAAGAGTATTAGGTGCAGGGTTCGGTTGCTGTAGACCCAGGTAAAGTGCTCTGCCCAGCCATGTGACTAATCTTGAAATCTAGGCAGATTTTATGGTCAGCTGTCCTCTCCCCAGTTGTGTTTCACCTTTGTAAATAGAAGTGAACTTTCCCGTCTTTGGATGGTTGTGAAATGAAGTAGCCATTATTCCTATAGTCTTCAAAAAGAGAGAAAAGGGGACTATAGTTTTTAAAGATGGAGACAAGGTTTCAGTCTCCAAAGTTAACACTAAAACTAGGAAACCACAAACAAAACAAAAAGCTGAACTGGTCTGTTTGATTTCTTAATTTTATGCAGCTCGGTTTTGTATTCAGTCTTTGATATGTGCCTTGAGAAATATGTGTTCATCAGAATTATATGGGCAAAGTATAACCATCCTGCTCTCAAAGATTTTCTCGTTCAGCCTCATCAGGAGTGCAAACTAACTACCATGCAAGGGCAGAATGAAGTTGGACAAAGAGGATTCTTGGGAACCACACAAAGGAAGAGACTTTCTATGTGCTTGACCTAGAAAGACACAGGAAGTTTATGTATCAGAGTTCATGTGGCCTATTTGTTTAAGGTGATGAAAGAGAAATGCAGGCAAACTGAGACGTTACTCTGGCCCCCGTCAGCTGATCTGCAGAAACCCCATGAAGCACAGGGGAAAATGTATGTGTTTGATGTTGGTCTTACTCTGAATTTAACACTTTAACGTGTAATTGTTCATACATGGCACATTCACAGGACTTTGTGATTGGAAACAACACACCTCAAGAATATTAACCTTCTGTTTTCAAGTGGACATAAGAGTTTAAAAACTGTACCACATGGTGACCACAACAAAGAGTATAGTTTTGCAAACCTCTAAATGTAGGTTTCGAGCCAGGCAGTGGAGGCACATGCCTTTAATCCCTGCACTCAGGAGGCAGGGGCAAGCAGATCTCTGTGGGTTCAAGGCCAATCTGGTCTATGCAGCAAGTTCCAGGACAGCCAGAGCTGTTACACAGAGACACCCTGCCTCAAAAAGCAAACAAACAAACAAAAACAAAAGGAAGTTTCAAGTGTTCTTGCTACAAAGATGAAAAATGTGAGATATATATATGTTGATTAGCTAAGGGAGTTGCTCTACAATAGAGTTTTACACATTTGAAATACACATGCTTTCTACACACACACACAGCGAGCGAGAGAGAGAGACATCTATATCTACATATAAAATGTTATGACAGTAAGTATATACAGGCTTACCAAATATGTAAGATAACAAGTATAAGTTGCCCTCTGTCTTCTAACTGCAGGTGCTGTGCGTTCGCTTTCACAGAGACAGCACTGAATGCTGTACACAAAGCAGGATGGAGGATCTGCAGGACTGGGAGTCTGCCCTGGGTATCTGGTCTTCTGAAAGACAAAGCTCTATGGTAAACAGATGATGCTGTGGTCCTAAAGACATAGCTTCAGTTCTCAAAAGTTGAAAAGGGCTGCCAACTAAAAGTGAGCCCGTGCCTTCGTGAGAAGCATATTGCACACATGAAGGGCTCACACAAAGGTGTTTTGTGTTTTAGTTTGATCCCTTATGTTAGCACGGTGGCTTCTGTCCTCTTGTCAGCTTTAGTTCTTAATGCATGAGGGATGCTCTTTCTCAAGTGACTGCCACAAAGGAGGAGGGCGTCACGCAATGGCAAGGGTGCCCTTTCCTGGTCCCCGCTGTCCCCACAAAGCACCACTTTTCAAAGCTGACGGGCATGTGCTTGGGATGCCTTTGACCACAATGCTTTTGATTCATGGTATCTGGGCGGGGCCTGGCATTCTGTGTTTCCAGTAAGTGCCCAGTGCTGCTGCTGCTGGCCTCTGAGTCACACTGGAAGCAAGGACTGAAAAAGCTGGTGACTATACGACTGTGAGTAGTCCTTCAACAGGAATAAATACTTCACCAAGATCAAGTGACAGACACTCCACCGCTCTACATAAATAATTCTGTTTCGGTCCTCCTCCTCTGGTCAATAATAGCATATCATTAAGTTTAATATGTGAGTGATACAAAAGGGTAGACATTAGAACTAGTGAAATAAAAGATTCCATAAATCAATCATTGGATTGTTCCAAGCGAAACCCTAGGGCAGGTTAGCAGGTAATTACAGAAGAGACCAAGGAGGCAACACCAGACTGACGTAAGACACAGAGAAAGCACAGAGGAAAAACCTAACTCAACCTTAGATATGAGGATTTCACAAGAAGCGTTATTTGTATATTACCCAAACACAAGCAAGTTTAGACCTGTTAAACCTGGGGGAATACTTTCACCTAAGTCAAGATCTAAAGGGAGACATTCCACACGTGTTCCCATCTGTCTACAAGGCCGAGGACTCATAGTTTCCAGTGTCCCACAATAATTTACTATGGCCTGGGAGAGCAGGACAAGCCAGGACTTAATGTTGTAAAAATTACACATAAGCTCCAAATAGGTCTTTGGAGAACCAAATCCAGCCTTGCAAACTATGCAGCGACCATAGTTACTCGAGATGTTTGCTTATTTTATGTGCTCATTAGACAGTAGCACAGGCCTATCCATGGGTACTCTTTTCTTCCATTTCCAAAATTTTCAAATAAACTGAATTTTTCTTACCTTTTTTGAGATTTTTCTATTAAGTTGTCAACCTCAATATTAGAACTAAATGCAAAAGGCAGAGGTAGAATATTATCAACCAAACCAGGTGGCAATACATCACTGGATTTGAACCTATGACTTTAAGAAAAGCTGATCACAAAATAAAAGCAGCTGATTTTGGAACACATTTTCTCCTTCTAAAATTTATAAATGTTTATATGTATACAGTGTGCATATATGCCATCCTAAATGTCTGCTATTTGAAACATACTGATAACATTACAAATTATTTCTATTTTATATATTCACCCAATGTAATAGATAATTATTGATTTCATTTTACAAAATGCATCTCAATTTCCCTCTTTCCAGTGAAATGTTTACACTATTAGTTCAATCCCTTAAAATAAAGACACAGTAAAATTGTGGTGTGCACATTAGCAGTCAACATCAAATTACTTTTGTGTGTGTGTGTTTGCATTTGTATAAACACACATACATGGGTGTGTACACACGTGCTTGCAGGCGCACCTGAACATACGTGTGCATGCAGAGGCCATATAGGGTGACTCAATTGAACACTCTCCACCTTATTTTCTGGGACAGAAGCTCTTGCTGAATCTGGAGTGTATAATTCTGCTAGGCTCGCTGCCAGGGATCTCCAGGGAAGCCTGTGCCCCTGCTTCTGCTTCTGCCTCTGCCATGCTGGGATTACAGGCAAACATCATAGTGCCCTGCTTTATATATGGAAACTGGAGGTCCAAAGACACGTCCTCACCCTCACGTGACTAGCAGTTTACCAACTAAACCACTCCTCTAGCCCCCAATATCAAATCATTACAGACCCCCACCAAATATAATATTTGTGCTGTCAGTTTGTTTCTTAAGCACTAAGACTATTCCAAATTTCAACTTAATGCTGAAAGGGATCATAAGAATATCTAAGCTATGACTATCATATTAACTGCATCACACTTACTAACAGCACATGTCATAAGCATATGTTTTGTTAGCAGAAGAGAACAACGGATGGTGTGATTCCTACTGTCCCTTTCTGGAGAGAGGCAAGGATGGCCTGTTTTGCTTCTCCAGGTAAGGCTTACTCATTTCCTCTGACATCTTCAAATGCTCTTCTAAACACCAGGTGATGTCACTGGCGCTGTGGCAACTTCTCAAACTTTATCAAACACTACCAGATAAAAGCATTCATCAACAACCTCCTTTGCCATGGCCTAGAGCTGCTGTGCTCCAACTTCCGACGTTTTTGTTTAGAAAGCCTTCTATGTGAGGTTGCCAACCACCAATCCATTAAAATATATTAAGCAATCACTCATCTCGCTTAATGGCCCAGGCTACAGACATTTGCTTCCTGCTGGGATCAGAAAGTGCTCTAGCTGTAAAAATTGGGAGTTATTTTCCATGGCAGAGTTACTGTGTGCCCTATCTTTCCTTACAAGTTAAATGAGGTAATAAGTAGAAGCCTTGAAAATACGTAACAAGGGAATAGAAAAGCCAAATTGGCTATTGAAGACGACAGAATTTTTCTATTTTGTGATGTCTCACAAAATGTGTCAAACTTCAAATTTGAAAAGAATGTCAAAATGAGTTTTCCTTCAAATGCACTTCTGAACCGCTGCCAGGAGCATTGCTTTGATTGTGCTTTGCCGTTTATAGCAAAACAGATTGCAAGGGAAATCTGATTTTGTTTTTTTCTATTGTTTTACTAATTTTTTCCTGTTCTTTAATAACAGTAATTCAATTTGGGATAACAATAGGTCTCACCTCAAAGCATAATAGTTTCAGAATTAAAATGATGCCCTTGTGAGATTATGGACAACGAATTTGTTTGGACCAAAACTGCAAACAAATGAAATGTGTCATTAAGACATAACTGCATTCATTTACTTTTCCACTTCTGGATTTTCTCTTGGAAGAGACATATCTTGGATTAGCAAACTGTGTTCATGAGCAAAGTTTGAAACCAAACTCTTGAATTATCACTAGTACAACTAGGCACCAAGTATTACCATGGGTCACATCAAGACCTTCAGAATCCACACTGGGGCCAGGCACTGTGCTCAAATAGGGACAAAAATTGTACCTTTTCTCTCAGGGTCCAGTCTACTGAAAAGATATATCTTGACAATAATATATTTGGCTCTGATGTCTTCCTCTTTCACCTCCTCCCCTTCTTTCCCTCGTTCTTCTTATAGTGTTGAGGGTTGAACCTGGAAATGCATATTTGGCAAGTTAACTTCTGAGGAAAGTTAAAGAACATCACCCCAACCTCATCTCATTCTAGGGCTACTGGGCCGATCACAGATTCTCTACACAGTGCTCAATAATGAAAGGAAATAAGTGATGTGGGATTCCCCTCTGTATGCTGTGAATATCATTGATTAATAAATGAACTGCTTTGGGCCTATAGCAGAGCTATAGGGGAGCAGAGCTAGGTGGGGAAAACTAAACTGAATGCTGGGAGAAAGGAGGCAGAGTTTAGAGAAAAGCCATGTAGCTTCACCAGAGACAGATGCTGGAACTTTAGCCGGTAAGCCACAGTCACATGGTGATAGAGATTAATAGAAATGGGTTAAATTAATATGTAAGAGTTAGCCAATAAGAAACTAGAGCTAAGGGACAAAGTAGTGATTTAAATAATACAGTTTCTGTGTGGTTACTTCGGTTCTGGGTAGCTGGGACAAACAAGCAGCCCCCACCAACAAATTGGCACATCAATGTGGTTAACTATGTACTCTGAGGCATCAGGAAGCTTGTCCTATGTGCCCATAAGGAACATGTAGTACCCATACCATACTCAGAGCTTTTCATTAACTACCTGATTGCAGTTTGAAGGAGTTTTTGTTAAAAAAATAAATAAATAAATAAATAAATAAATAAATAAGTGTTTTCTTCAACAAATGACTCTTCTGGCAAAAATGTGGATAGATAAATTTAAGTGGCACACATGAAAAGGTGGTGTCTCTCAGCTGTGACCTAGAACGCAATTTTTAGCATTGTGTTAAAAAAGATGCATAGCCGTTTAGTCATTTCCATGCTTAGACTAAGCCACAACTGAACTGCCTTCTGTTCCCAAAGGCAGAACATGCTATATAATTTTATCCCTGGCTTCCATCAGACAGATGAAGACATTTTTGTTCCGGTGGATTGAATACATCTTTCCTGTTTGATAGGTGGGGGTGGCATTCTTCAGCTATCAAATTCTTATCAGAACTGTCTTTGAAAACATATGAGGGATAGATGTTCATGCTTCTATCGCTCGTATTTATTTGTATGTAATGAGCCTATTAAGGCCATTGTCCTGAAGTCTGTGGTTTTATTCAAGAGGGTGATAGAATGCTCAGTTATTCCAGAATTCCTGTTATGACAAATGTATCCTTTTGTGAAGGAAAGTGGATTACTTTCCTCTAAAAGCAAAGAGGAATGGGCATATTTGTGAGCTAAAGGAACTCTGTTAACTGAGTTAAAGGAACTCAGATCCCATCTTCCACTGTCAGCTACATCCATGTTCAGATCCCTTGAACACTGAAAAGTAGTAGTTAACCATCCAGGTGCTTTTGGAACCCAGGGGAAAGTAGAGTGTTGGACTTGATATCCAAGAACATCATCTAACCAAAGGTATTCAACCCACAGCCTGTGGGCTGTGTGGAGACCAGGGGGACTCACTTGGTTGAAATGTCACTCATGATAAACGTATGCATGCTCTGGAAATCCATGGGCCAAGGGTTGGATATCCCATGGATTGAGTGTATAACCCAAGACTATTATTTTTTCCTCCAATGTACCCCAGAGAAACCAAGATAACTATTTATAAGCTATTCAGAGGCCAGTGCCTATGGGAAAGTAGTAAGCAACCCATGGAAATAAACAGCTCCACTCACATTTGTTCGGATAGCCATATCCACCTGTAGGAGAGCCTGGGATGGGGCCCAGCATGATAGTTTAGCTGCTAAAAACACTGGAGCCTGGTGACTCGAGTTCAAGTTGCCAGAGATCCAAGGAGAGAAGCGACTCCTGGTTCTCTGACCTCCATGCTCACGCTGTGGCGCGCTTACTTCTGTATAGACTGGGAATAGAAAGGCGAAGTTTCTTTCACGTAAATTGTGTTTTCCCACGGCTCTAGACAGCCATTCATTATCTCAATAAATGTTTATAAATTCTCGATCCATTATTGTTTATAATCTAGCTAAGGAGAAACATATTAATTATATATTCACAAACAGAATATAATTACAAGCTGGGGTGACTGCATAAAGGAAAAATACAGAGTGCTATGAAATTTTATAACAGGATTCTGACGGAGAGGGAGGGATTGGGTGAAGCACGGTGCTGTCATCTGAAGGAAAAGTGCCCTTGAACATCAATTCCTGTAATTTGTTATAAAACAGTGTTCTTTTCATCTCTCTCTCTTTAATTTCCTTCCTCCTTTCTTTTACTTCCTATGTAATTATCCCTGTTGTTTATAATACAGACAAGATAAAGATAGAATAATGAATTACAAACATGTTCACCTCTCACTGTGTGTTTTTAAAATAAATTCATACTTCCTTAATTGAATTAACTACTTTCCAGTATCCAACAGGAGGGTCTTATGTTATTTAGAAGCAATGATAAGAGCATCGAGAAAGATTCAGACAGAAATAAGGAAGCTGAGGACTCTCAAACACAGTCAAAGTTTATGGAAAATGAAATTATGATTGGAAACACAGTAGACTGTGGAGTCTACCTTCAGCCTCCCTACAAGTCTCTCCTTAGTTTTTATTTCTCCCTCTCTGCTCCCATTGAGAGTCTCACTGCTACTTCTTAGTACCCGTTTTCTTTTCTCCATGGTTCTTTCCCACGACTCATGCTGATGTTTTCTGTCACTTTCTTTCCTAATGCTTGCTAGCATTAGGTACTTCAGTGCCTTGGCTGTTGCTCTTTTTGCTGCCAATATCTGTTTGGAAGTTTTTTATTCATGTCTTCAAGAGAGGACATTGAAAACCATAGTCCTTGTAGCCATTGTTCTTTGGCCAGGTTAGCAGCCACTACCTTAGGATCATAGACAAATCTCTGATTGAATAAGTTGTATGTGACCAAACCAGGGCAATAGGCCTTGGTACAAAATCCCAGGGCTCATTTTCATTTCTGGTCAAAAAAGACCAGATTTGTTACCCCCATAGCTATGAAGAACAGGGGCTATTTTAAAAAGAAGAAAATGAGATGAACCCTACAACCAACCCCATTTACCATATAAAAAGAGTCATCAGCTATAGCTGAGAATTCAAGGTCCCAGGGAGAGTTCAGTAAGGTCTTTTGATTGGGGATAATGAAGATGAGACTGTGGGGGATCCAGAACAGCTAGAGTTAGCCTAGGAGGGAGAGAATGAGAGAATAGAACCAAAGAAAATGTTTCCAAATACCTTGAGAAGACCTCCCTCCACCTTGGGAGTAAACTGAATACTAGCAAAGCCTGAGTGTGAGAGATTTCCTGAGGCAGAGGAAGACCCATTCTGAATGAGGGTAGGAAACGATCCCTCTGTCTCACACCAAGTGAGCGCAGAGAGAACCCTTTGGAATGATCAGGGAGGGGGAAAAAAATCTCTGAACCTCACACCAACTGGAAAAACAAAGCTGCATTTATACCAGCCAGACAGAAGATCCTCACACTGAATGGAGCAATCCAGAACGAAGTCTAGGAAAGAATTAAAAATATTCACAATGAAATAAAGTAAATTTTGTGTTATCTGATACTCAATCAAAAATTACCGCACATGAAAAAAAGGGAAGGGATGCAACCCATAAAAAGTAATCAATTCACTTAGTAAGAATAAAGCCAGAAACAAGACAGGATAAAAAAAATAACAGATAAATAAGTTTATACTTGTTTAACTATATCCTATATGTTCTAAAATGGTTTTTTAAGTACTTTAAACAAAACAAAGATGAAAGGCCAAAATCGAGTTTTTACAAGTGAAAAATAATACAGTAGCATGATGGTCAATGAAGAAGATATGTTAAAGAAAATATGAGTCATTTAGATGACACAGTGATACAAACTTTCTAGAATGAGATACCCCAAAGAAAAGAAGTAAGTACTGTCCATCGGCTGGGCCAGCATCAAACAGTAAAACCATGTGTAAGAGCACCTATGAGAAGTTGTGCAGGAAATGAGGACTTGCCCAAGGAGGCTTTCATGCTCACAGCCGTACAAAGAAGAGCCAGTTTCTGCAAGAACTTTCCTTTTCTCACAGTTTCTGTTTTCCTAAAATGTAAAGTCAGTCTTGATTAGGTGGATTTTGCTTCCTAAACTCATGATGCCTGGGTTACAAGTTAGTCTCCTGGGATGGTTTGAACAAAGATAACTGATTAGTGGGCAGAGGTCCACAAAGCAGGGAGACTGCATGGCCTTTACAATAGGTGAAGGGAAAAAGCGATGGAGTAATGGAAAGCAGGAGGAAATGGAAATCTTTAGGTTCCCTAGTCTGGAGAATGAGGTTTAGTGAAATCTTTAATGCTCTCCCATCCCTATGAGATGGAAGCAAACTTGGGGTCAAGACTTCAAAATCTTTGGTAAACTTTAGACATTTTGAATCCCTTTCTTTGTTTCCAGTTTGTTACTTATAAGGTTTTCTAGTGAAGGTCTAATACAGAACCAGGTTTTCTATCTTGATGAAGCAAGGAAGGGGAACCAAGAGAATCTATTCCGTTCTGAGGGCTTACAGTAAAGAAAGAAACAAAGAGGAAAATTCCGGATGCCCAAAGGGTAGAAGTAGCTCCCAAGAGCACCTGAGAGGTACAGTGAACCAATGCAGAGAGAGGTAATTTGGATTGCAAGAAGCCCTGAGAGAAAGAAGCTTGTGAGTTTCACCAGAACAATCATGCTCAAGGAAATGAAGAAAAAATCTAGTTTTACTTCCTGCTCCTTGGTTGCTTGCTTAAATAAAAAGGTTCAGGGTCTATGCAAGACTAAATAAATCACAGTCCCTGGGACACAAGGTCAGAACTCTGAACTTATTTTAATATAGTGTTTATATTTAGTTTTTGAGAAATATATGTACATATAAGTATTTATTCAGTATATATATATATTCAGAAATTATATATTCATTATACTGTAATCCTGGTCATGAACCCACAAGTGGGGAGACCATTGGTCCTAGGGGAGAATTTACTATTATTTTGCTAAGTAGACACAGTATCAAACTGCTTCTAAACACTTAAGTTAATGCCCATAACTAGTGCAGCCCACAGCCCTCAGTGGAGAATCTTCTGTTTGCAGTGGACAACATTGGATACAGAGACTCATACCTGGTCAAAGAACAGAGAGCAAGTGACTGTGGAGTACTTTCCCCTAAGTGGCCTATCTATACCACACACCTTCCAGGCTCAAGGAACACCACAGAAGAGTGGGAGGAAAGATGGTAAGGACCAGATGATGGCAAAGAGTGCTTTGTAACAATGTCAGCTGAACATGACAATGGTGGCATTGCAGTCATACATAACAACTGTGGCTCCCTGCATGAGACTTCACAGCATCAAGCCAGTCAACACTCCAGCTTAGATAGGCCAGGGGCTGAGGAGGCCACATCCCTGGCTTAGGAGCCATTGGTTGTTGATGGCTGCTAGAGAGAGAGAGGCTTTTTATTTAGGAAGCTGAAGTTTTAAAATGGGTGTCCAGCCAATCCTCATGCACTCTCAAGTAGGAACCCTTGAAATGGATTTGCTTCAAACTGCAAGGGTTCTGAAAGTAGCCAGTCCCAAGCAGGGATGGCACACGAGACCACTTGGCAGGAAGGTGGCTGGTCCCCAGTAAGCCATGTGGGCAGCTGGCTGGTCCCGGCAAGCGGGATCCCTGGTAGCTAGTGGGTCCCTAGATGGTGCAAGTGCCTGGCAGTGGGCAGTGGGAGCAGCCAGTCCTAAGCAGAGACTGTGCACGAGACCACGCAGCATGTCTTCATGTGGTGGCGGCTGTAGGTGGGTGAGAGAGAGACGGATAGGCACACCATGCAGAGTAAAGTTGAACATTTATTAGGTGGGTTATTGAGGGGAAGGAAAAAGGGGAGAAGAGGGGAGAGAGAGAGAGAGAGAGAGAGAGAGAGAGAGAGAGAGAGAGAGAGAAGGGGGAAGGGGAAAAGTGGGGAGAGGCAGAAGCTGCCTCTTTGAGAGAGGGACAGAAAAAGAGGAAGAGACTAAGGCTGCAAGCAGGAAGGGAGTGGGCATGGCTTGTCTCTTAAAGAGACAGAACATTACGACCCCGATCCTAGAAATCAAGAGAGACTGAACAATGATCTTTGGAACAGTTTTACTGGTATCCTTGGAGTCTGTATTCTTGGTATGACGGAAATAAATCAGTATGCAAACAGAAGCTCAAGACCTTTTTTAGGGGGTATGCATCTTTCAAACCTTCCTGTCATTACGGTGGATCTGCGAGAAGACGTTTCTCCAGAAATCATTCTAGGGCTGATGGCGCCCTATGAACAACTATGCAGAAGTCACTGAAGGAAATGAGGTAAGAGATGCCTCCACCAGGGGCTCTTGGAACCAGAAAGAAATGAACTAGAACTTTCTGTAAGTAAAAAGCAGAAATTGCAGCAAGACCTTTTGATGCATCGTATGTCAAATGTTGGAGCTGGCTTTGTACCTGAGCCCTGGGCGTTTGTCATGGCTCCAAGAATCATGATTAGTGCCTGCCAATGATCGGTTCTTCGGCCTAGGACAGCTCACTGTGCCTTTTCTTTTCATTTCTTTTCTAATTAAAGGGCTAGGAAGACTACAAATGAGATTTATTTCCTCTGTAACTCACATAATCTCTTCCCATTTCAAATGCTACTCTCCAACTGTGGCAGGAACTGGCCTGTCAGTCTTGAGAGCCTTGTAAGCAACTCTTTGTTTTAATGAGTAGAGTGTAGATCTGGGGACAGAGAAAGGAAGGAACTATTAATAGCAGTTGTGGGGTGTGTGTCTACCCCACAGGGTCTTTCTATTCTTTGGCAATATTCTTAGACAATTGAAGCTATAATTATTGGATTATGCTTATATCTAACTTTTGTTCATTTTTTCAAATCTCGTTTGGATAGCTCACAACACATTGCTTGCAGAACTACCAAAACATAGACACTTTTGTTGGAGTCAGAGTTACAAAACTTGGTCTTGCTCCAGAGAAAGAAAGCCTGTATCTCAATTGTATCTCTTGCTTCAGAGAAAAACAATGAAACTTTTGTGATACATTACCATCTATTCTCCTAAGGGCTAAAACCAAAAAGAAGCCAACTTCAATCGAGGTCACTGTTCATTACTTCCTGACACTACCTTGCAGGTGGACACACTGTACCATGTATACACCTCAGTGCTGTGACCCATTGATCAGACACTGACTCCAGAAGAAATGTAAGCAATTAGAGGACCTGTTCTTATCTGCAGATTATTAAAGTGCTCTCTGGGCAATGGTGGTGCACGCCTTTAATCCCAGCATTTTGTAGGCCAGCCTGGCCTACAAAGAGAGTTCCAGGACAGCCAGGACTGTTCATGGGGCCACCCTGTCTCAAAAAATCAAAAACAAATGAAACAAAACAAAACAAAAGATTAAAGGGCTCAATGGAAATCACAATTTATAAATCCCTTTCCTGTGACTTCACAATCCTATGACTGCTAAAGTAAACTGGAATTCAGATTCCCCCAGTGACTTATCCTGTACTTTAGCCATCATTTCAAAATCAAAAGAGATGAAGATTTCCTTGAGAGAGGCAGTACAGCCAATAGGAAGAGGTGGGATCCTTAAGAATCTGATGGTCCTGAGCACATACCCTTTGCCAGTGACTAGACTCCGGCAAGTTATTCTCAGCTATCTCATCTGCGAATGGGGAGGCAGACGCTTGATGAGTATAGTCACCTATTCAATACACACCTGAGTGGCTGGCTCACTGGAGTCAGTCACCACCCCAAAGCTCCGAATATGAACAAGATGATGTACTATCATAAAGTATACCTCCAGGTAAGCTCATAATGACAACCAATGTTTGAAGAGGTGCAGGATGTAACTCTATAGATAAAACAAAGTGTTGTGGAGAAAACTAACAGAGAGTGGGGCCAGGCATTAGCAGAGCAGGGAAGGTTGACTACATGGGTATGCCGCTTTACAAGCTAGAGGGTCTTGGATGACTGTATTGATAAAGGGATGACTGTAGAAGTACATGAAGACAGTGAGGGGTGACAACATTATAGAATAATAGTAAAGGTAACTCCTTGCAGTAACCTATTTGGAATAGTAGCCGAGGGATGGGCAAGAGTAAAAGTACATCAGACTGCAAGAGAAACAGTGAAGCTGGGTCCTCATCAAGTTCAAAGGCATCTCTTGGAAGGATACTATGAGAAGCTTAGCTTTTAGTTTAGATAAAATGGGTCTTCGCAGCAATGCTTTGACCAGAGGAGCCACTGGACACAGATGTTTAAAAGACAGCTCTGGCAACTGCTTTGGAATAAATTGTTAGCATGCAGAAGGTAGAAGCTGGGAGGCCAGTGAGGAGAGCTTTCCGAAAACCAGGATAGACATAACATGTAAAAGAAGTCACGTTTGTGATAACATTTTAAAAAATAGCTCAAAGATTCTCTCAGAGATGAGAGGTACATTACGAGGCAAAAAGGAAGCAAGTGTGAATTCAAAAGTAGCTCAGAGATGCTTGGGACAGACAAAATTTTAAAATGCTAAGTTAAATTTAAACTCACTCATGAAAGAAATACAAAAAAAAAAAAACAGAGTCAACCTCTCTCACTTATCAGATTAGCTAAAATGCAAATCCTTGCTTTCTGGGGTCCTGGTGCAAACTTGAGCATGTACAAGGATTAGCTGTACACTCATTTTAATAGTTCCCACCCCTACAGCAAATACCTCTTTTTGTTAACAGACAACAATCACCAATATCTCCTAAAGTAGAGATTGGGCCTCCTAAGCTTCTAGCCTATTCATGCTAGGCTATGTCTCCCCTAAAAATCATGAAAGTTTTAAAACAGGAGTGCAAAAAACTAAGGGGCTCCACACATTTCCAATAAAATAAAAATAATGCCTCTCCTAGCAAGGAAAATTTTATGAAGTATGATTATGCATATATGTCTCACCCTTTGAAAAAAGTAATTCATTTCTGAGAATCTATCTCAAAGAGGCAAAATTAAGGAATGACAGATGCACATGACATTTGGGTTGTAGTAGCATTTTAAAAACTCAAAGACTTGAAACAAGTGATTGTCCATTAACAGTGGCTAGGTACTATGAAGGCAGAAACCATATGTTACATACAGGGGAGAGAGAGATAGAAACAGAGACATAAAGACAAGACAGAAGGAGTGCAATTGCTTGTATTTGGTGAGAATTTTGTAGGGATTAACAGAGATCTTATAAAGTCTCATATGAAACATGACACTTAACTGGGGCTTTCTCTTCCTTCAACCTAACTCTAGGAGATACTGAAGGGTAAGGGAAAGGGGAAAAATTAACATTAAAATTACACATTTATAAGGGATTTTCAAACAAATATGGAAAGAAATAGTTATGATTTGTATAAAGAAAACTAGGAAATGTCTTTTAGAATAGGAATATTGCAATATCGACACTGGTCCTATATATATTTGTGTGTGTGTGTGTGTGTGTGTGTGTGTGTGTGTGTGTGTGTACAGGGCCCCTCCACATGCCTGCAGAAGCCAGAGGAGGACTTTGCATGTCCAACTCTGTCACTAGCCTTGAGGCAGGGTTTTCACTTAATCTAAAGTTTGCCATTATCCCACCAGGCTGACTGGTCAACAAGTTCCAAGGATCTCCATGTCGCCACACCCTCTCATCATGACCCACCAGGGCTAAGGACCCAGGCACATGTGAAATGTGCACAGAATTTTAAGTGGGTGCTAGGGGATCAAGTGGAGGGCCACATGCTCACACAGCAAACGCTCCTACCTACTGAGTCCAAGTCCTAGACGCACGTAAAAAAGAAAAAGTAATGATGATAAGAAAAGCTGTGAAAAGCCATGCGTAGAAGGAAATATAGAAGAAAAAAAAAACAGCACTTACCAAGCCACATTTCATTTAACAAATTTAATTTCGAAAAGTTTAATTTTAAAATTACAAAACAAGGCTAAAATAGAAGAAAATAGAATTAATAGGAATTTTAGATGAAAACTCTTTTAAACGAGTAAGAAATAAAGACTCCACTCCAAATCAAGTCCTCCTATGGGGAAAGAAGGACTGAGCCTGGCTTAGGAGCGGAGCTCATCCTGGTGCATTCGTACATGGGTATGCTCACTGCTCACACAGCCCAAACCGGGGCAAGGAGAAGTTAGCATCAGTATTGCTGAAAGAAGGGATACTCATTTTTACATTTTTATTTTGAAAACATTTTACACATACCAAAAAAGCAAAGGAAATAATTACATTAATAGTATAGGAAAAAGCAATATGATGAAAATGAAAAATCAGACTGAGTTCTAAGACAGGCACCCAAGCTATAGAGAAACCCTGTCTTGGAAAATAAAAACAAACAAAAGAAAGAATGAAAAAGAAAAATTCAAAGAAACTAAATGAAAAGGTAAAGTTTATATTTGAATTGAAAATGGCAGTATAAATTTAGAATGTGTTTTTCTTTTTTAAAAAAATTTTACTCTGCATTTCCTAATTTTGTTTATTTAAGAAGTCTGGAAGCTATGAATCTCTGGTTGCAGTACCCAGTGCGGTCTTAACATACCATTTCCCATCATGGAACTGGGTTCCACAGAGAAAAGTCTCATTCCATATCAGAGACGTGGGTCAAAGATTTTTGGTCTTTTTTTTTTTAAACAAATTAGAAAGAATTGATAGCATCATGTTAAAAAGACACAAGAGCCAAATTGCGAGGCTTTCAGTAGGGAGAAAAGAAGATGAAAGAACCTGAGACCTGCAGCAGTAAAGCATCAAATGTGCAAAGAGCGGCGCGTTCCTACTAGAGGACTTGAAACAGCACAAACATCCAGTTGTCTGGCAGAAAGGCGGCATAGTTACTGGGAAGGATGGGTGAAGCAAAGAAGGATCTATTAGTTCCAGTGTGGGGGCTGTTAGAGCATGCTCTTCACTGATGGCAGTGATCAGGTAGAGAGAGGGACACTGACCAGGCAAGACACGGAAGAGCGACAACAGCTGGAGAATGCCCCTGAGAAGGTGAGAGGTGAGGGACTTCGTGTCCGAAGGGAAGCCCTGGCCTAGGCAGGTGTGTGGATCATGCTCTGTGGGATTGCAGGGGAGGAAGAGACGGGGAATGCAGGCAAGGAGCTAGGACATGAGTTAGAGGGGAAACAGGTGGTTTCTTCTGATTCCATCAGCTTTTTCAGGGAAACAGAAATGGAGAGAATGGTGGAAGAAATAGTACTGGGGGGAGGGGTTGGGAAACAGTGAAAAAGTAAAGCAGCTGGGTGGGTAGAGCCAAATTGGCGAATAGATTGGGGAACTGGAGCGAAGTTAATCAGGCAACCGGAATCGTAGTAGGTGTGGCTCCTGGAGTTGGAAAGAGGCAAAGCAGCTGCATTGCGGTCTGATCACATTCTGTGTCCACGCAGCTCTGTGCACAGAGGCAGCATTCCAGTGGGCGGAGATAGCATCTGTGCAAGATTAAGTCACACGTTAAAACGACAAGGATGCATGATTTTGGTATTCCCTCCACCTCAACCCTATAAAAACTATAGAAGGGGAAGAAAAAGGGGAAGACTGATCTCTTCGAGCCTCACTCATGTCTGACATCTGAGAGGAAGCTACAAAGAGATGGGCATAGGCTACAGGGGAAAACTACAGGTAGAAATACTTCAATATTAGCCATTACCAAGTTAATGTATACATTTTAAGCAGTCTTGAAAAACAATCAGAAAGAACATTTTGGAACTTTACTGTGCACAGGTATGATTTTTAAGATCAGTTATCCAAACACAAATGGATGGCCCTGAACACAAGCAACAATTCCATCAGTGAACTCAGTAGGGTGTGTGGGTGTCTGTGTGCGTGTGTGTGTGCACAAAGCAACAATTAAAGAAGAGATTGTAATGTAGAGAGGGATTTGGGGGCCATGGCAGGCGATGAAGAAGCCAAAAAGAGGGGTGGAAATGATGCATAGAATTCATGCATAGAATTCATGAATAGAATTCTCACAAAAGCTAACTGCAGTTTAAAGCGTGTACTGATTCTTATTAAGGCTTTCTGAGAGGAGGAGTTCTACTGTCCTGCTGAGTGGTGTGGCTCCAGAAATGCTTGGGTTGGATCCTGAATTCCCTGCTCACTTGTTTTGGAGCTCTGTGGTTTCAGCTTCCTCATTTGTAAATGTATCTTCTATTTTTACCATCCATGAGCATCTTGAGTACCTTAGAATAATGTCGGGCTCCAGCAACAGTGACAGGTAGTATTTACTGGGTGTTTGTATATGAGGCATTGTTCCTATCACTTTGCATTTGTTTACTTTGCTTCATAACAATCCCACAAGGAAACTGAGGCACCAGGAGGGTAAAGAATTTTCCTAAGATCACGTGGCTACCAAGTGAGGGAATCTGGATACACAGACTGAGGTCTGAGCCACTGCATTATACTGTTTTGAGGAATAGTGCAAGAAAGAACAAAGAGAAGTCATGTTAGCAAGTACAGTTTGTAAAGTAATTACTTTAAAAAAACACTTCAGTATAGCTCCTAAAATCCGTGTGCATAGCAAATGAAAAATCTAGAGTTGTGTTATAGGCTCTTAGTCTTATATAATTTTTCACTAAGAGAAAAACAAATTTCACAAAACAGTACAGGACAAGGGCAGGCAACAAGGCATAGAATGTAACAGTGAGCTACTTCTGCAGATTCATTCCAAAATTCTACAAGTGATGATACAGGGATTTCTTTCTCTTCAAAATCAAAACTGAATTTATTTTACTAATTGCTAAGCCCATACTTGAGAATTTTCAGTTTACAAAGTTGCTATGTCAGTATGCTTTCTCCACCTTCCCTAGTAAAGAACCAGAAGCAGATGGCTCATGCCCTCAGAATTGATTGTCTCAGAATTCTAGAAAGCAGGGCATGGCAGAGCTAGGGCACTATCCACAAATAAGTTTACATTCTGTGCATGGTGTTGAGAGACAACACAGCAACAGCAACATAGATTTTTTTTTAAGAAGCAATATAATTTACAACTCAATTGCTGCATATAAACTGAAGTAGCCAAAGGCCCTTCAAAAACTATCCTGCGGGCCTCCTTGGAAACTAAAGCCTGTCTCTTAACCGCGCATGTCTAATTACTTCTGTTAATTAGACATATTTATAACCATAGCCCCACATTCTTCTGGAGGACATTTTAGATTAAGGTGAATCCTTTCTGGAAGAAACAAAACCCATTTCCTGGATTTGGTCCAGTATCTCTGCAAGTGTTCAAGAATCACCTTAGAGTTTAGCCATCCCATCATGGGAAACAGCACAGCAACCACATACACAGTCCACTCCTTCACAACAACATGGAAATCCTAATGCAGAAACAACCTCTTCGCATGCAAGGAAGAAGGAAATGGGTTAGGACAACAGATTGGGTGTGGGAAAGAATCAGTGGAAATACAAATAGGAGGCAGAATGGTTGCCCCACAAACATAAAATGCGTGGCATCATAGCCCCGAAGCCAAACAAGACAACTCCTCACACTTCTTAGTAAATTAGTTCTATGGCTGAGTCCTCTCTAGGGCCAACACAATTGTTGTCTTTAACACCGACTGTAGAGATAGGTGTCCTTAAATGAGTATTTCCTGTTTCATCTTCCAGGAAGCTATCTCCACTCTTAAAAGCATCAGTTTCTCTACACTTCTACTGATGTCATACTTACTCTTAGCTATTGTCTTTTCCCTAGGCTGCTACATATACTCCTACACGTGGTTTCTAGGCAGCCCAAGCTAGCCTGTTTTTCAGTCTCTACTAACCAGTTTGAGCGAGTAGTGAAAACCCCAGGCACAGGCATGTGTTACCTACTCCTGCCTTCCCTTTACTTCATTCTGCTCTTGCTAATTATACTCAGTCTCTCTGGCTTCCTTTTAGTTCCTTATTTCAGATGCTTTCTGGCCTCAGGCTCCATGAACTTCTTTCCTTGCAGCTGAGCTAGCGGCTATTCAGTCAGGTGCTATAAAATGTCCCCTGTTAGAAAAACACTGGAAGATTGCTGAAAAGTCACAACCCCATGTTGCCTTTCCATACACCCTTGATTATTCCCTTTTCCTGGGACTCCCTAGACCTCTGCACTGCTCTCATTAATGAAATAATGCCCCACTATAATCACAGCATGCAGAACCATATATCAGTGAAGGCTCAATCAGATTGAAAAAAAATCATTGTAAGTTATATGTTAAGGGATCTGATATAAGAAATTGCCTAATATAATGAGAGTTGAAAAGTCAAAAATCTGTGGATGGGATAGGATATCTCAGACTCGAGTCGAAGTGACTAAGAGACCTTTGTCAAACTTTCAGCAGTCTTTGGTTCTGCTCTTAAGGTTTTTCAATTTATAGAATCCGAATCACTGAGATTGTGTAATCATTGCTTCAAGTCTGCCAAGTATGGACATGAGTCATACCTGTAAACCATCTTCCCAGCAACACGGAGATCAGGTGTGAATTATTCGGGCACTGTAGCCTTTATAAGCCAACTTAAAACGGGCCGCCAAGCTATCCTTCCAGCCCTGGTCACTATTCTCACTAACATCCCTTTGCAGAGGCTCTTTAAACGGTGAACTCCATTTTATCTTTTTTTTTTTTTGTCGTGTCAAGGACCCACCTAAGTGTCACTTTGCCGTGCAGAGAGCCTGCTCAGGACTTCTCTGAGTCAGTCCCTTCTCAGTTGGGCTCAGTAGCTGACCCTGGTTCCTCTTGTCGCTGCTCTCAGCACACGTTATTCATGAGCTGTTTATCTCTATCTTTGCTCACAGGACTGCATGCCCTATGAGTGCTGGAGACTTCTAACATGCCCACATCCTCGTTTCATTTAGATGTATACCCCCCAGGTGTCAACACCTGCTCAAGTCTGCCCTTACCGGAGTAAAATAAATCTATCAAAGTTGCTGATTTGAGGGTAAATATTTTCCGAGAAGAGAATGAACAGTTCGTGAGCATATGTTCCAAAGATAACTGTTGCTCCTGGAAACCTCTGGAACAGAGCAATGATCAAACCAAAGACACAAGGGTAGCCCTCTATCAACTGGCATGGTCTCTCACCACTGTTTGTAGGTCCCCAGATAGGACAGAGGAAAGCTCCAAATTACCCAGAGGTTCATTCCTTCCCTCTCTGTCCAGTTTCTACGTTCCCCCTTCACAGCATATTTAGGCTGCGATTGTCCTCGGCTTCCCTGTTCTGTGGTGGATACAGGACCGTGACATTTGCTTGGAATAGTGGACTTGCTCATACTCTTTATAACATTTCCCCCAGTCATTTGCTGATACACGCTTTCTGACTGGCCAGTTCGGGGGAGGGGGGGACAACTGCTAGTATTCATACAATTGAGGGTCTTTGTAGCTTTTTCACCTCCCAAGGTAAAGCGAGGAGGAAGACAGAAGAACTTAATATACTAGACAAAAGCAGGCAATTTTAGAAAGGGTAAATCATTACCTTCCGCAGAAAAGCCCTGCGGTTCTGCTGCATACTCACCTATGACCCAAATCGGGAATAGAGAATGATACGTTTTTAAGTGGTTAAAAACGACTTGTTAAGACAAAATGCACAAATAAGACTCCCTCCATATTCCTAATTTTGGCCAGTCACAACTCCTCATCTGTTCTGCCTGCTGTGAGAATATTAAACATCACAGTATTTTAAGGCTGAGGCCGTCTGGAAGGATGGACGTTGGCTTCACTGTTTTCATTCAATACAGTGTAACTGGGGAATCCACCAGCAGGCTTCCAGGGAGGCGAGTCGCACCACTGCTCACTAAACAACCCCTCTTCCCTGAGATAAGACCTTTGCCTGAGGCATAATGAAGCAACAGCTGAAAAGGAGGGGGGAGGGAATGGTCTCTGGTCCAAGCAGCTGCTTTCCTACATTTCAGTCTTTTGATTTTCCTCTTAGCACTAAAGTTCCTTTCATTTCAGGGCCCAGTGAGAGTCCTCCCTCATCCTCCCTGCAATGAATGAGTCCTTCTCTGAGTTCCTAGAGCCCATGTGGTTCCTGCTCTCACCAACTTGTTCTGCTACTTTATAAATTAATTTCTTCCTTGCCAAAATAAATTGTGAATTCCTGGAAGGCGTGGCTCGGTGTTCTTCTGTTTCCTCCCATCTCTTCAAACAGTATTTTGACACGGCCTGGTGGACTAAACACAAAGTTATAACTGTGACTTCTGGTTATTTACCAAGATTTGCTTTCTTGGAAGGTAATGGCCGCTCAGTAGTTAAGGCTCCTTGCTCTTGCAGAGGATCTGGGTTCAGTACCAAACATCAACATGGCAGCTCACAACTGCCCAGAGCTCCAGTTACAGGGCATCCAGTGCCCTCTTCCAACCTCCTTGGACACCAGGCATACACGAGGTGCACTTACAGACACGTGGGCAAAATATTATTACATAAAATAAATTAAATAAGTCTTAGACCTTAAAAAGACACACTTTCGCCAGGCAGTGGTGGCGCACGCCTTTAATCCCAGCACTTGGGAGGCAGAGGCAGGCAGATCTCTGTGAGTTCGAGACCAGCCTGGTATACAAGAGCTAGTTCCAGGACAGGCTCCAAAGCTACAGAGAAACCCTGTCTCAAAGAACCAAAAAAAAAAAAAAAAAAAAAAAAAGACACACTTTCTCTTCCTTTTTGGTTATAGATCTAAACAATCCACCTCAAGAAATGAGAATCAGTAACTATGTCACTTTCCACTTGTTCTAATAAAGCCTCTTGTGTGGGGGATATGTGTGAATGTCTGTGTCTGTATGTGTGTATGTGTGTGTATGTATGAGTGTATTGCATGTTCATGTATATGAGTGCATTTGTGTGTGTGTATGAGATGTGTTTGTGTGTGTATATGTGTATGAAGTCTGTGTATGTGCATGTTTGTGTGTATGAGTGTATGTATATGTATGAGGTGAATTTGTATATTTGTGTGTATGTGTCTGTGTGTCTCTATGTGTGTATATGTATCTGTCCTGCATCTTTCTTCTGGTTGGAATGAATCTTAATGGCTAGCAAAGACAAGTCCCCTTGCTGAGGCAGCTGCCCACACACCAGGAGCCTCTGACTTGGACTATTACAAAAGCCAGAAACAGATTCTGAGTGTGTCTGAAGCACTGCATCTTTGCGAGGGTGCCTGTTATCCCTGTCCATGGCAGTTGTGGTACTTCTAACAGAAATAGCCTGAACGGAAGCTACTACTCAACTAGAGCTAAATTTTGTAACTTATGGGAAGTGAACTGATTTAGTAATTTTCTCATGTATAAAATATTGATTATGGCAAAAAATAACCTCACTCATATTGTCAGGAGAGAGTGAAGTTGCTGAAAACCATCTGTTATTTATCAGGCACCAGTGAAGGCCAGTTCGGTACACATACATGTATGTTTATTTTGGGTTAGTTTTTGGCAAACTGAAGCTATATTACAAGAGTTCATAAAAATAGCACCCAAAGGTTCTGCATTCATTTTTTTACTACAATTGTAGTGGAAATCTTTTGAAAATATCTGTCAGCTACAGCAGGTGATATTGATGGGGCTTAGGTAAACTAAGGGCAGAACAGTAACTTTTAGAAAAATATTCTGTGCATTCTTGGATCTTCTCTCCTGTTCAAAGGTTGGGATTTCATTGTTTTTAAAGGCTTTACAGTGGGTCTAAACAGAAACCCAGGCATTGATCCTGGCACAGTGACTTTAACAAAGCTGTTATTCTTCCTAGGCTCACTATTCGGTAAGAGGGAATTTCATCTGGTTCCTCGTGCTCATTCAAGGCAGGTCGTTCACCTACAAATATGGGAGGAGGGAGAAGCTGAACTTTTCTTCTTGATTTGCTGAAATAAAGTTTCAATGAAGGAACAGGGTTGTCCTCATCTCCATGCTGAACAGAGCTTACAGGACACAGCAGGCACTCTGGGAGCACAGGAAAAGAAAAACCTCAATAGGACAAAGTTAATGAAGAATATATATGACATCTGAACAAACCTTAGACTTTTGAATTTAGATGATTTTGGCCTAATTTTAGACAATTTGTCTCCTTAAACAAGCATATTTATTTGCGTTTTACTTAACATCCCAACTTTATGCTGAAAGTTTACACATATAATTTACTATCATATCCCAAATACATTTTTCATTTTTAACATTGTTTTCTAAATAATGAGTAGAAGTTTGTAGAAAAGTGTCTTAGAAAGAAGGCGGTGTAACTGTAAATTTGAAATGCTTTGTGGTCACACTGTCCCTGATGTATTGTTCTATTTATAAGGTTACAGAAGCTTAGTATTATTTAACATAAGGGATAAAATAACACGGCAGTCACTTTTAAAGGCCATCTTTCAAAGACCATCTCATGTAGAAGCCAGAGAAGAAGCGCTTCTTAAAATACACCAACTACCAATAAACAGACCAGCATTTAGTACAGAATGGTTTATCATTTCTTTAACAAGAAAAAGAAAACAGAAAGTTTGCATCCAGTGTCTGTCTGGAGGGAAATACTTGGGCAAATCATGGCCATGCATGTGCATACACAAATGTACATACACAGTAGTGCAATGTCCTCCTGTTAAAGTCAATGAGATATACACACACATGCACACACAGTAGTGCACTGTCCTCCTGTTAAAGTCAATGAGATGTATACACACGTACACACAGTACACTGACCTCCTGTTAAAGTCAATGAGACGAATCTATATTTACCTGCTATGATGAGGTTTCAAATTCAAAAATGCTGTAGAGCTTATGTATATCAAATTTCCATATGTTAAATGAACAAACAAAAGCATAACAGGCTCCCTACATATAAATGAGTATATATAAAGAAATCTTAAAAAAAAAAGAAAAAGAAAGAAAAGAAAATATTTTCATGCTAGCCACTCCAGACTGGTTGGATTGGCAGGGGCCAGAAGGATAACATTATACTTTTGTGAATTTTAAAAAGAAGTAAAATATTAAATAACATGAAAACATAACAATGACCAGTGTATACATCTTTACTCTTCATGGAAGGTGTATGTGAAATGCAGGAGCATGGAGGTTGTCATAGAAACAGGTCTCTTTATCCTTTCTAGGTTTTACAAAACTGTAGTGCTATAACTGAAGCTTTGGGGGTCTCTAAATCTACAGCCTTAAATCTGCAGTGTGTTTCTGTGACTGGCATTCTGTTAGAAACCATCATGGCTAAAAAGAAACACATAAATAGCAAGTGCATGCCTTAAAAGGCAGCATAAGACGGGGTTGATTGAAGCTTTTGAAGATAAGCATGGCCTAAATACTTTGATACTAAATAAGAGGAAAAATATTCTCATTATTGCTAAGGCAGGTAGCCTGTACCCCATTCACTGCATCAATGAATGGATGTACGGAGGATGGATGGATGGATGGATGGATGGATGGATGGATATATGAATAGATTCACAAATGCTTGCATAAAAAAGAGCAGTTAATACTTAATCAAGATAGATCCACTGCTCTTTTTACTGCTGAGGATTTCAGAAGGTCCGAAGAGGGTCCGTGTGGATAAGGTGCAGTATGTAGGGGAGGTTATACAACTAAAAACATCTGGGTTACTCTGTATCTCCTCCTCCCTCCACCAAAGTATGATTAATTTAATTGCTGAAAGGGCCCTAAGATGGCTGTGGCCCAGAACTGGGTTAGCCTTACTTCTGCCTCCATTACAGATGTGGCCTCAGCCAAGGGCATTGCACATGTGCAAGAGGTAGATTATCAGCTGGAGTGGAAAATTACAGTGAGCCACATAAGATCCCGAGTACCTCGTGAGTTCATTGAGTGACTATGGATGCCTTACTGATGACATTTATCATCTGTCCATTACTCCAAATATATGAGTACCAACAACTGAAACCAAGTACCCAAAATAGCACCATAATGAAGAATGGAATGTAACCTGAGTAAGAAGCAAAATGTTTCTCTGTAGCTTTGGAGCCTGTCCTGGAACTAACTCTTGTAGACCAGGCTGGCCTTGAACTCACAGAGATCTGCCTGCCTCTGCCTCCCAAGTGCTGGGATTAAAGGAGTGTGCCATCACTGCCCAGTTCAAGACATAAAAAGTTTTAAATATGGCAGAATCAGAAAAGCAGCCAGAGAGAATATCAGGAGGGAATCACAGCAAGCCCACTTGCTCTTACTATTCTCAATGGTCTATGGAGTAGGTGACAAGAAAAAATACAATTTATTTAAATTTGAGGATAATCTTAAGGAAGCCAGGCACTTCAAAAAGAAAGCTATATGGCCAATGAAGTCAGAAAGAATATGCCTTTTATTCCTACATCTGAAAGAGAAATACATTTTAAGAGCAGGCCAGTGGAAAGAATTGTTCCAAATGTAACAGGTTAGATCTTTGCATTAAACCCTTTATCTTGCTAGAAGAGGTAGAGAGCTATGCAAAGGGATGGAAAATGAACATTGTTCAAAAGAACAGGCTGGCAAAGAACCGTGCCCTGTGGGATGTTTAGATTTCCTTTCCAAATCTCATCCAGAGTCTCGGAAATCTCGTCCTCTTCTACCCTAGCTGGGGAGCAAAGTTTTCTGCTAAAAATCCAGGCACTTGTTTAACGCTTCCTAACCCCTAAGAACATGTCCTTTTTATGCCTGCTGCCTACTCTGTGTTTACTGCTCATCCTCACAGGAAATAAAATCGGGTTGTTTAAGTTGTCTACTTAAAAACCATTGCATATGGGGATCTAATAAAAATGATGATTAAAAAATTAATGATCATACTGTGCTGTACTCATTAAGATTCTGTCTAAATTCAGTGGCCATTAGGTAAATCTTCTTTCAAGGACTACTCTGAAGCAGAAGGAAGTGTAGAAAGCAGAAGGAGATGCAGAAAGAATTCAGTAAGATGCGAACCTCTCTAGCCATGTCAGCATTCATCCTCCTACCCTTTCCCTCCTTCCATTCCAGCCATTCCCAATTTAAAAAATAGCTAGGTAGTGGTGGCACACGCCTTTAAGCCCAGCACTCAGGAGGCAGAGGCAGGAGAATCTCTGTGAGTTTGAGACCAATCAGGTCTACAGAGTGAGTTCCAGGATAGTTAGGGCTACACAGAGAAATCCTGCCTTGAAAAAAAAAAAAAAAAACAAAACCAAAAAACCCTATTTTGAATTGATGTCCTTAATCTCATCAAGTGTGAATGAAAAGAACATTGAAGACCTACTTCAAACTAAAGTAGTAAATGAAGACAGTGAAATTATTAAAAAACTGTTGCCATTGTTTAAAACGTTGGCAGTTTTGACACAATTAGAAGATTGTGAAATGAACACTATCATAACATCCAAGAGCATAACTGTTCTGGGGTCTTGTCAGTATTTTTGAAGTGCCTACAAGGGCAGCCAAGCTCTGCAAACAGTGGCCATCATTAATTATAACCTTGCCTTGCATCCATTTCCTACTTAAAATAGGCAACCTTTGAAATTAATGTTTTGAGTATTTAATTATGAATATATAAAATTAAGGAATATTCAATATTGGGTGGGAAATTGTATCCTTTTTTCCTTCCTTCCTTCCTTCCTTCCTTCCTTCCTTCCTTCCTTCCTTCCTTCGTTTCTCCCTTCCTCCTTCCCTCCCTCCCTCTTTCTTTTTCTTTTTTCCCTGATTCTCGGAAACAATTTTTCAGCTTGTCTTCCCTTTCTTACTCACATGACTTCCCAGGCAGTCAATAAAGGTAATGGTGAAACAGACCCAAACCTATAGAAGTAGAATACTTCTCTACTCTTCAGTGAGTGCTGGGCGTGACACTCACTCCAATCATAATTATCATGACAAACTTATCAGGAATAAATTGAGTTGACAAATTCAACTAGGGAAAAATACACACTTACTACTCATGCATTGCTATTGATGCCACCTCCTCAAGAAATTTCTCCAATCCCAGCCATCAGCATGAATTCTTGGTACTATAGCCCAGTGTAACTTTGGACTTGACTTTGAGACAAGTCTTTCCAAGCTTGTACATCATTCTCTTGATGCACCGTGTTATGAACTTCTGGAAAGCAGGTCATTTGTCTCCTTCCCTTTATGCTATAAGTTTATTTTCATAAGACTATTATTTTCTGGAGATAGATCATGGATAACACTGATAAATCTGAGGGGGGAGGTGATGTGTGCTTTATTGCCATTGGTTAGTAAAGAAGCTGCTTTTGACCAGTGACTTAACAGAGTAAAGCCATGCTGAAAGAGATATAGAGTCAGAGTCAGACAGAAGCCATGTAGCCACTGCCAGGGACCTGCTGAAGCCCACCGAAACTTTGTCGGTAGGCCACGACCTCATGGCGACGCACAGATTAATGGATATAGGTTAGTTTAGAATATAAGAGGAAGGTAGGAATATGCTTAAGCTTTTGGACAAACAGTATTGCAAATAATATGGTTCCTGCGTGATTGTTTCCGGGCTGAGCAGCTGGGAACGAATTAACAGCAACTCCCCCAACATAAATCCATAACAGACATGTGAAAAATATCATCATTATTTTCATTTCATAAGAAAATTGAAGGTTGGAGTTTCTTGGGCTTACTTGTACACAATGTAAATAAAAGAAACAAAATATCAATTCTACCTGATACTGCTCATGGGCAAGGAGAAAATAAGATGATTGCTTTATGTTTTGATGCCAACAATCCTTTCTAAAACTGATTCTGGCTGCAGGAATGTATTCTTATTTGAACAGCCATTTCATAATATCCTAACCTTACTACCATCTGCAAACACCACAGCATCAACAAGATCGCCAATACTATCCCATAACGGGGTAACATAGGAAACTCCCACAAAGCAGCCTAATGGAAAGTTTCTGTAGACAGATATGGTCCTGTAGACTGTCTTGCTTTGCCTGGACACTGTGGGTGACCTGCTCCTTTATCTACTGTGATGCATTGTATGTAGGCTATCACAAGAGTGCCCATACTGGTCCAACTCGTCTGCATGTCTCATGGGGTTGGCTTCCAACTTCTCCTTTTCAGAGCTGTGAGATGAACCACCTCTTTTCCAGACAGAAACAACCAGCCCTGCGTGAATGAGATGCATCCAGTGTCTGAGGCAAGTCTGTGAAATTCCACTGTGACCTTTAGGGGAAAGGTCTATTGTTTGGAAAAGGGCTCCAAGTCCTTTAAATGCTTTGCCCCTTCTGGTTTCTTCACTCATGGCACTTTGTTTGTAAATGTTTAATCTCTTAGAAATTTCTTTTTGTTTATATTTTGTTTTGTGAGACCGGGTTTGTCTGTCTAGTCCTGGCTGCGTTGGAACTCGTTCTGTAGACCAGGCTAGCCTAGAATTCAGAGATCTACCTGTCTCTGCCCCTCCCCCACCAAGTACTAGGATTAAAGGCATGAGCCACCACCACCCAGATATCTTTTAGTCATTTGATAATTCCCATTTGATTAGCCTTTGCAAAGTCTCTTACATAGCTTTTACATAATAAAATGGCATCCATTTTAGTTATTAGCATGCTGGGAGCTAGCAAAACCCATTCATTGACTATATACTAGTAAATAAATAAAAATACAAGACATGAAAATGAAATGTATGCTTTAAAATTACTGAGACTCTTAATCAGGTGTTATCAATGGACATATCCAAATTGTGACTTTCTTTTGTTTTCTCTGAACTTTGCAGATAAATGCACAAAACTAAACACATATGGAAGATTTTATCAGTTTAAAATGGGTTCCTTTAAAAATGAAACCCAGGCACTTCCTATTTTCAATTTAGACTCGGCCAACCATTAAACAGTCATGTCATGAGAGCAATGGAAGCAACCATGGGAGGAATCTAAGGTGATGGCCATTAATGACAGCATAAGAAACACATGGAAATCTAAGGTAAATTCAACCTGCACCACTGCCAAGCACAGGCAACTCTCCAGAGCAGTGGTTCTCAACCTTCCTAATGCTGCGATCCCTTAAGACAGTTCCTCAGGTTGTGATGACCCCCAACCATAAAATTACTTCTGTTGCTACTTCATAACTGCAGTTTTGCTGCTGCTATGAATCATATTGTAAATAATGTTTTTTCCAATGGTCTGTGTTTTCCAATGGTCTTAGGTGACCCCAGTGAAAGGGTCATTAGACTCCAAAAGGGTCACAACCCACAGGTTGAGAACCACTGCTCTGGATGAGCAAGGGTTCAGCAGTGAGTCTGAGCATCAAAGCCTACACCCCCTCTCCTGTCATCCAAGACTGGACCCAAGCTAATAGTGATGCCATTTGGGTTGAAGATTCTCATTACCATTTTTATCCTCAATTTTAACTAAGTATTCTATGGTGTAGCTCCCTTCCTTGGCAGAAATTGGAAGCGGAGAAGACATTCCACAGGTACGGAGCAGTGACACAATGTATTGTGGCACAAATAATCGTCATATGGGGAATGCGTCCGACAAGCTGCACATCCAGACAAAAAGAGAGGGCCCACAAAAGTTCATTGCTTGCTGAGGACATTTAATGTCTAAAGCTCAGGAAGGGTAAAGTATTTGAGTGCCTGTGGCTCACCTGTGTGGGCATGCTGCTAAGATTCCACATAATTATGGAAGCATCAATTCAGACATCATGGCCCCATTTTTGCTTGACTCTAAACCTCCTTCTGTCCTTCATGGAGAGACCCTCTCTCTTTTTTCTCCTGCATGGTCTACACTACCTTCCATATCAAGGACTTCACCATGAGCCTGCCAATGAATACTGATTAGATGCCTTTCCTTTTTTTTTGCTTTATTTTTAGTTCTCTTTTAGACATGAAAATAATGTTACCACTATTTTGATTTTACCTAAATGTGTCCATTTCTTAGTTACATTTGTGCTCGCAAAACAGGGTGATGCTGCATACACTCAGGAGAACAAGAGGGTGGAAAAGAGGACTTGTCTTTGATATCACATAGTACATGCACGAACACATGTGTACACATGCACATGCCCACTTACCAGTCTCTAAAATGCATGCTAGCTGAAGGATGCCTTTTTCTGAGCTGGGGTAGGTTGTGATAGGAATTAGAACCCAGCTTCCAGGGACCAGTGTAGCCTAAGGTAACAGCTTTCTGCTTATTCTTGCCTAAGCTATTTCAGCACTTGGTATGGGCACACACTTAAATTCCACCGTCATAAATGTCATAAGGTTGCTTAAAGATATAATTGTCTTTTAAATAGGTGGCTCCTTTTTTTCTTGGCTCCTCTTAAAATATCTGGGTAATACAAGGGGCAGAGAGCAGTGTGCTTGTATTGACTGTGTTGCATGCTAAAAGCTCATGAGAAGCAGTAATGCACCTTCTTGCCCTCACTGTCCCTGAGCTGTCCTGTTTAGCAGGTGTCACCACCCCCTCAGTTACAAACAAGGAACTCATAATAGGTCTCCAGTAATAGCTCTGTTGCTCCAATCTCTGAAAGAGGATTGGAGCCAAGCCGCCCAAATGTCATTGGGAGTTCATAAATCACACAGGTACCCACCAGGTGGAGGCAATCCTGTAGAACCCGGCACACAGGCTCAGCCAACTGTTAGGAAGCCCAAGACATAACTCATAAAAATTAACCATGTGATACACCTTAAGGACAATGAAAATGTGTTGATGCACTCAGTCGGGAGAGAGACAGGGTGATGATCCTGGACAGATTTTTTTCCTTTCTCTTGATTAATCAGATCACCAGATCCAGTTATATCCTACATAATAACCTCAACCCATTTGTCATCCTTATTTGCATTTCACAGGCTGCTGGTTTTTAACACAGCTTCAAAACATATTGGGTTACCTTACTGAAAGAGTTAATAGCCATTCCTGATGTGGGAGGTCCTTCTGTCTATGTGTTGATTTTATTGGTTAATGAATAAAGAAACTGACTTGGCCTGATAGGGCACAGTAGAGCTAGGCACGGGGGTGGGGTGGGGATGGGGGAATAAACTGAACACTGGGAGAAAGAAGGTGGAGTCAGTGAGAGCCTTGTAGCTGCGCCAGAAATAGACACTCAGGATGCAACATTACCTGGTAAGCCACAGCCACGTGGTGATACACAGATTAATGGAGTTGGGCTAGTCTAGGATATAAGAGCTAGCCAGAAATATACTTAAGCTATTGGCCAGACAGCATTGCAGATAATACGGTTTCTAGGTGATCATTTCAGGGCTGAGCATCCAGGAACAAACAAGCTGCCCTCCTACTACACATTCCTAAGGCTGAACTCAGAAATTTAAGTATGCCGTTCTTTGAAGGCACCAGAGTGCAACTACCAAAGCGTGAGTGATAGGCTGCTTTGCTCCCGTGGTTACTTTGTTACCTTGAAACTTCTTGCATTTGGTCACTTCAGAGGTTTAATTCTTGTGCAAAACTAACCAGCCTAGTAAATGAGCGTATTTTCTTGATTTGTGGCTAGTATTTTGTCAGCACTGGAATGTGTTTAAAATCGAGTATTGATTGCATAATTAAATGAAAGGCAGTGTTCTGA
This sequence comes from Ondatra zibethicus, assembly GCA_004026605.1. Classification (NCBI taxonomy): domain Eukaryota; kingdom Metazoa; phylum Chordata; class Mammalia; order Rodentia; family Cricetidae; genus Ondatra; species Ondatra zibethicus. Next base: position 373,706 of record PVIU01000037.1, on the reverse strand, counting down.
CTCCCAGAGTGTACATTGTGCTCTGTGATAATTTCCTGGGAATGTACAAATTGAACTGAGTGTAAAGGTATCTGTTGGAGTATTGTCCTGCCTGCTGGGATATTTGTAATTTCAGTAACACCAATGGATAAATTTTAGTCAGAAATATGAATCACTAATTGTCGTTTTGTTTTTGTTTTTGCTTTATTTCCGAGGCAGGGTTTCTCTATAGCTTTGCAGCCTGTCCTGAAACTAGCTCTTGTAGGCCAGGCTGGCCTCGAACTCACAGAGATCCTCCTGCCTCTGCCTCTCGAGTGCTGGGATTAAAGGCATGAGCCACCACCGCCTGGCACCAATTATCATTTTAAACACCTTACAAATTATTATGATCTGGCAGAGAAAGGAGAAGTTATCAAATACAAAGGGCTGTCACCCACCAGGCAACTTAAAATCAGTCAGTGGAAACTATGAAGCCCTCAAACCAGAACACAAATTCAAAAAGTGTGGGAGATGGATGCAACCCACTAACAGGCTGGTCAGGATTACAGTTCAAGGAGTCAGCAGTGCCAAGAGCTTCCAATGGAAGTAGAGAAGAATCTATTTAGTTTATAGAATTAGATGTCAATTCAACCACACCAAACAACCAATAAGTTCAAGGGAATATGAAAAGCAACTAAAAATCATGCATTACCTTCAATGGTATTGACAATGGTCAGAATTTCAAGACTATCAACATAAACTAGGATTAACATAGAATAATCTGAAGATGAGGAGTCTTTGAAAACCTATGATGCATACTTGAAGTATTGTGAGGAGGAACAGAAGGATGGGAGGAAAACCTGTCCATCATATTCCTGTGGCCAATGGGGGATAACAAAGATTACAGATCTCACCTTTAACTTTGGCCTCTAAGATGAGTTAAAAAATATTTGCTTTGAGCATGAATAAGAACATACAGGGGCGGTGGTGGCGCACGCCTTTAATCCCAGCAATTGGGAGGCAGAGGCAGGTGGATCTCTGTGAGTTCGAGGCCAGCCTGGTCTGCAAGAGCTAGTTCCAGGACAGGCTCCAAAGCTACAGAGAAAATCTGTCTTGAAAAACAAACAAAAAATCATCTGTTGCACGCTTTATCTTTCTGCATTGCCCTCCACTGTGGTAACTGAAGTCAAGGCTATTGAGGGCCTTTCTTATAGTTCCACTATTATTGCACAGCTTACTAAGGAGGCAGAAGAAAAGAAAGTGGGGGAACCCTTCATATGTCCTTCCTTTATTGTTGGGAGCTGTGAATCCCCAGATCCTGAATTTCTTATAAACAACTTGTTTTCTCCTGATAAGAGAGCCTACAGCTGCTCTGAGCACAAGACTCTCAGGAGTTCCTGATGGCAGGGGGAGTGGTTTCTGGTGTGTTTGGCTGGGGTGTGGCTATCCCTATATAAGCTACCCCTGGACACAATAAAGGGGGCATTCTTGGGGCATTTCCTGGTTCAAGGATGACCCGTGTCTCTGTGTCTCCGTCTGTGTGTCTTTCAATCTCCAGCTCCTTGCCCCGTTCATGAACTGTATGGTGGCGCATAGAGCGCAGACAGGCGTGGTGTGCCGCACTTCATGGTCTTGAATCTGTTTTTTCTTTTAACTTAGAAATATACTAGAACAATCCATAAGCCCAGAATGATCAGCAAGAGCAACTCCATCTTCTCTAATAGCTAAGGAGATAAGAGGATACAATTCTCCACAATATCTCCCATGGAAAATACATATCTGAAAGTCTCTGTCTCATTATTCTCATGTAAGATGACCTGAAGTGTTTTTCTGTCTAGAAAAGTCTAAGTATGTATGTATGTATGTGTCTCTTTCATAAAAACTTCCCCAAGTGAATAGAAAATTATACAATGACTTGATTTTGTGTGAGGGAAGAAATGAAAGAAAAACTCAGTCTCTAGGAAGCAAATGTCAGTTCTTTCAAATTCTTCATACACAATCAGCCAACAGCTTAGGGAAAAAGAAGGCACACATCTTGTACATCAATATTCTCGTGTCAAAGGCAATGAACATCCAACACTTTAATGTCTCCAAAGCTTGCCCAAACTTCGGGAATGGAATGTATACTCAATTGCATGCAACACGAAATTCTATTTAGCACACCAGGTAAATTACCGTGAATCATTATGGGATGTTCCTTTCTCAAAATGATCATAGGATAGGGCCTTAGTCTTCCCAGGTGAGTCTCAGAACAGGCACACACAGCCAGCTGGCATCCTGATCCCAGACTCCCTTCCTCCCTTAGATGACACACGCATTGTTGGGGGGAAAATAAGGTGACGATAAGGTACAAATATCAGCCATATTCCTGCCCAAAATCACTAAGTAAGCAATACGATCTAAATACCTCTTTTCCATGAAAACAGCTTATGCTTCCTTCTTGGAGCAGCTAAACAACTCTCCTACATAAAACCATATCAGAAAGAGCTGTTGTTGTGGAGTAATTCACTTCCAAAGAGACGCCAACATCTAGAGCAGTTAATATGAGCAGTCGCAGAAAAACTAATCAAGATTACCCTGCAGGGGAGAGCAGCAAAGTCAAGTCCCCACATCATAGTTGCAGGAGTTTCCCTTATTGCCTTGATGGCATCGCCACATGGGAGGACCACTTATCTTAAAATAAAATTAAATTTGCAAACTGCATTTTCTGCTGAGTATCACCAAAATAATACAAATAAGTTCCAATTCCATTTGTACACGGGTGCCCTTTTATTTTCTAAAGTTTTGTTATTATTATTGTTATGATTATTATTATTATAACATCAACTGTGTGGGGCCGTGCTTGTTTAGGAAAGTCTGTTTCACCCTTTTGTATCACTTCTGTGTAACAGAATTAGAATTCAGAGGTTATATGCTCCCGGCAAGTTTTTGATATGATGTTGTCTGGCTGGGTAGCATGTGACTGAGGGAGACAGATAAAGTCACAGTTCCTTCTTCTCTCTAGAGAAAGTTGAGTTACAGGCACATGACACTGACCTACCCTAACTCTTACATTCCCTTCTTTGGTACCTAATCTTCCAAACAGATTTACAAGCCTTGCTCTGACCAGGACATGGCCCCTGAGAACAGAACTGATAAGTGGAAAAGTCAGTGATGGCAATGCTACCCTAACACACCTCAGAATCTTGGCCTCTCCCTCCCCAGCCCAGACTTAGATAACCCCACCCTGTGTCTCCACCCTTGCTTGGCATTTTTAATGTCTGTGGGATTTTCCACTCCCTGTGTGGCTAGTGCAGACCTACTTAATTAGGTATCCACCAATGGCCTCCTTGCCCAGAAGGGGATAGTGGAAAGAGCTGTTTTTCTTGGATGTACTGGGAAGAAGCCATTTTGTAAAGCAGAATTATATGCTCTTAAGGAACCTGTAGAAGTCAAGAATTTTGAGTAAGAAGGTGTTTATAAATGTTCTTATATCATTTTATACCCTAAGATAAGCATACATGATGGTGAGCCATCGTAATCTACCAGTATCTTCCCAATGTGTGATGGTGTCCAACCCTCTTAGATTTTCTACTCAGTAAATCTTACTGCTACTAAATATCTGATGTACTTATGCTAAATAATGCTATCCTATTCTCTCTTTCACCCTCTCATTTCTCTTGTCTCTGCCTCCTCTCTCTCTCTCCAGATATATATATATATATGTATGTATGTATGTATATATACATATATATATATATATATATATATATATATATATATATATATATATATATATACACACATCCCCTTTGTCTGTCTTTCTGATAATCACATAGTATCACTATGTGGCACAGGCTTGCTTGAACCAGTGATACTCTTGCTTCCACTTCCCAAGTGCCGAGATTACAAATGTGTAGAACCTGGCCCAGCAACAATGCTACCGTTTCTACCTAAATCTGGGATTTAAAAGAATAATATGAGATAAAGATGGAGTCAGGCTTTTGGAGCGGAACAGGCTTAGACAGAACTTTGCTTCCTCATACCCTTGTTCAGAAAATAGCTCACACGCATGATAAGCACACCCCTGCCCACAAGATGCTACACAGCCCAACCTCTTCCCTTGTCCAGTCGTGATCATCAGAGGTTCCTGCAGAGAGCGGGTAAATGTGGGAACAGTGGGGCTCCATGGGCATCTATTTTAGCACAGAGGAGGGCTGAAGGCTGAGCGATTTCGGGAGAAGTAGAATCAGCCAGGTTTGAGAGGCAAGAGTTCATGGTCTGTGGATAAAAGTGTCACTCGTAGCTGCCATCTAAAAGTCATGGCGGACCGTGAGAGGCAATCAATCAGAGAGAAGGGCAGGCAGGCACCAGATCATGGAAGGCCAACTTTGGTTTGTTCCTTGAAAACTGAATATGCTTTGTATCACTCCTTGATCATGAAATTGTAAAAGCTTCACATGAGGCCACAGACAGCAAAATGGGCAAGAGTATCTTTGTAAAAGATGAATTATGTCAAATTCATGGAGCAGGTGCCTCGCAGCATAAATGCAGAGTGGAATGGTTTATTCTCAGCGTTTCTAATGTATTACTTCCTTGCAAATGCATTTGGATAAGCCCAGCTCCTCACAGCCTCATATAGCCTTGCCCCAAATAATTTTCATTAGCACCTTTGTTGATTTCTAGCTCTGTTTACATTGCACCAGAACTCTGGGTTTATCTAGGCAGTTATTGAAAGAAATGATGTATCTGTCTGTGTTCTATTTCAGGCAGTGCCACTGATTCACACAATGAGACACTTGACCTACTTAGGCCCAGTAGGGGATCTGAAGAAGCTGGGCCTTAAGTTGTAACAGCCACAGGACCGACACTTCTTGGTAAGATGCTTTAAATTTGAACAGAATGGGGCTCCAACACCATCGTCCTCTTCACTGCTCTCACGTGAGTTGGTGCCTAAGTTTAAGTTTCAAAATACATAACCAGTGACACCCCAGAGACAGCCTGTCCATTTCTCCACAAAGTGCAAACTTTTCATGATAGTGTGCTGTCTATTCTTGGCCTTCTCTTTTATTAAAAGCTGCAAGGAAGTCTTATTTCAGGTCCACAAATATTTATGCCATGTTCTCTGAGCTGCATGTCTAATATGGATACAACTTAGCAGAGGGAAAGGTGATGCAGATCTAACATAGTGGAAGGACGGATCAGATCGTTTGGCATCATCGTGCTATGGGCGTGACTGCAGAAACACAGAGGAGACAGCCAACCCATTTGGGAGTAGCTGACTCTTGAGAATCATCTGGAAAAAGAAGCAAAGTCTCCTAGAAGTGCTCCAAGGAGTGAGTTCTACAAAGGTAAAGCTAATTAACCTGATGAAGACTAGGAAGAAGATCGACGGAGAAAATAGGAATGATCAAGGGGCAGGGCTGGAAACTGCAGCAGTGCCCAGAAGATGCAACCCAAAGGAAGGTGGGGGAGGTCAGGAATGATGCTGGAGAAGAAGAGATGATGCTTCAACACATGGACATACAGGAGTGTAGGAGAGTTTAAGCAAGAATAGGATGCAGGTGGCTATTTTTGAGAAGTTATTGAATAGCTCTGTAGAACGTTCATTTAGCAGAAAGTAACAGTAGGCATTAGGAGACAAGTTAGGGGTCTGCAGCAGCTGCCTAGCTGAGGGAGGACATGGGTCTGCAGTCATAAAGTGATAGCAGGATAAAAGGAACAGCTTTTAGGGACAGATGGGACAGGGTGGACTTGGTGTGGTTTAAGATGTCCAGACTGTTAGTGAAAAGATATGTTGGGTCCTGGGCTTCTGATTGAAGTTATTATAATTATCCCACCTGAAAAAATCTATGATACCAGCACACTAGTAAGGCAAATATCAAGAATTTAAGGTAAACTATCCCAAATACAAAAGGCAGACCATGGAGTGGTGGATAAAAGAAAAAGATAACATAGAAATGTAGCTTGCCAAACAGTGTAGGTTACTGCTGGTGCCCTTGGTTGCCTCTCGGAGGCTTCAAGTGAGTCTCTACTACTGAAGACAAGGCACATTGTGAACACAGGATTTGGATGATTCAAGCTAAAGCTAACTTGAAATAGACCTTCTTAGCTAAATCTAACTTGAAATAGACCTTCTTCCTGGGATCTATCTTCCATGGTGCCACTAAATACTATGCAAGGTGCCAAAGGATGGAAATAGTTAAGAGCCCTACCCAGTTCATACACCTATGAACTGCAACACTGGCCAGCATGGAGAGAAATCTGTAAGGTACAACATGCGACTCTCACATGCTAGTAGTAAGCAACAGCTCTCTACTTGGACTTCAGGTCCACTCAATAGAAAGGAAATCATGTCTGCTACTAAGAACCTAGCCATCCACCCAGGTCTAATGAGGTCATTTACCTTAGAAAAGAGAGTACTGCTTACTGTCATTTTGCTAGACCAGCATTAGTTTCTTATGACCTTCTAAATCTTATACTTATACCCACAGAGAAGTGTTGCTACTACCCATCCGCCAAAGAAACCTCTCTTGACAGCAGGTGGAAAACATCACAGAAAAAAATACAACTGGACATAGTGAAGATAAAAATGGTTATTGGGGAACCCAGCACCAGAGACAATTTCTCCATCACAGCTTCTGCGTCTATTGCTAAGGAAGCATCATGGAGTGAAAAAAATTGTAAGAGCCAGAATACCAGGAAGTCTGCTGTGAAAGTTTCTTTCCTAGAAATGGCTACACAAACGAGATTATGAAAATGGCAATATCAATACACACACGAACTCAGAAGGGAGAAACTTTCAAAGTTTCCACTCCTAGACAAAGAACAACAGGCAGCTAATAACTGATGGAAAAGGAGTAGCCTCTCCCAAGGATGAGTCCTCTGACTGCTTATCCAATACAAAGTTGGCTGCCTTACACACCAACAACAAAAATGGCCTCAGTAAGTTGTATTGATATGCTTGTGCATAAGTATACACATGTATATGTATGTAATGATCATAATAAAAGCAAAAGAGGCTATCAGTTTGAGAGTGGAGGAACATGTGACGAGTTAAAAGGCTGAATACCTGAAAGAGGCTAAAGGGAGGAAGGAGGAAAGTAAGGTAATTCTGTTTTAATTAAAAATACATAAAATTTTTAAAAGAAATAAAAATAGGAGTCAAAAATAAATAAAAGTACAAGAAGTAGTTTCATATCAGAAATGCAAATATCATTGTATTAACAATTACCAATAAATAAACAAATATTTAAGTAAATAGTAACATGCTTTTGAAGCTTGTGTCTTGTGTTTGTTAAACAACTGTCCACAGGGCAGCGCCTAACGAATTCTCATTGATGGGAGTACAGATGGGGACTGGAGAGATGGCTCGGCAGGTAAAAGCACTCCAGAGGACCACAGTTAGGATGCCATCACCACGCGGAGAGGCACACAGTTGTCTGTACCTCCAGCTCCAGAGAATCCAGCACCCTATTCTGGACACACACACACACACACACACACGTTTCTTAGTGAGCCCTATCAGACCTCAGAAACCAGGAGAAACCTCTGTTCTGTGTTCAGGAGCTGGAAGCCTGGAGCCCTGTGTCTGAGCTGGACCCCTGACTCTATGTTAGTAGAGTATAGTCTTGGGCAACCTTCTTAACTACAATGACTCTCACTTTTCTAGCTGTAACAAAGAGGAAATATTTAGGATTGAATCTATGCTGTTAGGGGTCTCAGAATTAAAAGAAGCTGTCCACAGAAACTAATTACTACAATATTTGGATTAAAAAAATAAGCATTGCTCAGTATGAGTTATTATTACCATTATTGAGCCTAGAAATTCTTGATGACAGTATATTTTCTTGATGAGAGTTTATTTTGGGGACAAAGAGACAGTGGGAAGAGATTACAGTTCTATGTTATATGTCAATGGTTTGAGAGGTTTATTAGTCTAAGAAATTGATTTATGGGCAAAGCCATCTGAGAGTCTTACCTATGACCTCCAGTCACAAGGGGCAGATATTCTGAAGTGTCAAGCAACCCAACCAGGAATGTGGTTTGCTGGCAGCAAGGTCCCTTGTGCAAGAAAGGCTACCTATTTCTCCATGGGAAAGCTACTTCCTTCCCAGGTATTTTGCAACTGCATCTATAGGTGACTTTGCAGTCTGAGAATCCTATATCCTATTCATCCAGTTTAAACGCTGTCACCGTAGTTCTGTTGACTTGGGCTTAGCCCAAGTTAGCTCAGAAGAAAGGCAAATTTTGGCAGCTGTAAAGAGAATATAAAATGTGAGAGTCCAGAGGCTAATTGTAATTCCACTGTGTGCATTCTGGATAGTATCATTCAGTTTTTAACGAGCCCTGGAAATGGCTGCCAGACACATGCAAACAGCCCTGTTCCATGAGATTCTTTCTGCACTGAGAAATGGGCAGCATAACTGGGTGCTTTAGTGAATGCAACTGGTTTAAATGAAGCGTTGTTGGGGAAGAAAAGCAGCCATTTCATAGTATTTATAAACTACAGTACCAGGGAAAACATGTTGTTTTGCTAATGGGACCTTTCAAACACAGAAAAGTAGAAAACACATTTTTACTGTAGCTCACCTTAGTTATCGCCTCCTTCAATGAACACAGCTAGAGAAAACTCTTTAGATAATGTGGTTTTAACAGCAACAACAAAGACTCATTACTTTGACTCCTGTTATAATTAAAGATGTTTATTGACAATTTCATTTTGTTTTCTGAACTGGACTTTCACTTCAGCCGTTAACCCCTGCAGTGCAAAGAGTTCTACACACAGCTATAAAATCTAATATGCTTCTAAATTCCACTGTTACTTTAGATATTTTCATGTGTGTATGATTTGGTCTGGAGTCTGTTTAAAGCAGCATCACACATTGTATGTCTTTTCTTTCCCTCAAGACAAGTTTTCTTTATATAACAGCCCTGGTTGTCCTGGAGCTAGCTATGTAGACCAGGGTAGCCTTGAACTCACAGCGATCTGCCTGTCTCTGCCTCCCAAGTGCTGGAATTAAAGGTATGTGCCACCTTGCCTGGATCAGTATAGTTCTTTGGAATGTGAACATTGTCTTTTAGATATCACAGGGCAGTAAAGGAGAAAGCCTTGTTTGTGGCCATGGATCTCTGTGTTCATTCACACTTGAGCTTGCCCACCCACAGTGTTTGCACTTAATGATATGTTAGACACTCCAACAGACTACGATAGCAAAGGCATTTTATGGTGTTGTGATCCAATCAGTAACTAAGTCTTCAGCCTAAAGCAAATAGTCATAAATTTCCCATCTATGTGTTCATCTCTCCTTTTATGACCTATCTCCCATTCCCCTTCTCTCTATAACCACACCTCATCCTCACTCTTCATCCTAATTCGACATCACTGCTTTGATTATTCTTTTCTCTTTTAGTTCTTTTTTATGTGTATGTGTGTGCCTGAGTGAGTGTATGCACACTGTATGCATGCAGGAACCAGTGGAGAGCAGAAGAGAGTGTCAGATCCACAGAACCAGGATTACAGATGTTTGTGAGCCACCATGTCTGTACTGGTGACTTAACGCCAGTCCTCTGCAAGAGCGGTAAGTGCTCCTCATCCCTGAGCTGTCCCCAGCCCATTCTTCAGTGCTTCTTAAACAGGATCAAAAAGCATTTGTGCATCCAGCTTCTAGAATGTCTGACGCCCTAGCACTTAATAATTCATTGAGATCCCACACTATGCCTAGCACTGCTCAGTGTTCTAAGGAACAATTAATCCTTGTACTAAAGAGTTTGCCACCAGGAGGAAGCACAACGTATGTTGAATGTCAAAATCACTGAGTTGAAAGCTGAGAAACTAACCATCTAGTCAAACTCTGTTTAAAAAGTATTTCTTTTAATTCTGGGGTTATGCAATAACTATATCATGTTCACCTTCCCTTTCCTCACTCCACACCCTCCCACTTACTCTTCCTTTCACTCTTTCAAAGTTATAGCCTCTTTTCTAATTTAATGTGGCCTGTACATATACGTATATACACATGAATTGCAAAATGTATAAATACAACCTGTTCAGACTGTATAATGTTCCATACGTGTATGCTTTTAGAGATGACCATTTGGCAAACCTTCTTATATCATGGAAGTCACCTGTAATCACTGATAAACAGTGATTCTCTCATTCTGAAGAACAGTGACTCCAGTCATGCTCCTGAACTTTCTAGAAGAGGACAACCATTGTCATGCATAGCTCTTCTCCCTCACAGGAAATCAAACAGGATTCTTTATATTCTTTCCCATTAGTTCCAGATATATGAACTTAATTCTTCTTCTCTATAGGTGTTTTTCTACTGGGAATTTTCTAGTGATCTTAAGACTACACTCATTACTATTTCTTACTGATCCAGATAGTTCCCTTGGACAATATGCTCTGTCTGTGGCTACACAGCTTTCTACAACAGACTCCTTGTTTGCCACAGCCAGCCCACAACTTGCTTCCGCAGTTAATGTGAGTTTCTCCTTCTCCGCTATCCCAGCACCTCAGATGTCCTGCTAAGTTAACTGCTTTCTTTATTTCCTTCGGATGCCAAGCTGTTCTGACTTCTGCATCCCCAGTATTGGTGGCAGGTTCATTCTCCTACTTACTAAAATCTCTATCATCTTTTATTCCTCATCCTGTCAGTCTTGCGATAGAAATGGAGAGTCATAAAGTATTTTAAAGTATTTAGTTGTTACAGTAAATGAATTGCTTAAAAGAAATAGAACATATTAAACACCCCGAAGATTGACTGCATCAGGGCATTGGAAGGAGAGCTGGTAGCCCCACATTTTCTAATATAGGAGTAAATCCATGAGTGAAGACGAGCTTTCGAAATACAAGCAGAAAAGGAGACATAAGACATGATGAAGAAATAAGTAGATTGCACGTGTGACTATAATATCAACGCCGGGTGGTGGTGGCACATGTCTTTAACCCCAGCACTCGGGCGGCAGAGGCAGGCAGATCTCTGTGAGCTCTAGGCCAGCCTGGTCTACAAGAGCTAGTTCCAGGACAGGCTCCAAAGCTACAGAGAAACCCTGTCTGGAAAAAAAAACCAAAACCAAAAAAAAAAAAAGAAAAGAATATAATACCAACTAAATCTGAGGCTTCAGAATAAAATGGAGAATCTAGTTGTTTTCTAATCTTATTATCAACAACTTTAAAGTCATCTTTCCCCAGTTAAGAACTCACGTCTGCAATCAACTTAAAGATGCTGAAATATTCTTTGCCAAGTCCCTTGGCATAGCAGAGGTAATCAGCAGGAGCAGTGTTCTTGATCCCAATCATCTAATACCATGATTCAGTGTGTGACTGGAGAGCCTTGGGCTGCTTTATGGGATGTGAGCTTCAGTGAATCCTAGTGTTCCACTTTGAAGAGAGCTTCATCTGCCAATAAATCTCACGGGAAGGAAATTCTATCATGCGTTCACACCATAGCTTTCATGAGAACTAAATAATTATCATGAACAAATAGCGTTGGTTAACTTGAGGTGTGGTAATTATGGTGAGCCCTAATAGATGCACTGTGTTTAGCTAAAGGAGTCCTCAGAGATTTATATGTGGAAAATAAGCCAGAATATTTTACAAGATTTAGGCAACAAAGAACAGTGTAGTTGTCGGTTTCAGTTTTGAAGACACAAGCCCCAACTGGGTATTTTAATTGTTCTCTGGGCTGCCTGGGAAGTAGGATGAAGTGCAAAGGAACTGAGAATAACAGGGACAGGAGGGCAAAGACTTTTTTCCCCTTCCAGTGAGGTGAGACTTCTTTAGCTATTCTACATTTATCGCTGCTTTCTGTTTCTTGCCTTGATACTTGAGAATACATTGTAAAATTAAATGGTAGAAAGAAAATTACAGGCATCCCCCTGTTGTACGTCCTGAAATGTTAGATCATTGTATTTTTAATATAAATTGAATTTAATTAATTTTAGCAACTTATCCTAACATCAAAACAAGAAAGACACAAAATTCAGAAATTCAACTGAACGATTTAAAAAAAAATACTCTGTAAATTTATTATGGGGCTAAATGGTACATGACATTTTGCTTATTTAGCACTGAAAAGTCTTTTATGTGAATTATTTTATTTATTTATTCTTATGAAATGCCTATAAAATAATTCAAGCAGATAGAATTAGAAGTCCCAATAATACATGAATAAAACAGAATTGAGAGTTGCTTAACTGCCCCCAAACTCAAATGAAATAAATCTTAAGAATTTCTAAGATAATCTGTGCTTCAACCTTGTAGAACATACTATGTCCAAAGTAAGTCTAACGTGAGCCTTAAGAAGCCCATGTGAGTAGGGTCTGGAGAGAGTGCTCTACGGTTAGGAGCACTGGGTCCTCTTCCAGCAGGTCCAGGTTCAATTGATTCCCAGCACACACACTCATGGCCACTCATAACCGCATATAATTCCAGTTGCAGGTGATCTGATGCCCTATTTTAGCCTCCTGGGACACTGCACATGCGTAGTGACACACATACTTGAAATCAAAGCACCCATACACATAAAATTTCAAAAAGAAATTCCTATGTTAAGTTTACTATTCATAGTTGAAACACAGGAAATAAAGGATCACTAAGGAAAACTCAAGGCCAGTGTTGGCAGTGGCATGAAGACAATGCAGTTCTTTGGCTTTGGTTTGGCTCTCGGACTGACATCAGTTTACCTTACAGCATCCCAAATCAAACCGAAAACCATACCTTCAGCTGCTTGTCCACCTCACTCATCTGGTCCACCATACTTTGCTGTACTATTATTCCCTGCTAGATCTTGGGATCTGTGAGGAAGGAATGAGTGAGGGCCTTGTGTAAGGCCTCATTGGTGATCGATAGTAGTGTAGGGATTTGAATCTAAATTGATAGACTGCAAAACCCATACAGCATATGCTACTATAGGACAGTATATTCATGATAATGAAACTTTGTGGGTATGTGTGTACATAAGTATGACAAAGAAAAAAGTTTTTCTTATTTTATTATTGATCTTTATTTAGTAAAATAAATCCTGACTTGTTTCTTTTCTTTCTTTCCTTTCTTCTTTTGAGGTGCTGGCAATTGAACCCAGGGTCTGCTGCATGTAAAGTAAGTGACCTATCACTGGGGTATATCCCCAACACTCCTCCAGCTTTTATTTTGAGACAGGGTTTCAGTAAATTGCCTAGGCTAGCCTAGAATTCACTTCTTAGCCCAAGAAAGACTGGAACTTGCCATTCTCCCATCCTGCTTTTCAGACTCCAAAGTAATTTGAATTATATGCCTGTAACACCAGGCCGAGACCTATTGAACTCATGTGGTCATCTCAAATTCTCAGTCTCAACCTCATCTCATATTCCAGGTATGATAAATACAATCTACTTTTGCCTTTGCAACCTCATTTTAAAGGGAGTGCCTAGTGGTAGACTTTTAAAAACTGACAAAAACAGTGTTGATCAATGACTTGAAAAAGATATTGAGGCTGGGAAATCATTGAGGAAAGATGTCAATGAGAGAAGGCCTGGGAACCAGGACAGCAACAGAGAGAGCAAACATTAGCAAAACATAGTGATATGTGTGTATTAAAATATAATGAAACCCACTATTTTGTGTACCAAACTAAAAGCATAATTAAAAGAGTAATTGAGTCTCAGACAGTACAAGCAGAGAGAAACAATCAAAGATACACACAAAGACAAACCTTGGGGTGGAATAAAACAAACGAAAGCCACCCGGTTACAGTTGTATTTGCTCAGTGGCACATCTCAACCTCGTCTAGAAACTCAGTCAAATGTCAGTTTCTCTCCCCCCACCCCCCCAGAAGCACTTTGTGAGTAGGTGCTGACAGGCACACGGTGGCCATTAGAGCTGTGCCGCTAAGAATCTGTCACCTTTCAGTGATGTCCTCTGGGAGCTTTTGTCCTCCTGCTCACAGTACAGCTCACAATACAGCCCTGACGCGGCTGAATATGACATCTACATTCCAAGCTGGAAGAAAGGGAGGAAGGAGAAGACAAGAAGGAGGATGCCCAGTGGAATGACGTCTTTCGAGATCTCCAAAGACTGCTAGGTTTCAGTTTATGAAAGTCTCATCACATCCATGTAATATCCAGCACCTCCACTTACAAAGACACTTTTTAGAATGTGGGGCTGTGTGGCATCAGGAAACAAAGTTAGGAAGGCTTCCTGAAGTCAGAGAGAGTGAATATAGAGGGGCCAAACCTCAGCTCCCATGAAAAGGCATGGTTCACAGACAGTAGATTTAAAGAGAGAAAAACCCAAAGTAACCTATGAAGAAAATACTTGGCCTAAAAATATCTGCTATAAATATAGACAGAAGCATGCAGACGACAAAATTGGTGTCTATTAGTGTCAACTCGAAAACATATAAAAGGATATTTATAACAGCACCAAAATGTATTTTTCATCTAGAAATAAATAAACCTGATAAAAGTTTGAATCCCATGGAAAATCATACAAAATTTTATTAGAAAACATAAGTACCTATACAAATGGAGAACTAATTCACACTCATGAGACCAATTTTATTGACAGAGTAACTCAAATGAATTTATACATTCCATACCACAGATATTTTCGTGGAGTTGTGCTCTACAATGCTGCATTTTCTTATGATTTTTACAAAAACTCACCGTAAAATTGAATTTTATAATGTATTTTATTTTATAGAGCTTACTGATATAAATGAAGTCAAATCTGCCATTCCTTTCTTACATGGCCAGTGAATTCTGTGTTGGATTATGAATTAGGAACTTAGAAAGCGTGGCAATGTCCTGTTTAAAAAGGACTTTTCTTTCTTCTCCTCATTATAGACTGTGAACTTTTGGAACATAATGAACAAATCTTATACTATGAGATACGACTCCATAGACCAGAGCACGCTAATGAGACATGTTTGCGGAACCTTTTCCAAAGTCTTCTGGAGAGATGGAAAAGCCAGCTGCATACCCTCGGGCTCTCAGGCAGGCCATTTGCCTAGTTCAGGACACCAACTCCAGTCTGGCCTAGTACAGCAGGGGGAGTTCCTGGCCTGCCTGTCTTCTAGAGTGCTGTCATGGACTATTCTGAATGGGAGTTATGACATGTCAGTTCTCATTTATATGTTTCATAAATCTTCTACGTCACAGGCTTTGCACACAGTGCTTCCTTCAAACCCCTCACTATTTGTCTGTGACTCATTTCTTGAGTATCTGTCCTTCTTTTGAATCATATAGGTACATGCACACATGCCTAAATACATACATTTATTTTGGGGATTTGATGTCATTGCTTTTCATCTTGATTTCCATTGACAATTATAAAATTATAAAAATAACTGTTGAGGCAGCTCTCTAAAGTGCTGAGAACCACAGAACCATGCTGACTGATGACCTGGCATTGGGAGAAAAATACTTTCTGTATTGTATCAAAGCAATATGGTTGATATTCAGTACTGTTGAAAGAATAACCAATTAGTGCAAAAATTAACCCAAACAGCACGATTCTTGAATCTTATGTTCTCCTGACACCCGAAAGATGTCAGAAATATTTAGTTTTAATGGGGAAATGGTAGCCAATATGGTCGAATGCTATAAAAATAGCAACAATACCTATAAAATGTGTCATTTTTGAGTACTTTATCTGCAAATAGGTTTGAATTATGGAGTGATACCTTAGCTAGTCTACTGACGAATAGCTGGCCATGATGTTTCCCACAAGAACAGTCAGGGTGGCAGACAAACAGATGTCTCTAGAAGGAGAACTTCACTTAGACCACTGGCAGATGGGGAGCTAGCCTGCTAGCACAGAGTGGCTTCCACATGACCGTGGAGCTCAGCTCTGCTGCTGAAACACATGGTAACAAACCTGGGGGAAGAAGACAGCTAAGTAACAGCACAGTATAGGAACCCGTCATGAGTTCATTTGCTGTCCTATAAATACTGTTGCTGAGAAAACCCCCATCTGCTTATGCATAGCCCACATCCAATCGTCAGGGTGAGCAAAGCACAAACAAAATCGAGCCACATAGAGTTTATTCTATTCCTTTATGTTAAACCAGGCTATTACTACATAAAGCAATATGATCATTATTCTTAACTTACTGATAAGGGCATTTGATTCTTTGAGCATATTCCTCACTAATAAAAGACACTGCCCCAAATAGATAGATTCCTATTTGACCCATAAGGAATATTCACATAATTATGTTCATGCAAAGGCTGTGGGGTAAGAAAAGCCAGGAAGAGCAACAGGATACTCAACTGTGGGATGAGCAAGCATGGTGGCATGGCTATAGCTTCCAGAATTTCATCTAGAGAAGAAAACAACACCTCAACCAGGTGGCTTCCAATTTGGATTAGTTTTGCAACTACCTTTACAATTCAAAAGCAAACCAAACTCTTAACACACTGACTTTCCATGAACTGAACTTAGAATGCCTTGCTGAAATAAAGTAGGAATTCATGAGAGACAGTAAGTTTTGGAACCTTTCACCCCTGATGGTATTAGGGTCTTCCTGATCAAAATTTCTACAACAGCAACAGATGACCATGGTACAAATTTTAACCTGAAACTTTGGAGGACTTTGGTTAAGTGAAATTGAATCGAAACAATGTACAGAAACTAAATAACAAGTCTTGGGCCCAAGAGAACAGAACAATATTACAGAAAATAAGTAAGGTCAGCTCTGGATGTGAAAATCCTAGCAGAATATTCTAGAAAGCATTTTTTCAGAGTTTGGCTAGGTCCTGGAGGCCACCAGGAGACAAGCATGCATCGTGTATGACCAACAGCATGCGCCTCAAGAACGGGGAGTTGAGAGAAAGTGGCCCTACAGTTTCCCTGGTACAGTTTTGCATGGGAAGCTCACCTGAGAGTGAGGAGGTGACAGTCTGAAGGGCAGGGATCTAGACACTAACTGGACTGTGGAGACTTAGTATTTCCCAGAGTTTCTGCAGGTCAAAGAGCATTTAAGGCGAGTGTGCCGAAGACAGAGCAAGTCCAGCGCTTCCCTGAGGCAGGTCTTCTTACCAGTAGGACCAGTTCATCCTGACTTGGAAGGAATGCTTTTAAACGTAGAAGTATCTGTGGTATGAGACAGAATGGTTCTCCTCAACCAGAAGTCCATATAGTCCCATGAAAACATCCCACAGACGCACTGTGTGTATGAAGAACACATTGAGCAAAATTGAAACCCAGAATCAAAAAGCTGGGCAGTGGTCTCAACTGAGAAGAAAAACTCACACCTAAAACATGCAAAGCAGCAATAGCCTTCTGAGACTGTGTCCCAACCCCACTCCTATGCCCTTTCCAACTTGAGTGTTTGATGGGAAAGCTGACTAGTCTGCTTTAGGTGTCTTCCTTCAGAAGCACTTTGCTGCTAACAGGGAAACCTTAACCAGAGTTCAAAAGTGGTCATGCTGAGTAACTGAGTAACCAGGGGCAAGGACCACAACACAGTAAATGTAGAGCCCTGTTTTAACCACAAGCAAGGATAAAAGAATTGAATTTGGGAGAGCAGATAGAGAAACATATTCTGGCGGAAGCTCCACCCCAACCCCTGGCATCCATATACCCAAAGACTCTGGAATGTTCTGGTGGAAGCTCCACCTCAATCTCCATCCCGATCTCTCTCTCCCCAAACCCTGCCTCATCTCAGAATGCGCACCACACATGGCTCCTCCCCCAGAGATGCTTAAGACCACTCCCACAGTGAATTGAAACTGCGCCCCCCCCCACCCCAGAAAACAGACACATAGGTTTTTGGTGAGCTCTCTTCCCCATCACCTCTCTCGGAGGCTGGAAAATCATCCGGGAGCGTTTTATCCAAAACCTAGGCTTTTTTCTAATTCAGATTTGGGCTAATTTGGGTTGCTGCGTTGGCAGAGAGGTTTATCGGGGTGCAGAAACTTTGCAAAACACACACTGTGGAGTGCCATGATAATGGCTAATGGCGGGGAATAAAGTCCAGAGAAGCTCACTGACTCAGACTCACACAGTAAGTTTCCGTGCTGGGCCTCATATCCGAGTCTAATTCCAAATCTTGGCACCCAGTTCTATTATCTACTACCTCTCTCAATATTTTCTAAAGATTCAAATTAAAATTCAAGAACAAGCAAAAGACAGAGAGAGAGAGAGAGAGAGAGAGAGAGAGAGAGAGAGAGAGAGAGAGAAATAGTGTACATGCTCTGCCTATAACTCTTGGTGCATAACTCCTCAACCATTTAGAACTAGTTTAGATTTCACCGAAGTCATCAAAGGAGAAATCGTTGGCTTGGAAAATACTTTGAAGTTTTGGAAACTCCGTGTCAAGTTGCCTAGTATTTAATCTTTGTCATTAGTGGAAACTATGCACACATCACTAAGCCCAACACAGAATCAGCATGCACCTGGTTACAGAAAAGAACACAACCAAGTCAGGTAAAAGTTGCCCCAAATGTAAGATAACTCTTTTGCTGACTTTTGTTTTAAGTGATTTTTGAAAATATGTTGCATTAATCAAATTAGCTGAACAACTATGGTCATTTTGCTGGGAACAGGCTGCTGGACGTACTCTCTGGTTTTTCCTAGGAACCTAACTGCAGTATTCATTTCTTACTCGCCAAGTTGTGCGATTTCATTTCCAGAGAAGTAGGAAATGCATTTTTGTAGTCATATGCACAGTGCTGTGTCTCCTGGGCTGCAACAATACTCCCTTAATTCCCTCCCTGCAGTTACTCTGGCACTGTATCTAATCTGGCTTAGGTGACACAGAAAAGTAACCATTTAGTGAAGGAAAACTTAATCACGTGATATTCTTCTAGTAGCAAATTAAAACCCTTTTAAAAACCCACAGAAGCAACTACCCTGGGCTCGTAAGGGCTCACAGAGACTGAACTGACCATGAAGGAGCCTGCATGGGACTGACCTAGGCCTTCTATAGATATGTGACGGTTGTATAGCTTGCTTTACTTTGGGGACTCCTAACAGTGGGAGCAGAAGCTGTCACTAATGTTTTGACTGGCTTTTGGGAACCTATTCCTTTTACTGGGTTGCCTTGGCCAGTCTTAATACAAGGGGAGGTACTACCACAACTTGATATAGCATGCTTTGTTGACACCCATACGAGGCCTGCCCCTTTCTGAAGAGGAACAGAAGAGGAGTACCTTGGAGTGGTCGGGGATGGTGGTTAGCAAGAACAGGAGGAGAGGAGGGAGAGAAACTTCAGTTAGGATGTAAAATAAATGAATTTGATTAAATAAATAAATAAAAATCCTGGATACTAGCCCTTCCTAACACCCACCTACAGGTCTTAGCTCTCCTTTGGGAAACCATCCCTTACTTAATACCACACATCTCCAAAGCATAGCCATGATGGCAATGGCTGCTGTTACTTTGATGACTGTTTAGTTAATAATTTGTCTTTTTGACAAAACGGCAGGCATCAAGAAGGTAGGAATCATGGGTCATGTTTACTTCCCTGCTTTCCGCCCTTGAGATGATGCCTGGTATTTACTATATATAGGCTCATTTGATGCTTCATTTATAGATGTTTGTAGCTTATGGTAACTTGTTACTAGATATTTTTCTGATATTTTAATCAAAAGATCAGATAAGGCTTGAGCTGTATTTTTACAATAAGTGGCGAACATTTACTTTCTGGCCAAAGAGGCAAGATTCTTATTTTAAAAAAAGAAAATCCAGGATGTAAGCGAACCCCTGCTATACAGCTGTTGAAATCTCCACTAAGCCACCCATTTTTCAGTAAAAACCAGGGCATCCTTAGCAACCTCAAGGAAAACCCACCTGTGCCAACAGTGAGATTAAAACAAGCTATTTCTAGAGTGTTAAGACTCTCCATACTGTAATTTCTGCCAGGAATTGATTATTTTAGCAGAACGCTGTGTTCTGAAGCAAGAATTCTTTGATGCGGCCTTAAACTAGATTGTAGAAAACCATAATGATGGCCATAACCCCTTCCTTTCTCAAGTCAGATTGTTTATATATCAGGGTTTTAACTTTAAGTTTTATGGATTTCTAAGTTTATTTGACTAATGCCATGCCACAATTTCTTGACATTCCACTTTAATAAAGTATGAATTAGAAATTCACATTATACAGCTCACGCTTTTCTTGGTGAGAAACAAAACTCAGAAGCACATGCTGGAGTCAACTGCATCTTGTTGATATCTATCTATGCAACTTACCCAAAAACAATCACTGATTTGACTAATACAAAACTCAAGAATTCACTCATCTATTTTGGGGGTAGCCACCTACCACCTTAAGCCTTCAGGAAGTGTCTTTAGTCTTTGCCTGATGGAATCCATGTATTGGAGTGATGAACATCACTTGATTTTGTAGCAAGTCCTAGAGTAACTTCCTGCCTCCAGTATAAGACTGGGTTCAGATTAATTTAAAGCACACACTTACTGAGTGTCTTAGAAGGACCAGCTACTTTCAGTAGCTGTGATAATAGCATCCTTCAAACAACCTTAAGTTTTGGAAGTGATTACATCTGAGAAACAAGATCATATGGTAAGTTTATTAACAGAGTGTTATTAAAGACAAGACAGTCAGGGTTGTCCACTTGATCATGATCACTCTGGATTTGATCTCACATTTTAGAATCTTATAAGTTGTTTAAGCATGTATATAAGAAGGGTGGCATCCCCTCCCCAGGTTTGCATAACTCATAGGGAAGTAGTCATTTACAGGAGTTGACCAGAAAGATGAGGCTGCAGAAGGAGATGGACTGGTACAGATATGAATTACAGGAAGAGGAATAAAACACTGCAGAGAGAAAAAAGAAAAATGTTGTCTTTTGTTGCTGATTGCTTGTCATGGAATTTATTTGGTCAAACCCAAATTATTAAACTTTATTTATAAGTCTGTTTTGTTTGATGTGTATATAGTTGTCATAGAGAATAAGCCACTGCGACATAATGAATAATTAAGAATACTTTCCTTTGTTCCTTGTTTTTTGTGTCAGCCAGAGTGGTAGAATTGCCCTAAAGTTGCCTTGAGTGAAGAAAAAAAAAAAAGGGCTCAAACTTTACAGGCAGCCTTATAGCTCTCCCAAGACGAACCACAGCAGCCAGGGTCTTCAGAGCCTCACTAATTCATGTCCGGCTTGTGTTCTCACCTCTGCCTTGTTTATCCTATGCAAAAGCATCCTGCAGTCTTAAAGGACACCTGGAGAAGCTAAGCTACTGCTTGTTCCCTTCTCATTAAGCGTTCATGTGCACTCTCTGTAAGCTGTGTGGATGGACTACTTCCGTAGCTTGGATTCTTCCACCCCTCATCCTCTGACTCCCCACCCTGCACAACAAATGACTCCAGATCTCCTTCCAATAATCTATACTATTTACCCTTTCTACGTAGCTGGACCCCATTAAGCAGCTCTTGAGATTTCTTTGTTTCATAGACTGCAAGTCACTAAGACGTACACCTGCAGAGGACAGTGCACAGGGAAGGCTCCAGATCTGCAAGCCACAAAGCCAGAGGGTTCCTTTATGGCCTTTTGCCACTCCATGCTCAGAGGTCCTTAGTTGTTCACAAGATTGTCTACCCCAGTGTCGCGAGCTGCCTCGACCAGCAAGGAAGACGCAACACCAAACTCTTCTTTCTGCAGTTTATTCAGGAACCTTGAACAATCTTCTGACTCTCTCTGACTCTCTCTCCGGGTGGAAGCCCGCCTGCAGCCTAAGTAGCCTCTGGGTAGCCAACCTCGGCACGCCACGTGGGCACTACAGATAGGTCCAGGTACGCGCAGAAGCAAGCCAGATCTTTAGCCTTAGCCAAATATGGAGTTGTTTATCACACAGAGCACTCGCCATCGGGAAGGCGGAGGGCGGAAGCCGGCGCCATCTTTAAGGCGCAGCTGCACGCAGCTCTCTACAGTTCCCCCTTTTTTAATATATAGCAACAGGAGAGAGCAGAGGCCTAATCTCTGTAAAACCAGGGGCCTTGTACTGATCCTCATTCAGGCGTCATCCACCCGACAAGTACCAGACCCAACCAATACCTTTGCACAGAGGTGGGAAATAAGGTATCAACCCACATGCAATTAGGCATACTCTCCTCGGGGCCCAAAACTCGGTGGATTCTGAGTGCAGTGCTCAAGCCTAGCATCCTGTGCCTGGAAAGCTAGTATTTCATGGTAGCCAGCCATGCGTGGGGGGACTGTCCTGCTTCTACAGCTGTAAAGGCTTGAATGATCGTGGCTGCATTGCGACACTGGGAGACCTTCATGTGGTAGATGCACCACAGGCAGACCAAGGAGACCATTACCAGTAGGCCTGTTAAGGCTCCTATGCCCACCTACTCCTTAAGATGGTTATAGCGTCAGAGATCCATGAGGACAATCCTTCTGCCAGCCCAGCGTCCATCTGGGTCGAGTTCACCGTGACGATGGCCACTCTCAGCTGCTCCATCAGGCCGTCAAACTCTCCGGTCCAATTACCTAAAAGATAACTCTAATGGGAGATAAGGAATCATGACGAATTGGCATTGGCCTCGGGAACATGGACAGGATCTACAATCTGAGGGGAGCCCAGTTGGAACTGATGTTGTACAGGCCCCTGTGCATCTATCATATATACTCCACATCCAGTTTTAGATCCATCCGTAAACACATTTGGGGCTTTAGAAATGGGCTGCGATGACGTTATCTTAGGAAATATTACCAGATGCTCTTTAAAGAAACCTTATAGTGGGTGTTTGGGGCAATGATTATCCATGCTTCCAGTAAAGCTGCACTGCAAAATAGCCCAATCATCTATTGTGGCACATAATGTCTGAACTTGATGGTTGGCAAAAGGTACTACAATGGTAACTGGAGCGACCCCAAAATATTGCAGGCATTGTTGGATTCCAGTCATGGCAATGTTTGCCACTGCAGTCGGGTAATGTTCGATGGACTTAGCTGGTGAGATTTTGGAATAACGTCTTGGCGAAGAGGTTGAAATGACCACACCTGTGAGCATCTCTAGTGGCGTGGAACAGCTGCAGCAGCTAGAACCTTCTGAGCAAAGGTGATGGTTAGCACCTGGTCCCCCCAGCTACTGGGTAGAAGATTCATGCCTACCCCTGGGTGCAAACACCTCTGTTCCTTTCTCTTCTCCCTCTTTCTTATCCTCGTCCTTTCCATCTGCTCTATGAGTGTCCTTACCTCTTCCTCCGAGTCTGTAGACTCTAGGTTTTCTATATCTTTTCCCTTTGCACTGCTTGCCTGTTCCGATCTCTCCTCCTGTAACATCTCTAAAGCCGCCTGTCCACTTCCCACTGCCTCACTGCAACATTGATCCTCAAGACAGCCTCTTATAAGTTTCCAAACAGGTCTCACCCCGGCCTTGAGAATCCCTTGCTCAAAAGCAAAATCTAAATCTTTCCCCAGTTTTTCCCATGAGGATATCGTGAGGCTCCCGGAAACGGCAAAGCATGGTGCAACTGTATCACACTCCTGTAAAAATCTTTCCAGCGTGTTCCTTTTGATTTCTAAATTCTTTGAACGAAGCAGCTCATTAAGAGCCAAAAAAATTGGGTGCGACGGAGAAGCGCCCATAACTGACCTAGCAACCTTTTACGTTTAAACTTTTACTTTCGGTTCGCATAGCGGCGAGCCTTCCCCGCTCTCTCTTTAACTACAGAGAGGAGCAATTTTCCCGCTCTTGTCGCGGACTCCCACCTTACCTGGGAACTATACCAGCTCTTGTCGCGGACTCCCACCTTACCTGGGAACTTACCAGTGCACTGCCCTGACTGCAGAAAGTTCTGAATCTTTGTTAAGCGGTAGGAGAGAGGTCCCCATACGGGCCACCACTTGTCGCTAGCCGCCTCAACCAGCAAGGAAGACGCAACACCGAACTCTTCTTTCTGCAGTTTATTCAGGAACCCTGAACAATCTTCTGACTCTCTCTCTGACTGTCTGACTGTCTCACTCTCTCTCCTGGCGGAAGCCCACCTGCAGCCTAAGTAGCCTCTGGGTAGCCAACCTCGGCACGCCACGTGGGCACTGCGGATAGGTCCAGGTACGCGCAGAAGCAAGCCAGATCTTTAGCCTTAGCCAAATATGGAGTTGTTTATCACACAGAGCACTCGCCATTGGGAAGGCGGAGGGCAGAAGCCGGCGCCATCTTTAAGGCGCGGCTGCACGCAGCTCTCTACACCCCAGAGTTTTCATTCACAAAATTGTTAAAGATGCTATCTTTCCGAGTGACTGGTAGAAGCCCCTTTCTATTTTTTCTCACTTGCTTTTGAGACAAGGTCTTTTATTTAATATCGACTAGGCTGGGACTCATTGTGTAGCCCTGTCAGGGTTTAACCTGCAATCCTGTTGTAAGCCACACACTGGGGCAACAACTGTAGGGGTTCCTCCTATATGAAATTCGTATGTTGCAGGATATGAGCATGAGGATTAGAATTAATAGGCAAAAAAGAACAGAAATATGAGAGAAATAAAAGACAGAAACACAGAACAGCACCAGGAAGGAAACTCAGCGAATACTGAACTGCCCACATTTATTTTCCACATGCTTATTTACTTTATTCCAAAAGGGAAGTGGGGAGGCTACAGAGTTCTGGTGTAGGAGGTCCTTCTGTTTGTGTGTTGCTTTCATTGGTTGAATAAAGAGACTGCCTTGGTCTTTTGATAGGGCAGCCCTTAGGTGGGCGGAGTAGACAGAACAAAATGTTGGAAAGAAGTGAAGGGTGGCAGACGCCATGTTTCTCCTGCCTGAGACAGACGCTGGTTAGACTCATGTTGGTAAGCCACAGTCAAGTGCCAATACACATTAATGGAGATGGGTTAAACAAATATGTAAGAGTTAGCTAAAAAGAGGTTAGAACTAATGGGCCAGGCAGTAATTTAATTAATACAATTTCCGTGTGGTTATTTCAGGTGTAAACTCTCCCGGCAGGACGGAACAAGGGACCCCACACTGGGCGGCCCAGAGCCAGGCGGCCAGGACCAAAAGCAGGCCCGCTCTGAGAGGGCTTAAAAAGGAATTCTAAACGCAAATATAGAGTTTAGCACAGCTGGCAGCATGCCATAGCTCCTTTCAGAGAGAATTTCCTGACTCAGCAGCCGTGAAAGCCTCGCGGTTTTAAAACGTGGCTTCCTGGGCTATGCCGCCAGCTCCTCATTACTACAGAGTTCATTAACATGATACAGGGTATAGACCTGAATTCTCTGACCTTTGGTCCAGATGGAGCAAATCCAACTCTGTACTCAAAATACTAATCAACCACACCCTAGGTCAGGATCTCTTCTTTGTAGCCATACCTGTTGTCAACAACTTTGAGAGTAAGTAAAATAAGTAAAAATCAGCTCAAACTCTCTGACCTCCAGTCAAGGTGGAACAGGCTCACATCTGTGGGCCCCCACACAATCCTCTGCCACAGCTCCCCGTGGATGGGATTATAGCTGTACACCACAACACTCACCCTAGGAACACTTATCAGTGCTAAACGGTACATAAGGTAAGAAGAATGACTAGTGTTGGGGACTTTTCTTGGTCTCCCAGTGCTCTGACTCATAAGATGAGCACTGATGACCAATGAGGAGAACACTATGCTTCATGGGAGGCAGAGAAACATTGCCATTAACCTATAATAATCTCTAAAATGTAACTTTAGCTAGCTACCCCATACTAGCCACATTTGGGTTATGTTTCTGTACTTGCTTGTCCTGGAGGCCACTAGTGTAAATAACCTTGCCTCTCCCATTCAGGTACGAGAATGATAGTTCCATCATTGGCCTAGACAAACATCCAGGTATTTGAGGGCTAGAAAAAAAAGACTCTTTACATAAATCTCCTATGCACAAGGAGGAAACGCAACCCATTACAGTTTTATACATCTGGAGAATGGGGTGGATGTAGTGCTATTTGCCTAACTAAATGAAAGTTAACTATTTAAAATGCATGAATCTTTGTGAGTTGTGAGTAGACTCTCCCTGTGTAACAAGACATGCTAGGAAATGAAGCATTATGAAAGTATTCAAATATTACAGTGGTTATGTTTCCAGTTGGAAAAATATATGCAGCATAGATAGGATCCTGTTGTATAAATATGTATATAGAGATAACAATATGGTTTTGTTTTTAAAATGAATGAACCTAACTAAAAACCTCTCTGGTGCATAACAGCCAGAAAATATCCCTTATTCTCTCTTCTCCCAACCCCTAAGATGCTCAAATAAAGGCCTGTATAGAGCGATGTTTTGTTTGTGTAATTGTTTCTTGTTCAGGACATACTTACTTTTTAAAGTTTTCACTGGTGTGGCATAATTGATTAACCTGTTCTTGATACTCAACTCCAAAGCTCACAGATAGTAGGTAGCACAGACTCGTGTGTACTCTAACAAGGTTTCACAGGCAAAGCTCACAGATAGTAGGTAGCACAGACTCGTGTGTGTATACTCTAACAAGGTTTCACAGGCAAAGCTCACAGATAGTAGGTAGCAGACTCGTGTGTGTGTCCTCTAACAAGGTTTCACAGGCAGCCATTATCTACAACTCTTGCTTGACCATGAGTGTGTGGCAACCTGGCCTGGCACGTGAAGGTACAAACACAACATGATCTAACACATTAGAAAATGGCACATTTGACTTTTCTTTGGTTTAGGTTTTCAGTTCCACTTGACTTTGCTGGGGGAAATAAGGTAAGGGCCCTGAAGTTTTGACTAAGCAATTAAGCTGTCTGCCAACAAGAAAAGGCAAAGCCCCACCCGGTGGAAAACATCACTTTGCAGCATGACGTGATGCTTTGGCTTTACTGGAAAGGTGGTTTTCTACGTCAGCCTTTTAGCCAATGTGAATTCTGTAGATCATTGGGAACAAAAGCCCAACCATGCCAGCATCACATGATTTAAATGGCAGGTACCACTACTTAGCCCAAGACACTGTGGAGTACCATGGTTAACACTGTTGAGTGGGAAGAGGAGACATGACTATTCCCAGGTTGCCAACTCTAATTTCAGAGGAAAATGACAACCAATGTATAGCAGAGGGAATAAAGATGGGAGATGGTTCCCCTAGTCTACAGTACAAACTTCAGTTCAGGGAGCATAGCTTTAGCAAGCTGGCAGGAGAGCTCTCACAACTCCCTGTAACTTGAGTTCTAGGGGGACCCGATACCTCTGGCCTCCACAGGCACTTGTACTCATGCACACACACACACACACACACACACACACACACACACACACACACACTCACACACACACACACACGTGTAACTTTAAAACAAACACATAAAGTGAAATATTTGCCAAGTTGGTCTGCACAGCAAATTCCAGACCAGGCTTACATAGTGAGATACTGTCTCAAAAGAAAAGAAGGAAGGAAAAAAGGAAGGGAGGGAGGGAGAGAGAGGAGGAAGGAAGAAAGGAAGGAGAAGAAAAGCCAGGATAAGAGAAGTTTTCTATGACTTTTTTCTCTAAGTCTGGGAAGGGGGAACTGGCTAGCACCCGTGGATTGACTTTGGCAGTGGGGAGCCTTCCTTGTCAGTGAGCTCCATCTGTGCCTGCCTGTGCAAGCAGTTACTGCTTCCAGTTAGGAAACACATGATGCCTTCGGCAGGGAAGAACCAGCTTGGCGGTCCCTCTCTTCTTCCTCCACTTCCACTCCCTCCTCCTATCTCTACTTTCTCTTCTTCCAAGAAAAGCATGGGCATGAAGCAATTGCAGAGGAACTTAGTGACAGGGGTGGGAACGGTGATGGAGAACGTGGGTCATGGAGCAAGTCGTATGACACCGCTATCCTAGAATCTTGCTATTTCTCTTCCTGCTAAAAGAGCTGATCATAAACTGTCTTCCTTAAATCGTAAACAGAGAAAATAGTGCTACCTATAAGGGGGTGAGGGAATTGAATGCAGGTAATGGGTACAAATTATGAAAGAGGTTATAGAGCTAATTCTTTTTCTAGTTCCAATTCTGTCGTGGATTTTTTGTTTTGGGTGGCAGGTAAGTGTATAAAATTTATTCAATACCAAAAGTGCGAAATTTAATGTCAGACTTCACAGCTTCCACTCTGAATGCCTAGTCTAAACCATATGGAACGGCGGTTCTCAACCTGTGGGTCACTACCCCTTTTGGGGGTCAAGCGATTCGTTCACAAAGGTCATCTAATATCATTGGGAAAACACAGATATTTAAATTACTACTCATAACAGTGGCAAAACTACAGTTAAGAAGTAGCAGTAAAAATCATCTATGCTTGGGGAGCATCGTGGCATTAGGAAAGTAGTAAACCACTGGCATAGAAGCTCTTTGAGTTGTATATGGGCCTGGTTGATTTGGATGTGTGATATTTGCATTTATTTGCAAGGGTTTTTAAATAATAAAGTTCACAAAACTTTTAGAAAGACAAGAAAAGAAAATGGTGTTGTGCTAAGCAAAGCACGCCACCCACCCCTAGAGCACCCTCCTGAGCCGGTGTCACAGAGAAGAGCACCAACTTTGTACCAGTTCTGCCTCCTGATTCCAGAATCCACACCTAAATGTCAGAAGCTTAGGGCCTTCGGTCTCTCTGTTGCCTCTGACACACTTGGAAAGTTGCTTTCCTTGTGGCTACGTCAGATTCCCTGAGCGCTGGCCAGGGACAGAGAGCTATGAAAACCTCCGTTGCCTTTCCCCAGCTCTTGTGTGCAGAGTCCTGAGTTTCTCAGACTGAGTTTGGAAGCCTGGTTTCTCTTCTGCTATGAACCAATGGTATGACTTTGGGTACATTTTTTTTTTTTTTTTGCCTTGAGGAGATCCAGACCACAACATAAGAAGTATTTTTAAACACATACCCCATGCAACATGTCTCTGACAGGTGATATTTACTTCTCCATGTGGGAGAGCGAGGAAGTTAAGGGAAGGAGGAAATGAGGGGCTGTGACTAAAATTCATTATATACATGGTTGAAACTGCCAAACAACAAAAACATTGAATAAACAAATAAACAAATATTTTAGACCATTTTATTTAACAGGAAAATTAAATCATTCTGCCGAGCTTCATCACTGGAAGAGGCCACAGAATCGAAGCTGTAAAGCTAGGAGGAACCGTGGGACTAGCCTAAGTGCACAGAGGCCTACAGACTTGATGCTAATCTATTTTGTATTCCAGGTCATTTATTTGCATTTAACCAATATTCTAAGCATTGAAATTCCTTAGCATTCAAAATGAGTTTTTAATTAAATGTCAAGTCTGACAGATAGATGTCTCTGGCAGAAGTCTTTCTTAAAAAATTAGGTGATGGAAAGCCAATGGCAGACTTGGTCCCACAAAGGACACACCCCTTCCTGCCTTACTACTGGCTCTGCAAGAATTCTGTGGAAACTGAAGCCCTTTGGCCTCCAGCATCGCCTGAATCACAGGAGAAACTGTTTCTGTCGAGTGACATCTAAGAATTCACTCTGATGACCAATACTCACTATTGTTTTGCAAATCTCATCTGCAAGGTTGGAAAGAGGTTATGCCATATTTCCTGTTACCCCTTTGACTCAGCAAAACTCTGGGAACATTAAGTGCAGCTTACTCTCTTAGACAGTGTTGATAATAGGTTGATTATTAATATGATTTTAGTGATTACCTTTTCATCACAAATGTTCAGTATGGTAACCATGGTAAGTACCTAGTGACATCCATGCTAAAAATGGTTAAAACATTTGAGTCACATTTAAGTGAACAAGAGAATTCTACTGTTCAAGAGGGAATCTAGTGAAAGTTGGTAAAACAGGTAACATCCATATTTGTATGATAGTCAATTCTTGGATGTTTTCTTAAATGTTTTGAAAAAGGATCTAGATATCCTGTGATGATAACATCAAGAAATGCCATTTTTGATGTCCAGCTAGAAGTGTTTGTTGAGTGAGCATGTAAAAGAATTTGGGGGTCTTGCCTTCCCCCTAAAAAGAAAGAGTAAATAGATTAGAAATTTTGGACTACTGTGGAATTGCAAACTTTGCAAGACCAAGAGGAGTTGCCCAGTTCTGTACCTACCATAGATGAAGGAAACCAGAAATTGAAATGTGGGGCAATGGCCAGAAGACAGAGAAGAGGGATAAGAAGAATTTTCAAGGTGGGTGGCCAGATAAGGGGTGCAGGTGTTTCTGGGCATAAGTCATATCAAGGCAGAAAACATACTTTTCCATCTCAAAACTGACTCCCCCCTTTCCTATTATTGTATTTCCATCAATGAAAGGATGCTTGTCTAGCTACCCAGGCTGTGACCTTTAAGTAATATTTGAGTCAGCATTGGCTAGAATTTTAGAGCTGGTTTACACCTTAAGGAATAACTAATGCAGCCCCTCACTGCGCAGTTGTGAACTTGAATGTCAGCGAGTTATCACTACAAGCAGTAGAGAAAGGTCTTAATCTCTTAAATTCCTAGCTGAGATGGGAGATATGGTGGCACACACCTGTAATATCAATGCATGGAAACAGAAGCAGAAGGATTGCTGCAACTTGGAAGCCAACCCTGAACTATATAGTGAATTTCAAGGCAGCCAGGGCTACATAAAATCCTGTCTCAAAAAAAAGGAAAAAAAAATCCCATTGCATATTCTCAAGTCACACCTATGCTTGGATTTCCCCTTACTGTTTTTATATTATTTTACCATGCACAAAGTCCCTCATACACTCTCATACACGAAGTGAATCTCCTTACAGATCTCTTAGATCTAACCTTGCCCTTTGCCTCCACTCTGGCTAAGGTGTCCTCTAAAATTACTTCAAAAAGCTGTCCATAATTTTCATTTGTTTCAGTTTGCCCCAACTATTTTAGTCAGCATTTCTTGGATAAGAAATTCATGTTTCATAAGAAATCACTGACTAAACTCTAGAATCTGGTTAATAAGTATTTGAACTTTAGAATAAAGTAACTTGGGTTTACCCCAACACCAAGCAAGAGAAGTGCTCTTTTGAGTTGTTAGTTAGGGTTGTCCAAGAAACTCCCTAAACATATGGCCCTTCCAAAAAAGGGGGAAGGTAAATCCCCATTGCTAGGGCCCAGAGGCCCCTGAGTTGGAACTGACCTGAAAGGTTTCTCCCTGAGGTCTAGTTTTTATGATATCATAAGGTGACATGCAAGCTTGCAAATGAGGGAAGAAACCAACTATCCTACCTAACTATGATGAATATAAATCTCATCAATGGCCAGCATGGCATGATAGGGTATGCATACCTTGGCAAGAACCAAAAACTCTCTACTTGAATTTAAGAGCCACTCAACAAGAGGGAAACCATGTCTGGTACTACAAACTTAACTACTCAGTACTAGTGAAATCATGGTCATTGGAGGAGAATCTCATCTTCTTTAGTCTCTTTTGTTCTGTTATTGGTGGTTCCAATTGTACTAAAGCAATTCCAGAGAAATTCAGAGCCCATAGACAAGTTGAGAATTTCACCCCTTGCTGTTAGAGCCTCAGCTCATCAACTCTAGGTTCATCTGTTAAACAATCTACACTACTCTATTAAAATAGCATCATCTCTAACAACACTCTAAACATTTGTCCTCATACCCACAAAGAAGTGTAGTCTTCACCTTCATCAAGGAAGCTTCTTGTTGCAGCACAGAAAACCACAAACAATCAAAATGGAGAGTTGTAGAACCCTGCCCCCAATGGATACATCTACAAAATAGTTCCATGCTTAAGGGTCAGGGAAGAAGATATGGAATGGAAGTGGTATGTGAAGGCCAGAGGATCAGTAAGATTGGATCTCCTAGAAATATCAGGAACTGTACATGTATGGCCTCACCAACATGACTGCCTAAACATGAACTGAACAGTAACAACAGATGAGCCAAAGTGGATGAGGACTATCCCACAAGGCCTCAACCCCACACAAAGAATTACAGGCAATCGAAGAATGCTTAGAGAGTCAGCTGTTTTCTCCAGGGAAGAGCACATCGCTTGGTTATCTAGTATCAACATGTCAGCCCTGAAAACACACATATGAGTAAAATTATGCAGACTGAGAAGATTATAGTTAGGAATTTATATGTATACACATGCAGATGTATGCCTATAACAGCAATTAATGAAAAAAGAGGCCACAGATTTGAAAGAGAGCAAGGAGGGGGATATGGAAAGGTTTGTAGGGAGGAAAGGAAAGAGGAAAAAGGATTAATTATATCATAATCTCAAAAATAAAAGTAAGTAAAATAATGGGTTCAAATTTGAACCTGAGTTCAAATTCATTATCAACTTCTAATGCTGGGTAAATTACTTAACCTTCTTGAATTCATTCTCATCACCATAAAAGGGGATCACAATAATAATATTTCAAATTAGCAATTCTTTCCCTTCTTAAGTGCACAACCCTCTGAAATCTGGCTTGCACTACCCTTCCAGTCTTGTCTCCTTTAAGTTTTCTGCTTTAGCAACACTGGTCTCTTCTTGATCCTCTGAACACACTGTTCTTAGCAGCTTCTGAAGGGTGTCCCAATTGAGGAAGATACCCACCCCCTCCTTATTGTTGGTACAAATCCATCACGTGTATGTCTCATTTCCAGAAAAAGAAATCGTTGAAGGAAGATTCATGGGAAACACCCCAAAGTCATGAGCTCTGAACTCCCACGCGTTCCCCTGTCTGGCCTGTAACATCAGCTGATCTCTTCCAAGAGACTATATCACCCCCCCCATTGGCAGTATTCACAGGGCTTGTAGCTTTACCACCACAGTCATTCCCCTTTGTGTGACAGTGTGTGTTTCTGTGACTGTCCCTGTGACACTCTTCCATCCCCTGTATACCCCACAATTTCTTCTTTAGTCTCTTTTGTTCTGTTATTGGTGGTTCCAATTGTACTAAAGCAATTCCAGAGAAATTCAGAGCCCATAGACGAGTTGAGAATTTCACCCCTTGCCTGTTAGAGCCTCAGCTCAACTCTAAGTTCATCTGTTAAACAAAGGATAATCATGGCTGCAGTGATACTGCCCTGAACAGCCTATGACAGTCTCACCATCTTTTTGCGAGGGCTTGCAGTAACCATTGCCACACCTTTTTTTTTTATTAGGCTTGTCTTCCCAGTTTATCACAAACCTTACTCCTTTTCTCTCATGCTTATAAAATTGGAGCCTGAGCTGCGATGAACTTCTTATGGTTCTGCTAACTTCATCCAAACATCAATGTTCCTAAACTAATAGAAGGACAATGTTCCTCTACTTCAGGGTCAGAGGTCAACTCAATTGATACCTAAGAGGAACGCAGGAAATCCAGAACTCCGCCATCTGTCTTCCCCAACTTTGATGAATGACTTAAGCTTACTGTATTTGCAGTAATAGTCCTCAAGTCACAGAGCTCTCGCCTTCCTGGTGAAGCATTTTAATCTACATAGAACCATGCTCCAGTATGGGTGGGTTGCAGGTGGCACTGTGCAGCAGAGTGCCTTGCCGAAATCCAGTGCACGCTCTTCGCCAGGCCTAGACCCGGGTGGATCTGCTCAAGGGGTGAAGGACAGTTTTACAATTCTTAGAAAAGTTACTCTAGTTGGATAAACTCCACACCCTCCAGGTTGAGGTGGGAGAGGGAGGCTTTTGCCAACTTACATGAAGACTCCGTGTGGATCAGAGCTTGCCATGACAGAAACATGGTGGGAGTTTGATAAACACAACTTATTATAACCATGATCACCAATCCTAACTGCCTTACAATAATGGCTTCAGAACAGAAGTATCAAGTAAACGCTAAGGACTTTATCTTAATGGAAACATCCTACATTCTTTATTACTTAAGAAAAAAAATGAGTACATTGTGATTTAACCACTCTGTCATCAATTTTATTTTTTTGTACATAAACTTGATAGAAATAATTCCTTGATATAGTTTTTGTTTTTAGTTCAAGCTTTTAAAGCAAGAATCATTAAAAGAGAATCTGCTCTTTTATTTTTTTGCTTTAAAATATATTCTCTGACTTAGTTACTTAGAGTTTGAAAACTTTTTTTTTTTGAGTTTGGAAACGTGATTCACAGTGGTTTTATAGGCTTTCCAAAGGGAAGCAATAGGATAGGTTTGTTTTTCTTTTGTGGTTTTTGTTTATTTGTTTGTTTTGTATTTTTGGCCAGAGGAGCAGAATGCTGTTTCATGCAGAGACAGTCAGGAGAAAGGAGAAGGCCCTCCTTCCCACTGGAACTGCTGCACCATAGAATTCTTAGGTATGACATCACCAGTTTCTGGTTTCACAATCAGGAGCCTTAGTTGCTAGAGCTGGTCAACAGAGAATGCCAGGAAAGGGAACTCGGTATTTAAAATTCCATAACCGTCCATAACTGTTACTTGTCTGGGCTTAGACTTTTCAAATAAGCTCCCCACAATGTCCGGTGTTTCTCTGAGAATAAAGAGTTGGTCAGGGGTAGATTAGTGAGAGTGAGGTGCCCACAATGTATATCATTTATAACGTGCTTATGCTAAGAGTAAAGTCCACACAGGACTTTTATTTAGCTTTAAGGAAATTAAGCAGTTACCAAATAGGTTTAAAGACATTCCTGTCAGGATTTAAAAAAAAACATATTTATAGGTAAATTTCACCATTTCCAAAGTAGCTGAGGAAATGAAATACAAATACTGAAGTTATAAAAAGTGATTTAAAAAGTTCCATTTGGCATGTGAGCTCTGTTATTGAGGCTAGCGGCAGTTCAAAGACAGACACAGCATACATCAAGAGACTTGATGTGCAGGTTTATTGTTCCCAAGACATTTATGACTTAAGAAAAAATGTATGGAGAAAAGATGTGGCCAGCCTCTGAGACAATTGAAATGTAACGAAATGTCCGTGATCCTGCAGTGGAGTTACTGTACTCAGAAGACTCGGGGTGAGCAAACACCATCATGACATCTCTGAACTGCCTGAGTGGATTTTAGGAACCTCTGTGACCTAATAAACAAATAAGGTGTGGTGGGAACCAAAGTGGAAAATCAGGATCCCAGCCACCACCTAGCAGCATGCTCTCTGCAATAGTGCACACAGCAAAGTAATCTCAACCAAAATGTAGTAAGCATGAACCAGACTGACCCTGACTGAGGACTCTCATGCCTGGCCATAGTCGGTAGGCATGCTACGGAGGCATCTTGGCTTTCTTGACCTAGTAGAAGGAGACATTTCTTTTTCTCCACATGGGTGTGGCAAGGTTCCCTGTGCATACCGTCATGAATGCAAATACTCCCTGTTTCTGGCAATAGAAATTCCAACCAAGCCATGGCTTACACAGTTTAGTTCAGTAGTTTCGTTGTTTGTATTAATGTTTATTTGTTTGTTTGTTGTAAAACATGACCAGAGATGGGCAGTTCAAAGCTGGTACACAGTAGTTTCATATCATTCAGGCACCTAGGCATCTCTTGCTCTCATTTGAACCCTTTTATTTAGCAACTGGATTTTGCCTCCATGCTCAGTACATTGTGGTTGCCAGACTGCGGCATCTAATCAGGAAGAGCAAAGCCATGCCAAGAGGGGCTACTCCTGTGAAGAATTTTCTCACCCATAGACACCCACGCATATTTCATTAGACAAAATGAGGTCTTACATTCAATCCTGTTTCCTGAAAAGCTAGAAATATACCTCTTTGAAAGTACCACCGTTCTGGGCATGGTACTTACTTCCTTTTGCTGAGCAGTAAGAAAGAGATAACTGACAAGCAGCTGTCATGTATCTAGCTGTCATTCATTGCCAAAAGCAGCCAGCGCAGTTTGTGTAGGCCAGCAGCCAGCCTCAGGCCCACCTATGGAGGGCTACAGTCTAGCGCTGTTCCCTTTCTGACCACCTTTCACAAGAGCTGTAAGCTGTAGCCATAGGCCAATCCCATCCTGATGCCTGCTTTTGTGCACAAACGTTTCCTGGCACACAGGAGAGCCCCATTCATTACGTGGGTGGCTTCCCCACTACGTATCAGCATAGGTAAGTAGCTCCTGAGACTACGGCCTGTGCTGCAGAGCTGGAAGAGTTACTGCGTGGCGCTTCATATCAAGACGGGCTGTGACTAGGCTAACTCAGTTATCAGCGGCATTGGCCTTGTCTTGTTCATTCTCCTGTGAACTAGAGACTGGCTGAAGAACATAAAGCCAAGCAAATACTGGGGAAATGATAGAGAATTACTTTTCTTATTGCTGCTTTCTCTAAGGATATTTAATAAACACTGAGGGACCGTGGGAGAAAGGTTAAAAAAAAATCACAAAGACATTGAACCAGACATTCTTAGCCCACTAAATCCATGTTCACAACGGTCTGTCTCCAGAACTCTTGCTTTGTGAAAAAATAAATCTCTATTATATAAATCATGGTGTGTGAGACCTTATGCTAATCGCTGCTGAATGCTTCCCTAATGACATAGTTTAGGTAACTCTCATATAAACCTTTAGGAGAGAATAAAACCCAGTCAAACTGTACAGTTATTAGAAGGGCTGCTCACTTTTTCTATTTAATCACAAACTTCATAATACTATAAAAAACGTTTAGACACAAGCAGTCTGGACGGTGCTTGAACTGAACACCTTTTCCTCGCCATCTTACAGCTTAAAAGAATACACTTGACTTAGCGGCCTTAGTGGTGCACATTTGAAATCTCCCATACTCAGAAAGCTGAGGCAGGAGGATCATGATTTCAAGACCAGCCTGATCTACATATAATGAGACAGTGCCTCAAAACAAACAAAATAGCTACTTGCCTAACCTAGAACCATCACTTGTCTGTAAGCAGGAGGAAAGCATGTCCTTATATCACAGGGGTTTTATGAGAATTGCATAACAATGTTAAGTGCAGTGTCCCTGGCTAAAAGGGCTTAAAACTATTACTTGTCTGGTTCATAAAATATCTTCACTCATTTTAGTTATTCAGTTCTTTTTAATACTAGAATCCTGGATGAATTTTAAGGGTAGGCTAAAAAAATCGGTTTTCACGTTTTCTGTGAGCGAATGCGTGTTTTTTAAAGAGATTTTGCCTGTGCGTCTCATCTATGGAAATTCCATCTCTGTAACCCTCATCCACCTGGAAACCAGCTGGGCTTCCTTCGCCGCAGAGGTGGATCTTTTCAGGCCCACGTTTCCACTCATTCATTCAGACCTCCTTTCCTTTGCCTCCAGCAACATTACTCAACCTCAGTCAAATCAATACTACTAACTGAACACCTATTATATTAAGAGTAGTCCGGAAGAGATGAGGAGGAAAATAATAAAAAGATATTTTAATTTTTCCACAAGAAAGCATCTGATGTTCAGTAGGTAACTGTCTCCTGTTAACATGGGCCTTAAGTCTGACCGCTGGCATTTTGAGATGCTAATAATATAAAATATGCACCCTTCCTTCTCACAGATCCCCCCCCCACATTCATGAATTTTGTTTTGTTCGTTCTGATTTAACCAGGATGGGCTTTATTTGACCCTGGGTTTGGAGCTCACCATTGGTGCACAACTGAAGGAAGAATCTATTAGTTGACAAAAGTTATCAAGGAAGTCTAGAGTCCGTGAGCCCCTTCCCAATCTGTGATTGGACGTTGACAGACCCAGTCTTGAGCAGGTCTAGGGCAGAAGCTGCTGTGGGATCCTACTCTGAATATAACATTTCCCAGCCCCAGTAGTTGTTCATTCATTCCACTCCTTCCAAGATCTCCCCTGAACCTTAGAAAGGGTTGTGTGCATGGCCAGTAGGGTTGTATGCATGGCCAGTAGGGTTGTGTGCATAGCCAGTTGAGGGCTGAGTGCTCAACCATCATTTATTCTAAGCATCTTTAGGAGCCATGAGTCCCTACATCCACCACAATGCATACAAAGGGAAGCTTCTCTGTTTCAAGACAAGAGTAGCATTTGTCTCTGACTGCAAACAATAATTAGACTGTAGCTTGGCACCATGTCAGTTTTAGATAAGAAACAGTAGTGACCTTTCTCTGAGGGTCTATGATCTCCCCAACCAAGGAGTTTATGGGCGTTCTTGTAGGAGCAGAGGGAGTTCTCAATCTGTGGGTCATGACCCTTTGAGGACTGCATATCAGATATTTACGTTACAATTCATAACAGTAGCAAAATTACAATTATGAAGTAGCAACAAAATAATTTTATGGTTAGAGTCACCACAGCATGAATTATATTAAAGGGCCAAAGCATTAGCAAGGTTAAGGACCTCTGACATAGAGGAACATGGGTGACCCAATGGCAGGTGTATTACCAGGAAGCTCACTGCAGTATGGGTGACAGATCACAAACTTGTATTCTTGGCTGCCTGCACAATTTATAGGTGTTGTGACCAACCAGAGTCTCCTCTTCCCAGCAACTGCTAACTCCTTATATAACTAACCATGGAGAGGTGCCTAGTAAATCTTACAAGCTTCAGGACCTTCTTGAAGTTTGTAAGTTTTGTTTAGGACCCAATGAGCCGGCCCTTCTCCAGGAGGGAACATTTAAATTCCGAGGAAATAGTTATTTAACAGTGACATTACCCTACACTGACAATCCAGAATAAGTCTGCCAAAGCAAACGTTGTCCCTTCTTAATGATCTTGAACTTGGGACCAAAGAGACTAGGACAAGGCCCCATATCCATCTAGCTCTCTAGTTTCCTTTACAGAAATGCAACAATTATGTGCTGCTGTGTGGATCTTTTAATCTTTTTTTGCTTTTTGATCTTTTCAGGAACCCGCCACCAAGTTCCCAAATAAGTCACACACAGAGACTTATTCTTACTTATTAATGCCCACCCTTAGCTTGGCTTGTTTCTTGCCCACTTTTCCTAAATTATCCCATCTACCTTTTGCCTCTGAGTTTTTCCCTTTTCTTCCTTCTGAATAGCTTACTTTCACTCTTACTCCATGTCTGGGTGGGTGGCTGGCCTCTGACGTCCTCTTCCCCTTGTTCTCTCATTGCTCCATCTTTGCTATTGACTGTTCAGTTCTTTATTAGACCATCGGGTGTTTTAGACAGGCGAAGAATCACAGCTTCACAGAGTTAAACAAACGCAGCATAAACAAAAGCAAAACACCTTTATATCGTTAAACAAATGCTCCTCAGCCTAAACGAAAGACACCCTAAAATCATATTCCCCAA
Organism: Ondatra zibethicus; assembly: GCA_004026605.1. Lineage (NCBI taxonomy): Eukaryota > Metazoa > Chordata > Mammalia > Rodentia > Cricetidae > Ondatra > Ondatra zibethicus. The sequence continues at coordinate 334,779 of PVIU01000037.1, read as the reverse complement.
CAATGTGCACAGTGCCCCAAACCCCTGAAAAGAATCAATTTCATCCATTCTTCCTAGCAGTTTCTCCAGTTTTAAATTTAGCTGGACATTTGAAAACTATTGTAGGCTGGGAAGAGCATGTACAGACAAAACAATTTGAGCATCTCTTAAACCAGAAGTCCGCAAGGCTGGGGAAGAAAATGTTCTTGTTAGCACCATTTCTTGTAACAGTTGAAAAGCAAACTGAGACTGAGTTTGATAAAGTGTTCCTTGGGGCTAACGAGAAGTCACAACCAACAGACTTCTGACCATTTTTCTGCAACTACATATCAACCTCAACCTATAAAAGCCAAACAACAGAGCCATCATTTTATTTAATGATCCACTTTTGCAACCTCTTCTACATGAATATCCTCAGAAATTTACTTTCTATTTTGCAGTTTGGGGGGTTTTTTTGGGGGGGGAGTGTATCTTTGTGCATTTACAGAATGGTGGTATATGTAATGGTGAATCAGAGAATCAAGGATAGGATGTCAGTCTGTACCTGCCTCTTAAGCAGTGAGCATCTATGTTGAGCACAAACCCACAGGCTTATATGAGACCAAGTGGAACTGTGAGCCAAAGAGATAAGATATTTACTGGGGGTGACAAGTGCACAATTAGGTCTCTTTAAGTCACTATTTAAAATATTATTTAAAACTCTAAGTCAGAGTAACAAGGCAACACATTTGTTTCCCTATTTAGTTACTCAGGCTCACATCACTTTGGATCCCTTTTGCTTCTCTCCACCATCCCTAGGATGAAGTCAGCTGCTTCCATCCCCATATTCAACTGCCACATGTATCTGCCCTGTCCTGGGCTCTAAGGGCACGACTTTTGCAAGCCGAAACAGTTTCTCTTTCTCCTTCGGTGGGTAGGTGATAATGGTTACAGATAAGGAACAGTGATTGATTCCCAAACCCAAGCCTACTCCTCCACACACAACAGCTTCTTTCTGTTTTGCTGGATTCTGAAATTCTGGGATTGTGCCTTTGAATTCTCCCCGTCCCCACTTGCCCTGTGTCCAATTCCTCCCTTCTCTTGGGATCCAATAATACTGTTGCTTCCAGTTCCCCTCAGAGCAATGGCTTCCCACCATTGCTGTTTCCTGGCAGCTTCACAAGCCATAATTTTTTCCTTTACCTCAGCCTGCCCTCCTGCTAGATTAGAAACCAATTAATACATGATTTAATTGAACCCTTTGAGTGTACCAGTATGCTTCGTTTGATTTGTCTCTCCTATAGGAAATCTCAGATTAGTCTTAGGGTATCATTTTACTTTTAAATCTAGCCTTTAAAGCAGCGGCTTCCTGATGAGTATTTCTACATGTGCTTAGTTGTTCTGCTTGACCACACACACACACACACACACACACACACACACACACACACACACATGCTAACTCTCCTGTCTCTATACCCTACTCTCTATCCAACCCATATCCCATGTTCTATTATCCTGTCAGTATACTTCCCCTAAAACTTCCCTTCTTCCCTCTCATTGGCTCCTTTTTAGATTTCTCTACCTGTGTTCATTCCACATCAACACACATTTATCAGAATTAGAGGCCAGGGTCTCATGTTAGGGAGGATAGGCGGCACCTGACCTTTTAAGCTTGGATGCCTTCACTTAGTTTAATATTTCCCACCCCCCCCCATTTTCCTGAGATTTTTGTTTTCTTTTTTTTATGACTGAGTGAAATACCACCACATGTGTGGCATCTAGGCTGGCTCCACTTTCTAATTATTGAGAACAGAGCAGCAATAAACATGAGCTTGCAAGTATCTCTGTGGTGGTATACAGAGAATTTTTTTCAGTTTTATTTGGGGATACATATGTTCAGGGCTTGGATGGTTGGGTTACATAGTAGTTCTACTTTTAGTTCTTTGAGAACCCTAAACACTGATTTCCATTGATTGCCTCAGTTTACCCTTCCACGAAAAGCAGTAGTCCCTCTCTCCTCACATCTCTGTCAGCGTTTGTTGTCCTGTGTTTTCTTCATAGCAGCCACGTTGACTGAGCTAAGGTGGGTTTTCAAAGCAGCTTCCGTTTTCATTTTCCAGATGCTTAAGGATGTTGAACATCCTTTTTTAAAATGCTTTTATCTTTAAAGCATTCACTGGTCATCTGCTGTAGCATGAATTCTAATTGCTCTTAATAATAAAAATCCGGGGTCAGATATAGGGGTGAAAACTGAGAGATCAGAGAAGCAGAGTAGCGAGCCCCTAGAGTTCTTATCTCTACCAATGCTCAGACCAAAAAGGCGATCCTCCCCTCAGACTGCATCCTCAGACTGCCTGCTGCTCAGACTGCCTGAGTTCCTATCTCCTTCCCCTTATATTCCTCTCTCATCCCAGCCATATCATTCCTCTCTTTACCTCCCTAGTGCTGGGATTAAAGGCATGGGAGCTGGGATCACCTTTGTGTGAGCTCTGTTTCTCTTTTAGACTGGATCAACTTCGTGTAGCCCAGGGTGGCCTTGAACTAACAGAGATCATTCTGCCTTTATCTCCTGAGTCCTGGGATTAAAGGTGTGTGCCACCATTGCCTGGCCTCTGGTGGCTTAGTTCTGCACTCTGATTTTCACGCAAGCTTTATTGGTTAAAGCACAAACAAAATATCACTACAATCTGCATTTCTTCTTTTGAGAGCAGTTTTCCCAGTTCATTGGCCTATTTATTGATTGGCAGTTTTGAGCTTTTGGGTGTTAAAGTTCTTATATTTCTTTATATTCTATATATTGACCTCTTGTTTAAAGTATGGCTGGCAAGAAAAATGTCCGCTCATGTTCTTCATAAAGGCAGTCATATTTCAAACATTTTTCCAGTTTGTTGGTTGAATCTGTGGATCCTGAGCCTTCAGGTAGAAGGGGCTGAGGGCACTCTCCCTTATCTCTCCGAGCAGCAGCATGATAAATGACTACCTACTGGCAGAACCAATACTCCAGAGCTGGTGTCACCTTGGGGATATTTGCTAAGTCTGTGCAAATATTTAAAAAGTGCCATGGGATGAATGTAATGGATTCTTTTTGGGAAACTGAAAAGAATAGAACCCACAAAAAATTCAGACGTGCACGCGCGCGCACACACACAAGCAAGATACAAATAAAAGTCTAAAACATAAGGAAATCGGGGGTTGTTGAGATGGTTCAGTGGTTAAAGGGGTGGATTTACTTTTTCCAGCCCCAAGAGCTAACTAAGATGTCATCTTTGAATCCATTTGTTAGGACAAAATTCACAAACTACCCAGTACATTCTCTGCATTGTCCTGAATGACAAAGACGCAAGGGAAAGAGGTGCCTTGATTTTAGAGCATGTGGTGAAGGCAGGACAACTGGCCAAAGCATGACAGTTTACAGTAGTCCTGCCATATGTCACAGTCTGCTCTGCCTGAGGCCTTGACTTTCGTTCCTTTAAGGGACTAATCTGTCCTCCTTGTCCCTGATGACAAGAATCAGTGATTACAATAAAACATAACAGTTTTGCAATAGTTTGTGCACTGAAAATTTAAAAAGCAACAAGAAGGGCCCGAAGCCCAGGATGGTCAGCCCAGAGTGGCTACAGAAAGCAGGCAGAAATGAAACAGTCTCACGGAAACCGACAAAAGTACTCAAGAGGAGACACTTGGGGGTAAAGCTGTCTTCAGGTCCTTTCTACAGGTCCCTGTCTATAGGAAGGGATACTGCATGCTGTAGCCTTTTTAGTAGTCAATAACTGTAGAAGCTGCAGGGAGAGCCTCACTTTGGTAGCTCATTGTTGAAAGGAGTTCAGAGAAACCACTTCCTGCGTCACATTTGAGCTTTGACTCAAGTAGGTCAGAGATTGATCTTCACTCTATTCTTTTGGTTGTGCCAATTTGTGTGTTTGTGTTAGATAATGTCTTGTTATCTTGCCCAGGCTGTCCTCAAACACATACATTGAACATAAAAGCTGAGGACAATTGGGAAAATATTACTTTTTAACAATTGTCTTGGTGTGCGCTTTTGGAGATTGTCCTGAATGCTTACATAGTTCTCAGTTGTAAAGTCTTTCTATGGTCTTTATTATAAAATAATTAGTAAGAAAATTCTGTTCCCAAAATGAAGCCAGAGATAAAAATCCATTTGCTGAATGGGCATTTATTTCATGGCTTCAAGATGAAAACATGGTTGCGCGATCAGAAATTTTAATCAGAAATCGAAAAGGAAGGCTTTTTTCGATTCTGGCTCCGCAGAAGAATAATTAAACAGATACTTTGGCAAGGTAACCCTTGCCACTTTTTAATCATTCTTTCCTCAACATGCAGTGTTTAGTATTTTGTTTTTTACTACTGTAGATGTGTGGAAAAGCAAAGATTGATTAACAACATTCCCAGAAAGTAAGCAAACAGCTCTGGGGTGCTTGATGAGAAGGATCACATGGAAAGACGTAAACCATGAGTTCATGTAAAACAGGGGTTGCCATGGATTGCTATAAATTCTCAGAGTGACACAGTTAGTTGGATGTGGGAAGGATTAGTCACTGAGACATGGGATGCTGAGAAAATGTCTAGGAAATAAGTAATTCTGTATTGACGTGTTGGGTTTATTCTTACGTGAGAACCCCAAGATGGCTTTTCAAACACACCATGAAACACACAGGTATGCTACTTAGAAAAGAGGTCAACCGGAGATCCCCACCGGAAGCTATCTTCATGTTCACAATGGTTACAGCAGGGTGGGGATGAGCATACACTGGGTTATATACACTTCCTTTGAGGTCTATGGGCGCTGAGCAGTACCTGAGCTTGCTCTTTGCACCCAATGTGCTCGGTGCTTCTTACACAGTACAAAAAGAGGGCACAAACGTGAATCACAGTAGCCAGAATTATATCAAAATATGCATCTGAAAATCCACATCTCAAATGGAGTGTTGACTCACTCTTTCCAAGCTGATAAAATAATTACTGATTGCTGAGCAAAGGTAGCACACGCCTTTAAGCCCAGGTCTTGGGAGGCAGAGGCAGGCAGATCTCTGAGTTCAATGCTAGACTGGTCTACAAAGAGAGTTCCAGGACAACCAGGATTGTTCCACAGAGAAACCTTATCTGAAATAATAATAATAATAAACAATAGTAGCAATAATAATAGTAATAACTGATACTTGAAATAACTTTAATATTTTTCTAATTACATAATGCATCTCCTGATCCTTCCGCTTGGTTTTCTTTATTATTTAAAATGTGTTTTTTACTTTGTAGACCAGACACTTCTTCTATGCATTAAAGAGGAAGAGAGAAAGAGAACTATATAATAGGAAAAGCTGCCTCAAGGCAAACAGAGCCAGATGCTATTACACATGTATCATTCAGTCCTTACAGTAAATGCACAGAGTTAGTCATAGTTTCCTGTATCTTACAGTCATACAGGTTATGAACAGAATTCTTTGGCTCCAGGTGATCAATGAGTCGATGTTTTCACAACTCTAAGCCATGTTCCTCTCTCTCTCCTCATCCTACATCACGCCTCCCACTCAGCACTTTAAAGCTACTCAGAAGACAGCTTTGATTCTCTTTGCTTAGCTGTGGACATCCAAGCTCTTCCATGGAAAGACGTGTCCATTTTAAATTAGACATGAAGGAGAAACTCATTTTGAGAGGGAAAAAATACATTAGATTATTCTTTGTTAAGATTATTGAAGATAGAAAAATAAAGCTTCATTGGACATCCAAGAGGACTGGGAGGGCCCAGAACACCAGAGTTAGCTACTCACATGAGTTTCTCACACCAGCACTGCCAAAGGCAGTCTGTATAGTTACCATGTTGGCAACTCAGGAACAAGTCCTCCCCTCTGGGGCACTTAGCAACTTAGTACTGATATTGTTCCCCTCCTATTATCTGTAAAGTCTCTCTGTTTCTGAAGTGTAAGCTATAATTCAGGAAAGAGGAAGGACTAACTTGTGAACACATTCTCTTTAGGAAGAGCCGAACATATAGGTAGAATGGTTCAGTCCATGGTCCACTGAGAAACTTTGAAGCATCTTTTTCTATGGGCAGTGATTTAAAAAATCAAAACCTAGAGTGGCAGGCAGAGTTGAAAACCAAATAATGTCAGTTCTAGCTGCTGTTTTTTCCTTAGTTTTCCTCGTACAAGCTCTGTAAACTGTCACCTTTTACCCAGCAGAATTTGACTTGGAGATCAACAGCTGTCTCAGGGAAGAGGTTTTCCCCCACAGGTTTAAAGGAAAAAGTTTCATTTCCCAATGTGCAGCTGCCTCTCAACGGAAACACACACACACGGCGTGCTCTCACAAATGTAAAACAGTGCATCTTTAAGTAGTCTCAGAGAACTAAGCTCACCAATCCGCAAAGCTAGAGTGCCAAATACTAGATTCAATGATTCATTGCCTATGATCTCAGGGAGGGACCTAGGTTTGTTCTTTTAGTTCATCTGAGCTCAGCACTTTGTCCCTCACACAGCTTCATGATGCACCCAGTGAGAAATGGAGGCTGCCTAAGACACTAGGGGACTAGGAGATAAGGGCATCTCTCTGTGTGGCAGTCAGGCAAAAGGCCATTACCACCATGTTGCTAGTCAACCCCTGTAGAAATGTCAACATTTGCTTTGGATGCCTTTGTTTCGCTGAAGCATTCCAATCATTTCTTTGAAGTCATTAAACAAGCCACTAGGGATTTTTGTATTCAATTCTTCCTTTTTTCTCTAAGGTGAGCTCTTAATCATTACAGATTTTTTATACATATAAAACAATAATTGACTAAATAACGAAAGTCAGATATCTTGATACAATTATTCACATATACTAAAATGTTATAAAGTACAGGACACTGTTCTAACTTATACCTTCTGTGTCAGTGAGGAGAAGAACTTGCTGTTGAACAGTAACATTGTAAGTTTGTATGTGAGAGCTGATAAATGTGTCTAACAAAGTCGCAATAGTATTTCACAGACCTGAGTGGCAGGGCAGATGACCAGATAATTTATTGAAAGCAAATGAACACTGTTTAGTAATACATTAGAATGTTTTCTCATCTCTGGCACTGCTCTGTGTCACAAGGCATGGGTAAGGGGGAGCTTCCTGCCCTTGAATTTCATGCATCAGACTTGACCAATCACAGCACTTAAACAAAATTTGGAAGCAAAGAAGACACAAAGCCACACGTGATCCCTTTACCATTAGCAAGCCAGTGAGTAAGCTACACAGAAAAGAGTTGAAGACTTTTAATCCTTTATTTTTGTGTACCATGCAACTGTGAATGTAGATGGTCTTTTCCTGTGGTTATTTGAACTTATTGGTTCTAGGAATGTTAGTGGCAAGCCAAAGACTTGCAGTGTCTTTCTCTGGCCTTTATTTCCTGCATTTTTTTTAACATCCTAAATTTTATGTGCCCCTTCCCACATGAAGGACTTGCTTGCAAAGCTCTGATTGAATCTATTGTAGTCAGGAGCTCTTGGTGAGACCAGAAGTAGAATCACATAACCACTGGTTTCTATGACAACCACCATCATAACCAGTATTTACAGAATGCCTACAATGTGCCAGATATTAATGTATTTCTCATCAAACTTCTCATTAAAAGTTTGATGTTCTCTAATGAGAACATCAGAGAAAATAAACACTAAGGAGGGTTAAGTAAGGTTTGAGAAGATCCCTGTAATTCCAAACAGTGAAGCCAGAACTCAGGTGGGACAAGAAAGGTGGCTGTTCAGCTTTTGGTGTTTTGGTGTGTGTGCATGTTTGTATGCATGTGTGTGTATGCTGATGCACAAGTGTGCAAGTGTCTGTGAAAATCAAAGTTTGGATTTGGCTCCTCTATGGCTCTCCACCTTATTTTTTGAGGCAAGGTCTCTCCCTGAACTCAGAACTTTCTGATTGGGACAACTAGCTGGCAGGAAGCTCAAGGCATCTGCCTTGTTTCTCCAGATTTCTATTCTCTGAGGCCTCAGTTGAATGCTTCAGGTGTTAGTTTTCTGTCTTCAGAGGACTTGCCACATGATTACGAAATATTTATTAAGCAATTATTTCTAAGAGGCAAGTTGTATGTCCTCTCTCTGATTTTTAAGAATTATTCTTAAGGGCTCTGGAGTATCTGAAATTCATTCAAGGGGGAGAAAAGCTTTTCTCCTTTCCCAAGTCAGAGGCCATAATAGCAAGGTCTAGGCATGGGAAATCATCCTTTTTCATATAATCTGGGCTTCCTGGAAGGGTCATGAAACTTCTTCCTTGGCCGAAGACAACAGGACAAGGGATCCGAACTTTTTGCATTCCTCAGAACATTCTGGTATCCTGTTTAATGTTTTGATAGGTTACCCTGAAAAAAAAAAAGCAGATCTAAAAATTATGCAGTGAAGGTAAGAGATCCAAAGCTTCAGTGAACACCCAGGATCGCTCTGGTAAGGATGGGCCACAAAGGACAGTTAAATCATAAGGCATGTGGCCACACTCAATGATTCAGCAGGAAGCAAAGATGGCTGCAAACCTGTCACCACTTCTTCCAAGCCAGTCCTTAGAACTCTACTGTACTTAGTGACAATGCATATATTGCCTCATGATGTATATGAACATGTATAACTCCATGATTGTCTATACGTTCAACAATTGGGAAACTATGGGTAAAAGTATTCAACTAAAATATGTTAATAGTTTCTATTTAGATATTAAAATCTCTAAATAGAATCTTCTGCATATTTATTAGTCAGTTTCATGAAGCTGGACATGTATCTTCATGACCAATTCTTTATCTGCATTTTAGTCCAATTGATAGACTTTATTGTAAGAATAAAATAAATGTATGTAAGTGCTCAGTGCAGAACTTGACCTTTGTTGGTCCTTGATGAATTTTACTCATTACTGCTGTTACTTTATCTAAAGAATTCTCATCTTCCCTATTTAAGGAGGCACCAGGTTTCATTAGAATAGAAGTAGAGACTGAGAGTTCTCTGATGTCTGTGTTGGGTTTTTAAGTTATTGATCAGCCTTATGTATGGAGAAGTTTTGCTTTATGATAAACCAACATATGCTTCCTCAGGATTTTCTTCCATCGTCATGGTTAATTTTGATTGGCAGCTTGGCTGAATGAGGACACGCCTAGGGTATTAGTGAAGCACATCTCTGAGGATATCTGAAAGTACTTTTCCAGACATAATTAGAACATGCAGACTCTGATCTCATGAACAGTTTAATCCTTTGAAGTTTTCATGATGTAATAGAATAATTGGGTGAGAGTTAAAGCCAGCAGCCACAGCCTTGTTGACAAAATTGGTCACTATAAACATATCCTAGATCTCTATCGTGCTTGGCCCCTTCTTAAGTGTTCCTTTCTCCTGTTTTCTGTCTTCCATGATGTGAACAGATGCCCTGTGTTGCACAATCTGGCCACCATGATGCTTTGGTCAAATACACGAGGTCAAGTGACAATGTTTGAACCCTCTGAAGCCAAGAGCCAGAATAAACCTTTCTTTCTGTCAGGTTTTTGGTTGTGGAAACACAGTAAGTAACTAACACAGAGTTCAGCTTACACTGGTGTCTTCTAGCGGGTTCCTCCTATTGTTGGGAACAAATTTTCCAGTGACAGGAATATGGACAGTAACATTTGTCTCGTATTCTCAAGGCTCAGTCACAGCTATTATGTCATTTGAGACTTTGAATACATCAGAAAAATATTGTCACCACAACTGTTTTATTGGTCAGTAATTCTATCAGTCTTAGAGAAGTTGTTGACGCAAGATCATAGCTAGTATGCTGGGGTGATGAGAATTGGCACATCAAGGAGAGTAACCTGTTTACTCACCAAAGAAATAACTTGTGTCTTTAGTTGCATTTTTTAATTATCATGATGAGTTTATTGTCATTCAGAATTTAACCAGGACAATTAAAACCACTGTAGGAGGCAAAAGGTTGAGCAGCTAGTCACATCACATCTACAGAAAAAGCAAAAAGAAACGGAGGAGTGTGTCCTCATTTGCTTGCTTGCTTCTACTCAGGTTCTCAGGTTGGCTGTCCTCCTGTAATGGATTGTACCCTGGACTCTTTTTTTTTTTTTTTTTTTTTTTTTGGTTTTTCGAGATAGGATTTCTCTGTGTAACAGTCCTCTTATAGACCAGGCTGGCCTCTACAGAGATCCGCCTGCCTCTGTAGAGGATTAAAGGCGTGCACCATCAATGCCCATGGATTGTAACCTGGAAATGTAAGTTAAATAAACCCTTCCTCCCCCACCCCTTCTTGCCACACACAAAACTCCTATACATCTTCCAAACATGACTATATCATAAAGGATGTCAGTGTGGCGATTTCTCAGAAAATTAAGAAACAACCTTCCTCAAGACCCAGTAATACCACTTTTGGCTATATACCCAAAGGATGTTCAATCGTGACACAAGGACATGTGCTCAACTATGTTCATAGAAGCATTGTTTGTCATAGCCAGAACCTGGAAACAACCTAAATGCCCCTTGATCGAAAAAAATGGATAAGGAAAATGTGGTACATTTACATAATGGAGTACTACACAGGAGAAAAAAAACAATGATATCTTGAATTTTGCAGACAATTGGATGGAGCTAGAAAACATCATTTTGAGTAAGGTAACCCAGACCCAGAAAGACAATTATCACATGTACACACTCATAAGTAGTTTTTAAACATAAAGCAAAGAAAACCAGCCCACAAATCACAATCCCAGATAATCTCGACAACAATGAGGACTCTCAGAGAGACATACATAAATCTAATCTACATGGGAAGTAGAAAAAGACAAGATCTCCTGAGTAAATTGGGATCATGGGGACCTTGGAAGAGGGTTGAACGGAAGGGGAGAGGCAGGGAGGGGAGCAGAGAAAAATGTAGAGCTCAATAAAAATCAATAAAAAAAAAAAGAATTTCACAGAGAACCCAAAACAGGGAATGCAGAAGCAACCAAGCGATTAAGGGAAGCTGGGAACCCTAGTTCAGAAGTAGAGACATCAGACTAAGCAATAAAAGTTGGGAATTGAGACCTAGCATGTGCTGCCCTGTCCTGAGGAGTGGCAGTCTAAGATTCAGAGGACAGCAAAGCTCCTGCTCCCCCTCCTTTCTCACCCTGTAAGCCTGACCTGCACATGCCACAGGTGATGGGGAGGCAGGGAGCTGAGGACCTTAGGAAAGATATTGGTTCCTGAATGGCAGAGAGAGGCAGGCAAGAGGAATGTATCTGAGAGCAGGCTGGCTGCAAATGCCTGGGCATCTGAGTCATACTGAACTCATTCTTCCGCTCATGGGCTCACTCCACATGAACTAACCTCCTGGCTTCTCCGTGTAACCGCCAATGCAGGTTCATTACATTTGGCTTTCAGTTGGCTTTCTAGGTGTTATAAAGCATTCTCCTCCTACCTTGCTCTGTATAACCTAGAAGTTGCTAAGTATCATTTACACGTCTACATCCAGAACCCACTAAACATTTTGAATGATGGGCATTATGTTAGTAACTGTAGAGTAGCCAGGATCAATTCAATAGTGACATTTAAGGGAATGGCAGCAGAATGTGACGCTGAGATACGGATTTCACTGCAATATGTTATCAAATCAAAATCAATGTGCATTTTCATGATATGCAAAACATCAAAATTATAATGCCCAGAAATAATTAGCATTCATCCATGTTTAAGCAGGCTGCAATGTTTTTACGCTAATGTTTTCAACAATTGCTGAAGGGTGAGATAACTTTGTCAAATATCTTTCAAATATTTTGATATATTTAAGAAGAGAAAGAGAATATATGAGGGTCATATTGAGGCACATACGTTGAGAGAATGTGTTGAAAAATTCAAAGTTGTTTCCATACATATTCATATGAGCATGTAGAAAACTCTTCATAACGATGCATCCTCCAGCTTCCAATGCCTAATGAACCAAATCCGACCGATTCCAGCACTGCCTTGTAAGAAGGGATGCCTAACACAGGGGAAGCAGAGGTAGAAAGAGTTATCTGAAATTAAAATACTTTGTAAATTTTATAAAATGTGGTTATCATAAACGTATTCCACTGCTGACCACTACAAGTTGTCTGCTGGCTTTCTCTCTCTCTCTCTCTCTCTCTCTCTCTCTCTCTCTCTCTCTCTCTCTCTCTCTCTCTCATATACACACACACAATCTCTCTCTGTCAAAATAAGTGAATGCCTGAATAAATAAATAAATGCAATTTTAGACACTAGTACTTTATTTGGTAAAACAAAAGCTGATAATTTGGGAAACAGTCCAGAAAAAAAAAAGATGAGCATCTACAAATGTAAACAGGAAGTCAAGTATGAATTAAATTGCCTAGTTTGCAAAAACCAGCTTTGATGAGAAAGAAGAACCCAATTCACATTTAGTTTTTACTAAGGAAAATAACAATTCTGACGTAGTTTTATCCAGAAACCAACAAGAAAATGCAGAAGTGACCCAGCACTGAGTTTCCAGGAATGTCCTGCTATGTTGCACAAAGTAAACATGTCTAAAAAGTGAAGGAGGATTGAGTTTCCAAGTATCCTATCAGGACTCTCAAGGGATTGTGTCTGAAAGTGTCTGTCTCTGCATAAGGTTAGAGGTTATCTTCTAAAAGTCATACAAAATTGCTAATATGAATATCCTTAACTCAAATCTATAAATACTTTTAGTATTCATAGATTAAATTAATAGATTAAATTTGTCTTCTGAGATAACATGATTGCTCTTCAAACAAGGCATAGACACACAGGCACACACACACACACACACACACACACACACACACACACACACAGGCAGTATCCTTTAAAGGGAACATCACAATTAATGCATTGAAAAGGATGAAAAGGGATAAGCGAAAGTGAACACGGTGGTTTGTGTAAGAAAGAGGTATCTGGGTTGTTAATCACGGAGATGGTAAACACTCACTTTAGAACAAGGTGTGCGCTCTGACTCAGCTGGTCTAAGCACATTTCATTATTTCTGCTTAAAACCACCACAAACACGAGACAACGCCTCTTGGCTCAATCGTACTTTCTCAAATCTTTGCAAACTTGCACAACTGCTGCTGACTCAGCAAAGCAGAAACATTGTAGCCTCTTGTGGTTTAATATTTAAAGACTGAATTTTATTTAATTGATAGTGAATTTTGAGCCTAATGTTTAATGATCAGCTTAAAATATTAATGCAATAACTTAAGTGTATGTGTATGCAAGGACCTGGCTTGCTTTTAGTAGCATAAAGCGCTCTTTCTATTGCTTTTCTTGTTAATAAGGATTCTCTATTACATTGGCAAATTTCGTAATCCTTGGTTTTCCAGAATTACGCTCCAAATTCAATCTGCTTTCTTTGAAGACACCTCTAAATTTTATCACACTAATTATAAATGAAATGTGATTTCATTTCTTCTCTATAGAACCATATCTCTCAGTGGTAAATATAGACAGTTTTGAATAAATAATGACTCCTTGTCTTGAGACACTAGAGCTATTAATTAGGAAAAAGTGGGACTTATTTAATATATATTGAGACCTGATATCAGTAAATATTATTCAATGGTTTCAGATGACCTAAAGAGGGAAAGCGTGTGAAAATCAATCTGCTGATTGAGTTGCAGCCTTGTGTGTGCTTAAGAAAATCCTCAGAAAGGCACTGGGTCAGCATCTGCATTGTAATACTGAGCTGGTTTTGCCCATAAGATATACAATTACTTGTGGATAGAAGCAAAATTTATATTAGCATATTCATGGGTATACATGAAAATAAGTTTTGACATAAATTACTTATGAATAAAAGAATGTTGGTGCAATGAAATCCTCTGGGGTAATTTACATAACACAAGGTTCATTTCTTTAATCCAAAGCTTCCACCACCAAGGCATATAGTACAAACTGAATTTAATGCTTCAAACTGTCTATTTGGAAAGAAGTTAAAATTTAATTTTGAAATTCCTTTTTCAAAGTGTAATATATTTACCCTTGAGAAGGCACATATAATTAAGAAGATAAAGAATAACTTTCTTATTTATGCTAATTGAACTGCCTAGATCCCCGTTCTGACCACTCACCTCTGTAGACACAAAGCTGGGGGCAGGAGGAAGAGACGGTATATCAAACCTAAACTAAGCACCGAGCCATCTCTTGTGATACTCATCATTTATTAGCAATGCTTATTTGGAGGGATAAAGCCGCGCTATTGGTGCTGATGCTGCACCTTCCCCACCCACCTCATCATTATTCACAGGGCACTCTGCATCTCAGAACATTTTGACTAGTTCTACTGCTTCGTTCTCATTATATCTCTTGTGCTTGTGTGATTAATCTCATTTGATTCCAAAGAAAATTTTGAATAAAAACATTAAGATTATGCTAAAAAAATCGTATATTGTAGATAATCTGGTAATGGCAGGGAAAACAGAAGCTAAATTGAGATGTTTGACACTATATGAACAATAAAAGTTCAGAGAAAAATGAAAGGCACTGGTTTGTAGTAACAATCAAACAGCATTAAATATGGTAAGCCATTAGATCAATTTGTTGCAACAAAACTTCAAACACAGCTCCTGCTTAGAGTGTAAAACGCCCATGGGAAAAAGTCTTTCCCCCCCCATCCCATCTAGAACCTACATCAGATGATAGCATGAACCCCTGCAGACTCCCAAACAACTGGGAGGAGAAAATTTCACTACAAGCTGAAGATTTTGCGATAACAAATTGAAGAGAGATTCTGAAAATGAACAATGAAGCTATTCTTTTCACTCGGTCTTCATCTTTGCCTTCTACTTCCAATGCCATTCCTACCACCAGGACACCTCTAGGTTCCTCAGCAAAAGCTTCTCCCTTTGCATTGACAACACTGATTATAATCATATCCCACTCTGGCAAAAACACTTTTGTGTTTTGCATTCCCCCAAAATATTGCAAGAGCTAGACACAGGCTCAAGTATGCAATCCCAGCATTCAGGCTGTGGCCACTCAGGAATGACTACAATGAGTTCATAAACCACCTGTGCCATAGAGTGAGTTCTAGGCCATTTTCAGAGACAGAGTGAAATCCTGTCTCAGGAAAAGAAAAAAGAAAAACATAGAATCTATTGTGACATAGGATCCTTAAAATAGCCCCATGTAGGGTTAAGTCATTGTCTTCATTTGTAAATGGGGAGTAACACAAACTCAGAGGAGGACTTGGTCTAAGTCAGACATCTCATGAGGAACAAAGGCAAATTGAGGACTACGTCCCCAGCTGTCTGGCCATAGCCCTTTCTGCTGATTCAGCTGTAGCCATGTTTCTACAAAGAACAAACACCTGACTGGATGTAAGACTTCATCCTCAAATCTTGCTTAGCTCAATGAATTAGCCTTGATGGCCCTTCCAACAGTTTCAGAGGGAAGGGAACAGAAATAAATTTATTTTGCTTATGCTCTTAATCTTCAGGTTAAGCAATCACTCATCAATGATGAACAAACTGTTTGATTGAGTCATGATCATGTGGAGCGCAGCACCTGCCCTCCACCACCAAAACCAAAGCCAATGAACTAACATTTCAGAAGTGTTGTGAAAGACACACTTCTAAGGAACATGAGAGTTATGTTATATGTGTTTATGTTATATGATTTTAAATATGATGTTTTTATGTTATATGATTTTAAATATGATGTTTTCACTGAAATTAAAATTTCATTGAGGATGTTTGCCACGGGGTGCTAATTATAAATATTACTGTCTCTTTTTTTCCACTCTAAGCACCAAGAGAGTAAATGGATTTTTCCAGCTAACAACTCGGGACTCCAGATCCCTTATTTTTTATCTCTATGCCTTAGATTTTATTTTACTGGCTTTGGATACAAACATAGCTATATTGGTCCATTTAGGTAACAGTTTGTTCTTCAGACACTAGCTCATCAAAAAAAAAAGCACCAAATGATGAAACAGGCTTTGCTCTGATACCAACAGTATGACTGCACTACGTAACATGACAGTGGCATAGAAGCATTGCTGGGACCAGGGACTGTCAATCCCGGTGACAGTCGTTATCAGTCAGGTTGGCAAGCCTCCCACTTAGGAACTCGGGGGTATGTAATCTCTCAGTAAGAGCCTCAGGTACAGCAGCCAGACAGCTGAAGTCTTCCAAATGGGTGAGTCTACTTAAACAAGCCGTTATTGCAGATGAAACATTAAGCCGTGGAGACAGCTATGACTTGTACATTTGATATGGCGTGCTAATGCTTGAGAGGAAATTTTAAGATAAGAAGTGCAAACTTTCATACTGGATTGAACCATCAAGAGCAGCTGAACCAACAAAACGTTTTCCTCACAGGCACCCTTGGTAGGGACTTTGACCTTGAAATGATAGAGAAGTATTTTTCTAACAGAACCCAAAATTCTCAAATATCCTTTTTTTGTGGGTGATTGTATACATCATTGACTATTTTGTGGAAAGTGCATTTTTTCTAAAGCTAATTAGAACCATTTATGTTTTCTATCTTCTTCATAGCGAGGAAATGAGTCAATATAATGACTGGCAAAGGTGTTCAAAGAAGTAATGATATTTGCCCTATAAACACCTGCCAAAGTGTTTTACTTATGCCTAACTGCTGGTGTTGAATTAAAAGAGGGACCAAGAAAGGAAGAAAACCATACCTTTAAGTATTTTGTCTGCTTCTTCAAACATGAAATCCTGGCTCAGAGGAGTGTAAAGAACGCCCATGTCTCCTCCTAACACCCATAGGCTTTGCTCCTTCGATCTCTCATGCGCTTCTCCTGTTGCTTTTCTTTCCTGAAGTGAGTCAAAGTCTTCCCTAGACTTTCCAGGAATCTTTCCTTTAGCCCATCTTTTACCTATTTCAGGCAAGTACATGACGTTTTAGAATCAACCACGATGGTTTCAATGGAGCCAGTAGACAAGAACACTGCCATACAGCGAAATTCCCTCCATTTTCCAGCCTTACAATTGCTCCCTGTCAAAATGAGCTTGCATCCACACATGCGTGGTGTGCTTTCACCCCCGACTAGCACTGGGGCAACAGTGCTGCTCAAAGAATTCCCATGCAGCCAATGCTGCTGAAAATAAGACAATGCTTTTCAATTCTTTACTGAAAAAAACTTTTTAGTCCCTGAAATAATGGTATATTAAGGATTGTGTATGTGCGTGTTGTGTGTGTGTGTGTGTGTGTGTGTGTGTGTGTGTGTGTGTGTGTGTGTGTGAGAGAGAGAGAGAGAGAGAGAGAGAGAGAGAGAGAGAGAGAGAGAGGCTGGATTTGTACATCACATGAGTGTGGGTGCCTGCAGAGGCCAGGAGGTGGCTTTGCTTTCTTTGGAACTGAGTTACAGATAGTTGTGAGCCATTAGACTTGGGTGCTAGGAACTGAACTCGGGTCCTTTGGAAGATCAGCAAGTGCCTTTAAACACTGGGGCATCTCCTAGCACAGTAAGTAATATGAAAAAAGAAGTTAACTTAGTCATTGCTGAGCTAATTAATACCATGAAAATAAGAACTCATTTTTTACCTTTTTCAAAGAATTTGGACACTATGATGCAACCTATAGTATGTTATTTTATACATCATAGAATTTTGGGTGTTCAATGAAAAAGCTGATATAGCCAACAGGTTTTGAAAACTGTTCCTTTTGACTTAACTGTTGGAAAACTTCAAGAGCATGTAACAAAAGTCTTGTTTTTCATCGTTTTAACTCATGGTGTTTTTCTTCTTTTCATCAACAAAATAAAAATGGAACTGCAAAAAACAATACATTGCTGTGATAGAGCAAGTGCTAAGGAAAAGGTCTCTTGGATCTGAGAAGCTCTCGTGGCAAATGTTTAAACTTGTTATCTGTTATATTATGCTACATCACTCAGATGTGCCATCTGCTGTGGACTTACACAAGGCAGTTAATACTTATAACTTTTAGAGGCTCATAAAATATATCAATCCAAATGCAACTCTAAAGGAATCACTAAATCACTGTGTGTCCAAGGTGAAACCCTTTTGATGTTTCTAGGAACTCAGACTAAGACCATTTTATCACTTCCCTTTCTAGGTCGTAACAATTACGACACCCTGGTATGTTTAGTTAGCAATGATATTTCAACTAATGTGGTCAAAAGAAACTCCTGTGGCTAAATTTAAATGCTTATCTCCAGGTGAGTTTCAGCCCCGCCCTCACAGTATAGATATCAATCACATTTAAGTCAATGGGGTCTATTATTCTCGGAGCATATTTCTAATTCATCTAATTCTCCGTTCCTTCTCAAATTATTTTCCCAGTTATGTCTGCCTAAACTGAAGGGAATCACTTTTCTTTGAGGAGAGCAGTCTATTTGTTATTCCCATATGCTCTCTTTGCAACTAAGATGAAGTAATATTTCTGTTCAATACAATTCTATACCAACAAAGCAAAATGACAGGTAATTGATCATGGGTCAGAGTCTTCAAAAGGTTAGGAGTACATGAAATAGTATACTCCTCAAATGCATGTCTTTCATCCCCATTTACCTTTGACTGTCAATCATTTTTTGCTGTAATAGCTGTAATTATCATAAGCACATGAAGTACAGTGTGACACGGTGTGTCCTAAGATGTGAGTAAGTTTGTGTATACTAAATCAACTTTTTTGTTACCGTGTTTGATGAACCATAGTACAATGTCGAAGATACTTACCATATGAAAAACAATATTAGACTTCTTTGCCCAAAAACTGAGACTAAAGGTCCAGTAACATGTAGAGTGGTTCATATGGGATGCATCTTGACTATATTAAAAATTAAAGGGCTGATGATGTTTCTAAAGATTCTGAAGATACATACATACACACGTAGACACTTTAGAAACATGTATATGCGTGTGCATGTATGTATATAATCTTGTATGCATAGGCTTGAGTGGAGCAGATGTTGCTAAGTTTTTCCAGGTAAAGTCGGATGTACAGTTACCCTCCACATACAGGTATTATATTTTCTGTAGTGTCCTGCTGTTCAATATTGGTGAATAAGAACTGTACTGTTTCATCAATAACCAGCCTCACATGCCCCAAAGCACGCAATGGTCACTAAAGTAAAGGTGTACTTTACAGTTCTTATAGAGAAAAAATTGATATGTGTGCATTCATTCGGACATTTTGCACTAAATTTTTCATTTCTAAATAAAAAACTCCTTTCTTCAAAATGTCCATAAAAGATCCATTGAACCTGGCCTTTCTGTCACAGTTTTAAAGTTTTAACTTGAATATTTGCTCTGGTCACTGCTGACCCAGTTGACTAAGATCCGGACTAAAATCCCGGCTCTCACATAGCCGGCGTGAGCTGTGCTCCTCAGACTGTTATCAGGACGTGTTTGTGGAGGAGGCGGCCTTACAGTCCCACACCTGAGCTGGGCAGCACAAAGGGCTGCCAAGAAAATCTCTTCTGAGCCCTGAGTGCCGTTTGCACTTACCAACTTTTATACAGAAAAAAAATTAATTTTAAAGTATTCTAGTCTGTCATAATTTGAAAAGATAGAAGTATGTAACAAACTATAGAAATGATCCCTGAAAGTATAGTCTTTAAGATAGAAGTATGTAAAAGCCAACAGGGCCATGCTTCAGAGAAATGAATGAGCTTGGAAAACTCTCATATACTACTGTCCCTCTATAAGAGAGACCATTATTAAGTTTGATCCACACAGGAGCTTATCTACCCATTTCATCAGAACCAATCAGTAAAGTTTCAGAAATTTTGCATTCACTTGCTAAACACAGTCATTATTAAAAATTAAATTCCAAAATATGAAATTAAAAGGGAATACACACTGAAAATACATCGTCACCTTTTTGGATTGCTACATTTTACTATTAACGCTTAGTTATTGTTGTCTTTTTGATCTGTGTTTAGGATTACAATGGCGTATTCCTGCCATCCCTTCCATATCCATGCTTAGCGGTGTCACCCTGGAGTCCTAGAGTCAGAACCAGCAAACGCACCAAACCGATCTCTTCTCTACTTCACAGGGCCCTGGAGTGCACACATTCACCAGGCGGCAGGAGCTCTGCCCTTAACTAGTGATCCGACTGTCTCTCCCAGCTGCTGCATCATTTGCCTGGACTTTGCCTTTCTTCAGCTCTTGAAATATTTAAACACCTTCCTCATTCCAAAGTTCTCAAAACTCACATAATCCTGGTTTTGAGTCTTTTTGTTAGTGGGATCGTGCGCATCATAAACAAGCTGATATCCTGGCGGGCCTCTCACAGCATGTTGGACGTTATAATCTCAACGTTAAAGGTCATTCTGCTGCTATTGAGCCCATGGGAGTACAAAAGAAAGCTGTTGTGTATTTTGTTTCATTTAAGCCTGTGCCCTGTTATAACACCAACTTGTTATAGGCCTAGCTGGGAAGGGAACAATGTTCTTACTTGCATGACTAGCTTAAAATATCTAGTTATTCAGTATTTCATGGCAGAGATAACTCAGTAATTTTTCCATTTTCTCTTGCACCTCAATAATTCAAATCAATTTTGCTTTGTACATCAAGGTATTATCAGGTTTATCCCAGAGGGAAAATTCATATATCCTATTGAGCTGAACTCTGAATATTGATGAACCATGATACTATAGCCCAAAGCTTCATATGGAAGTTCTAATTTGAGATCACGAAAACAATTAAGTTGTGTTGATTTAAGGAAATTTACTCCATTATAAAAGTTAACAAGGCACAAAGAAATATTAGACTGAAACATGGGTTCAGGTTTATAAAGATTAGCATATCTTCCAAGAAAAGGAACAGCATGGTGGACCCTGCAGACTTATGTTTATAGAAGAGTTTGTTACAAGCTTTAAAACCATATTCACCATCCTATATATGAGATCACCATACAGTACTGATAATTGATTTCTCTGTGTACCTAATAGACATGCATCCATTTACTTTTAATTACATATTTTCACTAGGTTAATGATATCTCTATAATATAAAAATGATCTGATATTGGAAGTCACATAGTCCTAAATTAAAAATAAATTCAGTCTTAATGTTCCTACCCTATTTTGTTCTCCTTTTAAATTTTTCACTGCCTGTCATCCTGTTGCCTAGTAACAAGCTACTATAGCTCATTTTTTTCTTTTATTTTATTGAAATAGTTTTTTAATATAATATATTCTGATTATGGTATTCTCTTCCTCTACTCCTGCCTGTTCCTCCTCACCTCACATCCCATGCTGCTCCAAACCCTTTCTGCCTCTTCTTAGAAACCAAACAGGCATCTAAGTGATAATAATAAAATAAAATAAATCAAAAACAAACAAATTGGAATATAACAAAACAACCAAACAAGAAAAAGAGCCAAGGAAAAAACTCAAGAAACACATACCAGAGACACACACCTTCACACACTCTGGAATCCCATAAAAAACCTGCTAGACGCCATACTGTGTATGCAAAGGATTCCTTACAGGTGGGGGAGAAAAAAAAACAAACAAACAGTAACATTATGCCTCACCATTATGAGACAAAGAACCTACAAAGATGTTTGTTTTCTGTTGCCTGTCTACTCTTGGGTGTGGGGCCTACCCTGAAGAATGGTTGATTTCCTCAGTGAGGCTCCTTTGGAGCAAACTAACTTTGCATTTGCTAGTGGCTATCAAGAGAGCTTCTGAGGCAGGGATGAGAGCGTGTGCCCATTTCTCCTTTCAGCTCCAGGATCCCATCTGACACAGACGTGAGCAGGCCCTGTGCATGCTGCCACAGCTCCGGACAGCAATGCCACTTTGAGATTTCAGATGAGGGAGAAAATGAAAATGGCACAAGACGGGAAGAGAACAATTAAGGAAGAAAGGAAAAAACGGTCATGCACTGCCTGCTGAGACTCACATGCAGTCCTTGCTGGCCCCGCCTTCATTCCGGAGTGTAAGAATCGCTCAGGTTGCTCCTCTCTCTCCTGGCTTCCTCTCAAATGGTCACTTGGAAACTGGAGAGCAAGAGGGGAGAGCTTCCAGAATATCTCATTGCCTTTATTTCCCACCCAAATATATGATGAGGCCCTTCACAGCAATATCTACATTGATCTCTTCTGTGAGTTTAAATCTCGGTAGGCAATGGATACATGGTTCTAGTGTGTTCTAGGAGACCATGGTTAGGAGCAAACCCGCTTTTCTCTGGATCCCTCTAGCTGTTGGGGTAGTAATGACTTCCGGTTGCCTCCCTAACTCCTGGCACAGGCTGGAGCTGCCCCAGCACATACGAGCCAGTGCTCTCCATTAGACTCCTGCTGCTGCAACATTTTACAGTTATTTTTGCTGTGCTAACTGAACCAGGAGAGGAAGACTGGATAGACAAGAAACAGGAATGAGTCATCTGCTTTACATCCTAGGTAATCAGGATTCCTGCCGTTGCAAGTATGGAAAATAGCAGGGGAAACAGCACAAAATGAGTATGAATATTGATCGAGCCCTTTTGGTGTACAAGTGGCTTTCTTAGCACTGAATATTGATAAATGAGGAGGCCAATGTTCAGAGACAGCTTTCTAACGAAAATCACAGGTTTCAAAAACACAATCAGAACTGACTTTTGAGCTTTGCTATTAGAGAATGCTTCCTGCTTAGCAGACATTGAGTATACATTAAGACATAATTCAGAAAGGGTTGAGGGACTTGAAATATATACATCGTAGATGTCAAGTAATGATATCCAAGAGACAGTAATGGCCATACCAAGCTTAGTGGAAAGTAGTCCTTACCATTCAGAAAGCTAACTAGTCTTATTACTTAAGTGTTTGCTCTCACCTCTGCCCGTTTATGACTTATGATAGTTAATGGAGAAACAGTCTTTGGAACAAGTGTGCTCACAAAAGTCACATGCTATTTTGGGGTTATTTGGTGGGATTTGGAATCTCTGTGTCTGTGACAGTTATTTGCTATTCTTTTGTTCTTGTTCCTCCACGGCAATGACTTATCAGCACTTACTTGTGTTTTATGGAGATGCCCACAACATTTTAAAACACAAATGTTGGGTGGGTGGACAATAAGAAGCAACCCCCATGTGTTTCCATTCCCAGGGTACTAGCCTACACCTCGTCACTCCCAAATCACCCTCGAGAAACAGACACTTTTGTCCGAGTACTTTCTGAACCACATCCGTATCTCCGTATGAATCTGATTGACAATCTTACACTCACTAGCCATCTCCCAGCAGCAGACTGTCGCTGTCAGGATCCTTTCCACTTCTGCCAATGCACACACAGTAAGTCACCTTTACCCACTTGGCCAAGGGAGACCCTAAGCCCTTGCTTCCTTATGCTAAATCTCCAGTCCTTTCTCGCCCTGATCACAATATTCATTTCTTCACTGTTTGGGCTCCTGCTCTTTAATTTGTTCTTCGCCCATTTTGCCTATGCTGCCAGGATGAATGTTGAAGACCTAACGTACATTACTCTCCTGCTTGAAATTGCAGCAAGCCAGGCCTGGTGACAAATGCTTGTAATTCCAGCATTCGTGAGGCTGAGGAAGGAGCATCACTATAAGTTCCAGGGTGGGATAGGTTTCATATTGAGTTCTAAGCCAGTTTGAGCTGGCACCTAAAAACAAACAAGCAAACAAAAAAACCTAAGACCAAAACAGAGCTAAAAGTCTCCCAGTCAGTCCATACACAGCCTCCATGATGCAGGCTCAATGCCTGCATGCAGAGTATGTTAACTGTGTCTTCAAGGTTTTCATGCCATAGTTCATATGCACACTTCCGCTGTGGGCTCTCTCAGTCTTGGGCTACTTATAAGTTATTTCCTTTGCTTAAAACTATTTGGCACTTTAGAAGCACCTTACAAACTCTCCATAAAACTGTTCCTTCTCTGGAATCTGCTTCTGAGTCACCCCCCCCATCCATACTCAGAGCTCTTTCCTATGATTCCTGTCCTCAGTCATCACAAGACCCAGTGAACACCTTCAGCATGCTATCACGGCACTGACCGGATTGAGGCGGAGGCACAGTTTCTGATCCTCGGAGACTTCCTGCAGGGCAAGAAGAGACTTAGGGGTCCATGCACTCGAGTCCAGGCCCTGCACCTTATCACACAGCAGATGCTCAATAAATACAAGAAAGAAGAACCCTACACCTTGTCACACAGCAGATGCTCGATAAATACAAGAAGAAGTCTGCCCTAAAACCTGAGAGGAACATACAGTGTTCCACTGTCAAATTCTTTAGAACATTTTTCTTTTACTATTTTAACTCTATTGCTTGTTCTCTGCTCATAAAATTAGATTCAACATGTACACATCTGTTATTTAGTTTTGTTCGACCAGCTCTCTAATTCATTAACCAAAAAATTAGATTTTGATACATAGAAAACTCAAGGCAGGAAAAGGCTGTTGAGAACTCATGAAACACCTATAGCAAATCCCCATCTTTGGCTTTCACTAGTAAAGCGTATGAAGTGCAGAATCTACTTTAGATATACATAAACAGATAATCGACAACCTACTTCTACACTCCCCTGTATGCAATCACAGTGTGAACAGTTCTAAAAATTGAAATGGTTCTCTTTTGCAGGATAGTGTCTTCCTTGTAGCATGACTACAGTTGAACAACAACAAAATGTCTGGACATCATATGCGGGTTATTGTATGTTGAGAGTAACAGGTTAAACAGATTCTTTCTGTAGCTGTCACTGAAAGAAAAACCTTATCCGATTTGCCTCTTCGATAAACTAGCAGGTTAAAAGATGGACCCAAACCATAGCTTGGTTCACATGTGTCTTCTCAACCCGCATGCACCAGAAGAAAATCGTGACTTATTAACAAAACATTTCCGACTCCTGGATTATGAACCAGTACTGCCAGCGGCACTGGAAGTGTTTAGGCAAGTTAAGGCTGAGTAATACATTTAAGTGGCACATGTATTATAATACATAGTTCTGTACATATTAAGGTAAACCTCCTGGACCTGCTCACTTAGTAATGAGAGGTCTGTTTGCACAGGATCACTTTGCTTTTTGGTTCTAAGTTAAATGATTTTTGAGGAGTTACTTTAGAGACAAAGTGGTTTGGGATTTAGCAGAAGGAGAGGGATTCAGGGAGGGGGGTGTAAAAAGTGATAGCCCTGTTATACTCTCCTCAAGTTGGGTCCTCGCAGAAAGTCCATAGTTGTAACTATGATTTTAAAGACTGCTTTTCTAGAAAGTGTCACTAGGAACTATGAAGACCTTCCTAGTTTATTTACGTATGTGATGTGTGCCGGAGTGTCAGGAACCCATGCACAAAGGCTGCAATGGTGCAGTGCTGCGCAGGAGGAAGAAGAGACCACAGCTTCTCTTTTCATACTCTTTATTGCCAAGAGTTCAAAATGGTCAACATAAAAAAAAGAACATCTTCATAATAAATACTGCTCTTGGGGCTATAATAAATAAAACGTTTATTAACAAGGAATGCACTTTTCCAGCCACAAGTGTATTCAAAAATAACCAAAAAAAATTGTATATGGCCATAGTTCACAGTTAAGCAGCCAAAAGCGGCTCTGATTGTAGCCTTTAAACAACAAGGGAGCACCCTCCCTTCTCCCTCCCCTTCAGGAAGTATATTCACAGTTCCAAGTCCTCCGGCTGAAAATACTCTCCACGCAGAGAACTTAAGAGTCAATGCATCTTTCTGCAAAATTGTCCGATAAACCTTTTAGCGACAGGTACTTCAGGAAAACTGTCTTCTGCTCCACCCTTGTATTGTCCAAAGTCAACTGTACACCTTATGCCGGCCTGGTTCCAGCAGTCCAGCAAGCCACTGAGGATCTGTAGTCGTACCACCCCCGTCCATCTTCACCAACATGCTCTGTGTCCTGCCGCTGGCTTCCCTGTTGATCTCACAGTGGAAAGGAGTCCCATAGGGTCCACTCAAAAAGGTTTTCAGTTACACCTCTGTAAGAGCATGTTCAGGGCATATTCCATTCGACGTTTTAGTTCTAACGAACAGCCAGACATCAACAGCGTTGTCAGTCTGAAGGTTGTAGATATCCTGTCCTCATTGATGTACGTGAGCAGGTATTCTTCATTTTGGTTACAGATGATTATTTTTGTATGGTCGTGGTAGAAATTCACCTTTAAAAATAAACACAGACATTAGGACTTGCTAAATACTCAAGAAGTAATAAAAGTTCTGCCAAAAATTAAGTCGGCCAGGAAGACATAGGTTTTAGGACATGTGCCCCCACGAAGGCTCAGTTACCTGAAATGTGCCATCATTGAAGAGCATCATTAAGGCTTTATCAGATTTTAACCACTGAAGGAGGTAGAGCCGCGGTCTTCGAATATCAGTAACACTAGGGAGATCACCACCCTAGAAGAAGTCAGGAGAGACAGTGCCTATGAAACTGTACCATGTGGGCATTACACGGTGCCTCTCAAACTCTTAATTCTCGGAGTGGCCTCCAGATTCCTGGCTCTGTCTCACAAAGACCCTGACTCACTGCACCTAAGATAAGACATGAGAATCTGAACTAAACAAACTTCAAAGTGATGCAGATGCTACCAGCTCTAGACTGCGTCCAATATCTCGTCTCTAAAGCCGTGGTACTTACATCCATGAGGTTCTCCTCCATGTAGTGAGAGAAGTATTTCAGCACCGTCACTTGACTAATGAATTGTTCGGGGGCATCTGTTGCCGGGAAAACAGAACACTGGCCAAGTTCTGCATAATAGTGAACCGTTCTAAAAATTGGGAAGGGCAGAAGAGAAAAATGAGAAGCAATTAATCACCGCTTCCAGATTTCATTAGCGTGACAGCAGAGAAGCGGCAGATTACATTAATCAGGCGTGCTTACTTTTTGTCTGGAAGGAGGCTCATGTGGGCGCCATTGTTGAAAAGGACTCCAACGGTGTGGTCCGAGAGCTGGTACCCGAAGCCGTATTTGTTGGAGTAATCGACCCATTTGGTGACCCACTGAAAGGACGTGCTCAGCTGCTCTTTGGGGATACAGTCCGCTTCCGGCATATTTTCTAGGCATCCTCGAAGGACTCTTGCCACTGTGTCTGCAACAGTTCCCATGGTACTGTCTTCAAGGCCTGGGAAGTCACAGAGATGGAAACGACGACATTGTTTACACCAAAACCACAGGTCCTGGTGTTTCCCTGCACTAATTCCAAAGACACAGAAATCAAGGTTACTCAATGTCTTTTCTCCAATTCTATAATTTTGTTTCTAGGGTAGATGACCAAATTGGCCCTGGTTACTTAGCATATAGGACTAGTCTTAGAATTTATTCAAATTATGGTTTCAACTGCTTACATTCACTGCTACTGCTGCAGCTGCCAAGCGTCCCTCTGACTATCATCCGGATCGCATCCCCAATCTGCTGCTTGTTTTCCACTGCGGATGTTCCGGATCTGGCAACTGTAGTGGTAGGCGGCTGCAGCTCCTTCAAAGGACAAGAAGAGCCATACGATGAGTCAAGGAACCAAAGTCTATTTATATTTGAAACTTCAGGTTAAAATGAGATTATGGTAATTACTGGAAAAGCTTATCCGAAAGCAACAGTCATAAGCCAGAGAAAAGCTACTGCAGTATCGTGACTGGAAGCATGGCTTCAGCCCCAATCATCATCAAAATGCTGATGACCCGAGAATGGAAATGACCTAAAGTGTCTACACGCTTGTGTTCTTCCCCAACATACCTCATCCGTTCTGTGTTTGCTGGGTTGCTGGGTTATCGAAGTCTTTTTCAAATCATGCCTAAGCTTGTAAATGTCTTCATCTTCTTTGGACACTTTATCTGTAAATCAAGGAAAAGAATGGTACATGTTAATCTATCCCAGTGAGGATGGAACGGAGCTAGCTCTATGTCCTCTGGGCATCCAGAGCAAAACCAGCTTTTCATCATTGCCATGACACATGCTGCACACTTCAGTGTTCAGCAAACAAAAGCTGTCACTCAGTTCTAGTTGTGTGTTGATTACGCTGCTAGTGTCAAAGTCAGCAAGTGTGCAAATACACTGGTGAAATTAAGCCAGTAGTAAAGCCTCAGCTCGGTCATCAAATTCAAGGGTAATCTTGGGTACAGGAAGGGGAAGAGGAGTCTTAACACTTACTGTGTGTGTCGTTATATCTCGCTTTGTCTTTTTTGCCACCAAAAAGAGCAGCAGCGGCTTTCTTAAAGAAATTCTTGGCCGGGCTGGATAAGTGGAAGTCTGGAACTGTATGGCAACAGCTCGAAGAAAGCCTGTCAGGAGTGAAGCCCTGTGGAATCAGAAGAGAACTTCAGAACCTCTTCGGCAATCAGGGCAGTGACAGGCCATTTCAAAGAGAGGTCAGAGAGTGCACTGACCTGCAGGAAGAAGTCATGCCGAATGATGTCATCCAAACTGGGGCGGTCCTCTGGGTTTTTGGACAGCATGCTAGCTATTAAGTGCTTAGCTGGGGCCAGTAATGAAGATGGCATCGTATACCTCGCTTCCCTTATGCACCGGTATGTTTCCTTCAGATTTGTGGTTTCGAATGGAGGCCTTCCTAGCAGCATCGTATACCTGGGTACACAGAATCACATCTTCAGAAACTGTCAAAAAGGAACTCTTTCTAAGCATCACAACTGGGTCAAATTCGCTTTTTAGACATTCTGGCATTTACTTACATCACACAGCCTAAGGCCCAAATGTCTGATTCACAGCCATGTCCTTGTTTGTTGAGGACTTCAGGAGAGAGATAATTGGGGGTACCACATATTGTTCTGAAAAGACAGAAGATAGCAAGAACTCATTAGGAATCATTGCATTCATTAAACTTATTTCTCTGGGGGTGACTCAATGGAAAATAAAACCTTGAAGTTTTATGCTGTGTTTTGATTTGATCAAGTTTCTTTTGATAAGTTTTTAATGTGTGTACAATTTTCTCAGCCCATAGGACCAAGTGTTTTTAACCAACTGAGACCAGATGGTTTACATATTTCAGGCAAAATAAAACATCTGATTGCCTGAATAATCAATGCTGAAGTGTAAGTCACACGGATTCACAGTGGACATTTATTTCAGCAACACTACTATGGTTCACAGAGTTTAGTGTGAACTAACTTTCTATGAAGTAACAAATCGGAGGTAATAAAGGTGTATTTGGTCTCCACGAAACCCAGGTAAGACATGACTCTTACCTCCTTCTGTGTTCCAATGGTTCCAGTCTGGCTGCCAAACCAAAGTCGCCAACCTTCAGTTCCATGGCTTCGTTAATAAAAAAGTTCCCTAGGAGACAGAAAAAAATGAATTGTGAACTCCCTTGGAGTGGAGCTTCTTTGGAGGCTGGCATCCTCCACTAAAGTCACCCATTCAAAAGTCTCGATCCCAGTTAAGAACACTCAGAGATGATGGGAAAAACCGACATCTCTCTAACACCCCCCCCACCAAGCTTCCCCAGCTTCTGCAGTGGAGGGCTTACCTAGTTTGAGATCTCTGTGCAGGATTTCTTGCTCGTGAAGGTACTTGAGTCCCGACACAATCTGCCTGAGGTAGTATCGGACTTCTGGTTCTGTCAACACCTTTCTTGCTTTCAAGATGTGAGCCATGGACTAGGAAAAGAAGGGGGAAAAGAGAATTTGTCAAACAGTCAAATCAGGCTTCCCTTTGCCAGACTAGTGATGCCGGTTGATATGGTGCGAGAATGAACTGCCCGGGCTAAAACCCCAGCTAAAATGTGTTCCAAACACCACATCAGCTTTCTGTTAGAGAGTGCACTGACCCTTACCCGCCTGCTGCAGTATTCCAAGAGAATGTAAATATTTTCTTTGTCTTCAAAGTAGTGGTAAAACTGCACTACGTGCTTATGATGCAGGATTCTGTGAAGCTCAATTTCTTTGTCAATCTAAGAAAAGAAAAAGAAATAGCAAAATAAGGCTTATGAGCCTCCCATCGTCTCTGGAAAGGCGGGGCTTACACATGCAGGAGACATTTTTCTAACAGGGAAGGGCCATCCCTGCACACAAAGAAAATACTTTGCTCAATAGTCATACACACCTTTTCCCTTTGATGAGGTTTAGCTACTCGGCTGTGAGGAATAATTTTTGCAGCGTAGACTTTGTTGTTTGTCAGATCTGTCATTTCGTAACACTTTGCAAAGCCACCCTGAGAGGAAACAAAGCCGAGACGGATTTGAGCCTAAGAACATGGAGGGTCAACGTTTAAAATAAATGAACACATAGATGGAAAGAAAAAGCAAAAATTGGGGGAACAGAGGGGTGGGCAGAGGGATGCATTCTGATTTGTAAAATGGTCCCTTCGGAAAGGGAAATATATTCCTGGAAACCAGGCCAGTTTTTACAAAGGAGAGCTCTACGGAGAGGGGAGTGGAAGGGGAAAAGGGGGAAAATAGCCTCTGAAGAAATTTGACAGTCGAGTACCCAGAGGATCAGGTGGCTAGAGCTGGGGCTAACTTAGAATGCTCTCAGTCCCTCCTTCGAAGGCTCAGGAGCAAAGCCTAGCCTGAGGATGCAAAGCCGATCCCCAGCGCTGTCGGCGGCGCACAGAAGCCCAGGAGGGCAGGTGAGGGACCCACGTCGCGCGGGGGACCAGACAGCTGGGGGAACGAGAAGCGAGAGCTCAGGGTCCCCCGTCTGCTCGACTTGCCCGGGCAGCCCGCCCTCCCGCCCCGCCGCTGGACGCTGGCCGCTGGCCGGCAGCTCCTCACCTTGCCCAACACTTTGCCCCGGCAGTAGCGCTTCCCCGTCGTGGGGTCGACAATAATCCGCGAGATCTCGGGTCCCGAGTGAGAGTGGTGATGATGGTGGTGTGGTGCCGCCTGCGTCACCTGGGTCTGGGGCTGCCCGTCTTCAGAGGGCTGCTGAGGTCGCTTCTTCTTCGAGTCCCCGCCGCAAGCTTTGCCCAGCGCCTGCTCGCACATCTTGGTGCCAGCGGCGGGCTGGTAGGTGATAGTCCGCAGGAGTTCCATCGTGGCCCTGCCACCCGACACTGCCTGCTGCCACCTCCGAGGCACGGACACGCGTCCGGACTAGCCCTGGTTCTCAAGTCCCTGATCCCTCAGCCGACCGACTATTCTGACTTCCAACTCCGCTTGTGCGAGCGAGAGCGAGCTGTGAAGCTTTTTATTCCCCGGCCGGGAGGGGCGGGGCCTCGTGACGTCACGGAGGACGCCCCGCCCTCCGGCTCTGGAGCGAGCGCCTTGGATAGGTGCGGGTTGGCTGCGTGGCTTCGACCCGGCTAGGAGGTGGCAGAGCTCGAAGTGACCCGGGTTCTTTGCACGCCCTGACCTTGGAGGTGGAAAACAGAAACCCAAGGGCGGACGCCCTGTAGGGTCTCTGGCTGGGCAAGGATGCTGGGTGGTGATCGGGGGAGTCGCAGGGTTGGCACCTCCCCCTCACCGACCTCCTGACCACCCCGCGACGGGACACCGGTGTCACTCAACGAGCCAGGCGAAGCGGCTTCGGAGACCCGTATGGGGGCCACCGCCTCCACGACGGGCTCCTTCGCGCCTGTTTAGGGCTCCGTGGACCCGGCGGCTGAGTGCCTGGGCGCGCGGAACCCGGCACCCGCACCCGGCTGAGTCAGAGCCGCTGAGGAACGAGGCACACTCCCGGTCGCAGATCGGGGTGACCTGCGATAGCATGAAAGCATCTGAGCCCCTGCCGCCTCTTCCCGGCGCCTAATAAGTGACCCCCCTGTCAAAGGTCAGGCCCTTAACCTTGGACCCGGGCCTGAAGCCCAGCGAAGGTTTGGTAGGCAACCAGTCTAACCATCGGAAAGCATGAGCGCCACCCTGTGGAAATGTTCAAAAAAGCGATTTAACGGTCTGAGTGGGCCGTGGTTAGCGACAGTATGGCCTTTGACAGTGGCGCTGAAAAGTGTGCCCCGTTGCTAATTATGATTTTACAATTGAAGTCACTTATGACTTCTTGTTCTAAGTGGGTGATTCAAATTGCGTGGATCAGATGGCTCACTAAGCGAAGCGATGCCACTGCCCTAGTGTGCGTAGAGTCAATCCAATCCCTCCCAGTGGGGTAAAGGGGGGGCGAACGCAGGCAACTGAGTGGCTGTCAATAAGCTCAGAATTTACTGTTCAGTTCTAACAACGCAGAGGCAGATCCATGTTTCTTGTTCCGATGACAATGTTGTGAGCGCCCATGGTGTACTGTTCAGTATTGTTAACGTGCTGTATTAAACGCTTTCGAAATGCCTGTGTCATCTTAATACAAATCTGAATGAAAAATACTGCTGTGTTAGGGGAGGGAAAATAATATTTCTTCTACCTTTCTAAATGATGCTTGTGGTTCCTCAAGCGGGGCAGATTAACCTCAGAAACACACGATTATTCAAACACATTGAAGATAAACGGCAAAATGAGTGCCCTCAGAGGTGGCTTAGAATTGAGGTTAGAATGCTATCTTAAGCCAGAACAAGAATGTGGAGAAGACAGGAGAATGAGAAGGAACAGGGGTGACGAGGGTTGTTATTTTTCACTGATAAAATTGTCATTTTTTTTTCTGGTACAGGAAACATTCTTAGGAATTGAGATTTCTTTTAGTGAATGTCATTTTTCTTTCCTTACAAAAGAGCAGTATGCCATTTTCACGGCTTCTGTGGCTAAGTACTTTTTCCCCCGGCTCAAAATTATCCTGACACAGAGATATATTTATAGTGATGTATTCTGGTTTCATGTGGACATATTGAAGTGATGTGGTCTAGTCTACATCTTCCCCATCTTACAGGTGAGGAAACTGAATAAACTGAATCCTGGACAATGTAAGTGCTATTATCAATGACCAAGTTATGTCAGGTCAACTACATGTCCATCCTTTTGTCTCAGGTAACTTGGTAGATAAGTAGTTATTTTGTATAGGACCCAGTGACACTTAGAATTCCAGATTAATAAAGAAAACCTGGGTCTTCCTCCAGGCCACTATCAAGCATTGGGAGCTCTGGTGTCAGTCACCAGGTACAGGCATTTACCTCATCTCCTGTTCTCCTAACAGCGCACAGAGGAAGTCGCTTTGGCCCTGCAGAGTCTCTGTCCTCTCACTTTCCCTTTCAATGCTTTCGGTCACTACAAGCCCAGGCATGTTTTTCACGAGGGACAGTAGACTTTAACCCAGGATTATCCAGGCTTGAGTAAGAGGCGGGGCTGGAAGCGGAATAGCAGAATTACACAACCCCACCACCACCGCCACCACCTTTGTTCATAAACTTGGTATGACCTTTGCTCTCCTGCCTTGCGCAGAGCAACTGAATGAGCCTGCTGGTTTGGAGGAGAGTGCCCCTCCTTTCCCGGGATTAGTTTTGCACTAATCCTTGTGGGTGTTCACGTGTGTGTGCATGTCTTATGGTTAAAAGACTGAAGAACAGATGGATAAGACTTTAAAATTTCCATTTGTAACATACAGTGTTAAATCTTTTGTATTGGGGATACTTTAGTATTTGCTAGTCTGCTGACCATCCCATGTGACATTCAGTTCTGTCTTCCAAAAAATTCTGCAGGCATTTAATAAAATACCAACGCTGAGTCTTAGGGCTCGCCTTGCCAACTAGGCAAGATGACTTTCTTTATACTAGTGCCACCATGTGGACAGAATCAAAACAGTAGTACGCATAGCAACAGAAACTACTTTCCACTAGTGATAAATCTCTAATTCCAAAACATTTCTCCATGGCTCTATGGTCTGAATGTCAATTTTAATGTCAAAAATCCCAGTAGGGCTTCTGGTGACAAAAAAAAATCCCCGATAAACTGATATCAACTTTAAAAGATCAAAAAGCCAAAATCACCTTTAAACAAGGAGGAGAAAACAACTTTTGTCTTGCAGCCTTAGGATGAACTTGTAGCATGAAAACTGCTAAGTTAGTTCGTTAGACAAACTTATCAAAGAAGTAGAACAGAGCCCAATGGTCGATCCCCATCTAGAGAGAACTATTGTGTGGGGGATGATGGGATACACTAGTGGGGGGGTGAGACTGTTCAGCACATGGAGATTAGACTCAAAGCACTTTTTCCCACACTTAAAACCTCTATCTCATTCTGCCATGCGATTCCTATGTTAGAGGAGCCTGATTAGGGGCAGTGGTGGGGAATTAGTTCCAATAGATGTAGCTATTCCTTATAGAAACCAACCATAAAGAGTCATGGTTAAGTAGAAATGGAATTTACTCATTGCAGCTATACTGGGGAGGACCAGAAAATCAGATATCCTTGATCCTGTATGTGAGGGTCTAACAAGAGCTTTGGGGCTACACATGGGAAGGGGAAAAGCAGAGAGCAAGATGTATACATCATCAGGTAATCCTGATCAGAGATCTCATTGATCAGCAGCTCTGGCTCTGGGATCTTCCTCGGTGATAAGAAAGATGCTGCCTGGTTGGCTTCGGGTTTCCTCCCCAGAAGATGGTCCATTCAACTGGCTGCTCCTAGAATTCCAAACATCTGTAAGAGATGGTGACTCAGAGGAAAGGCCTTCTTTAGGTTTAGGAAAACCTACAACTGGTGACTTCTAAGTGTCATTTTGGTCACCTGGAACAGGACATTGGCAGTTGACTGCATGGATTATTACAACCCTAGAAGTTCTCAGTGTTTCTTAAATGAATTAGTGTCATTGTGCAGAGCTGAGTGGAAACCTTAACTCCAAGATTTACAAATCAAAGGAGACGGGAGGCAGAGACGTCCACCAAGCTCCTTATCCTGTTCCCAGTGCCCTCAGGATCTGAGACCCACAGGAAGGGTCAGTGACCTCACAAAACAAAGTTTTTAAGTCTCTACTAGAAGGCAGGAGTGTGCCAGAGCTGCCGATACACCACAGCCTGGATACTTTGTCTTTTTTTTTTTTTTCTTCACATCTCTGAACTCTGCAAACAAGGTCAAGGCTGCTGGCTTCTGGTCTCCTCAGAGACATCCCTTTTTCATCTGCAGATAGCCACCTCTCCCCGTGTACCCCACACGGTGACTCTCCAATGCACACGTGCCTGTTGCCCTAAGTCCCATTTCATTTTACAAAAGCAGAGACTCACCATATGGCCAACTCCCCATATCTCTAAAGTCCCTACTCCCATTGTATAGGGGTTAGAGATTGAATGTGAATTTGGGTAGCATTTCCTAGGAGACCGTCCTTTGAGTGTTCCTGTGAGGGAATTTCTGGCTTAGGTTTGCATCTGGGTATACCTGTGAGGGATTGTGGAGATCAAGGTTATTGAAGTTCGAAAACCTGCCAACTGTGGGCCGCACTATTCTATGGACTGGGCCCCTAGGCTGACCATAAAGGAGAAAGTACACTGAGCACTAATGTTCTTCTCTACCCGTGACTGTTGACATAAAGTAACCAGCTACCTCAATCTCCTGCCACATCGTCCCTGCCATGAGAGACTGTATCCTTGAAATGTGTGAGCCAAAATGAACCCCCTTTTCCTTAAATAGACTTGGTTAAATATTTTGTCACAGTACCCAAACAACTAATACAAACCACGTTTAAAAAAAAAAACAAAACAAACAAAAAGCTACAGGACTGGAGAGTTGATTCAGTTGTTAAGAGCAATTGTTGATCTTTCAAAGGACCCAGGTTCAATTCCCAACACCCACATGGAGGCTCACAACTTCCTCAGGCACTGGGCATACACAGATATACATGCAGGCAAAGAATATGTGAATATGTGAATAAAAGAAATCTAAAAAAACAATTTAAAATCTACAAATGGAGTAGAGACTTTAAAAAGAGCAAAACAGTATTAGTAGAAGATATGGGCAATAACTGTTTGAATAGAAGGTAGAGGACAATTTAAACAAGGCAAAGAACACGATATCAAAAGATTGCCAGATGGGAAGGAGTTAAGGACTTCTACTCATCAAAAGAAAGCTTAACATAGAGAAAGATGAGCTATGTAGTAACTGAAAGGAAACAGACATGTTAAAATTGCAACGTGTTTGAGCATTCAAGAATTAGCAACCAGACTGTAAACACATGTCCATCAAGAGTGGACAGTGTTCACAAACACAAGGATGAGAAACCTGTTTGGTTGAATTGAAAGTCCTTGTGTTACTGGAGATGTTGGGCTGTCCCTTCACAGACACCAGGTGATGCCAGGGAAATCAGGGTTCACTTCTTGGAGTTTTTAGTCTCACTAATAATTTAGGAACAGGCTCACACAGAAATTCAAGACCTGCCTCTGCCTCCCAAGTTCTAAAAAAAGTACAAGTGTATGCCACCACCCAGATTATTTTTTTAAACTGTGGTAAAATTGGACATTAAATCTATTGGGAAATTGTTTTCTGATGAGCACATGGCGTGAGAAAAGTGACCCACAATTTCAATATGTGGAAGTGTTTCTAAGATTTGGGGTCAGATTTGGACATGTCAGGATCTAAATTGAGATGGGTATCCTGGCTGTTAGAGTTTATTCCTCCTGCATTTCATTTGGATTATTTGTCAACAATAGAAATACATTGCCCTCCTTTCTAGTGGCTAGAAGGCCCAGATCAAGCCTCCAGTGGGTTCGGTGCCACAGCTCCCTTGCTGAGCCCTCTCATGAGGGACGGTAGCCAGGACATCTCTGGCCACCCCATTTGTAAAAGTACTAACCCCTTTCACGAAGGCAGAACACACATGATCTCGTGGGTATCTGGTCTAAAGCAGGCCAGCATTCAGAGGGTCACACCAGGCTCCAGAGACGTTGGTCCTGAAGCTGAAAGGAACACAAGCTTTGTATTATATTCCTCCTAAAACACTTTATTAGACTTGGAAATTTAATAATCAGCACTTTTGGAAATTAGCCTCCCTTGAGATAAAGGATTAATTTGTGGATTCAGATATTACACTTAGTAAATATTGGTTTCTCTGTAGTTATTTTGACATACCAGCTCTTGGTTTAAAAAAAAGAAAAAAAAGTGTGGCGAATCTTAACCAGTAACTTGATTTAAAAGTTTTGCTATAAATATATTAAGATATGCTATCAAATTTTCACCTCCTTTCTTATCGCTGGTTCATTTATCTGTGTATGATTTTTATCTTCTGTTTGTTTTCTGCACGTTTTTCTGCAAGCTCTCATGAGTGTGCTGTTGAACTGCAACTAAATCTGTTGTCTGTGCGTAGGTCGCCCTCTGCTGGTAGTCAGTGGTAATGCCAACCAACGCTGAGAGGAAGTTTGATTTAGAAGATGCAGCGCTCCAAGGAGAAAATGATCTCAGTTTTTCAGTCCATCATAGAGGGCTCAATCAGTCTACAAACTCAACTCACCTAAAATTAAACTAGCAAGTTATCTGTTGTGACCACCTTCTCCCGGGTCTAGCCAGTGGGTCTGCCTGATCCTCCCTCCTCACCTGTTACTAAACCAGCAGAATCCCTAATTACATTCTAAATATTTGTTCTTATATCCACAGGTAAGTATAGTGCTTGTGCTTCAAGGAAACTTCTCTTTGCAAAAGACGGAGACCACTATAGAGAACCGCAGTTGATTACATTTCAGAGTTGTGATGCTCACCCAATGGATAAATCTACAGCTCCCGTCCCTAAGGCTTAGGAGTTATTGCAGAAGAGTGGATGGAAATATTGTACGGGGCAGAGGAATGGGAAGCTTGCTGCAAGGTCAGGGAACGTCAGGGAAGCTACACCCACAAATTTTCACCAGCATGACTGCCAAAACAAGACCAGAACAAGGGCTACACCAATAGGCATGTTATTATGGAAAGTAGGAACCTCAGAACCTTAGTCCTACACAACGCTAAAATGAACCCTTTCTTCCCAAGGCTGCTTTTTTTATCTTCAGGATATGCATCACAGAAATAAAAATGAAACTAGAAGAAGTCATAAGCACTAAATAAAAACATTAAAGGAAAATGTGAACTGTGACATTAGCAAATGAACCTCAGCAGTTGGTCAACAGAATAACTAATCATAGCCAAGTAAATTTATTCCCAGATGTAAGGATGCTCCATTGTTAAAGATTCAACATTATTGACCTCTAAACTAATTTAAAATTAAAGGTTTGAATACACAAGGAGAAACAAGCATGCTCATAAATAGTAGAGACATTCAAAGTCAGCATTTATTCCTAATATAATACTCAATAATCAACAAATACTTATGGAAAATAATAAACTATGGATTTCTTAGCTAAGAGGCTAACATCACACTTGATGGGAAACCCCTAGAAACACAAGATGTAAGTGAAGAAAGAACAAGACATTTTTATCAATAGTAAATTTCTTCTGGAAGTGCAGAATCTGTACTTAAAGAACAGATCAATACAAAAATCAGACACATAAGACAATAAGAGTAAATAAACACTGGCAAGTACGGGTGCAGCTTTCTGTTGACTGCCAGCTCAATTTCTGTGTTCTGTGCTATAAGCATGTGGTATCTTCAGCAATAGATTCTTACCATCAAGTTGCGGGGATAACCAAGCCCTGGAAGTCACCTGGAGTGCTCAGGCAGGTCTATGGGAGTGAGATGTCTCCGTAATAAGATGAGAAAGTGATGGAATCACTAAAGGAGGATAAAAGTAATTATCAGTTTCCCCTGCTATGAACCCTGCAAGCTACAGTAATGACATGCCTGCCTGCAAGATATACCCACCAGTGCAATAGGGCACAGACATTATAGAAGTAACCAACCACCTTTTGATTGGATTTAAAACCTACTCCATGAGATGGAACCCATACTTGATATTATTAATTAGACCAGGAACATGAGATTAGATAGGTCATGAACTCTAGGGGAAAGCCTACTATTATTTATTTGGCCAAAGGAACATAACAATAAAAGTGGCTCCTAATGCCACACTGTTGTACCCACAGACCAACACATTACTCAGCTTTCACCAGAGAAGCTGTTTCTTGCTATGATAACAGAGTTATACTGCTGGACAACCTACAGAGAATGAGACACTTTGGAATGCTCAGCTCTGAACAGGATGTCTTTATTACACCGCTTCCCCCAAAGCTCAGGGTTTTATACAGAAGGGATGGCAGAAAGATTATAAGATCCAGAAATGGTGGACGGCTGATGTGGGAGTCCTCTCTGTGTGCTGTGATTACCGTTAATGAATAAAGAAATTGCCTTGTCCTGTTGATAGGACAGAAATTAGGTAGGCGTGGAAGATGGAACTGAATGCTGGGAGGAAGAAGGGCAGAGTCAGAGATGCCATGGAGCCACTGCCACTGGAGATAGATGCACTGACACTTTGCTGGTAGGCCACAACCTCATGGTGATGCACAGATTAATGGAGATGGGTTAAATTAAGATATAAGAGTTAGCCAATAAGAAGTTAGAGCTAATGGGCCAAGCAGTGATTTAATTAATACAGTTTCTGTGTGGTTTTTGGGTGTAATCTAGCTGGGTGGCCGGGAAGAACAAGTGGCCCCCTCCCTCCTACAGATGGCTTTAAAGAAACATGATTTTCCAGACACAATAAAGCAGGTGCACATACAAATTCACAGAGAGTGTGACAGCATGCATAACCTGTACAAGCCCAAGTCAATCGAAGTCTCAGTGCAGTGGAGGGGAAGTCAACACCCAGCAAAGAAGACATTCACAGTTGACAGCTACTGGAAGGGGGGAAAATCAATTTTCTTCAATGGAGTGACTCTGGGTGTATCAAGAACACTTCAGGGAAGGCTCCATGCTCAGGAGTAATTGACCAACACCAATTAGACTCCATGATTTTTAGTACTTTTTTCTTTCATTTTCCTTTTGTGTTAAGAAAGAGAAAGAACATGAAGTTGGATGGGTAGGGCATGAGAAGATAATATGGGACGAGTTGGGGGTTGAAAAGAATACAATAAAAATATACTGAATAAAATTCTCAAAGAATAAGATATTAGTAAGAAGCAAAAATACAAAATTAAAAAATTCAAGTGTCACTGCATAAGCTTCCATAATAATCTGAAGAACAACCCTTTAAATTAACAAACATATAAGTATATGTGTACGTGTATTTATAATATATATATATATATATATATATATATATATGTGCAGTGTATGTATTTAACAATTAATGAAAAAGAGGCCACTATTTTGAAAGGCAGCCGAGAGGAGTATATTGAAGGTTTGAAGGGAAGAAAGGGAAGGAAAATTATGTAATTATATTATAATCTCACAAAACCCAGAATTCCTGAAAGAAAAGACTCATTAAGATGCTTATAGAAAGTCTCAGATACTTTTCTACTCCTGTGGCAAAAACACTAGGACCAAGATAACTTATGAAAGAGATCACATAACTGAGCTTATTGTTTCAAACTGTTAGCATCCATGATGGCAAAGCAAAGGCATGGGGGCAGGAATGGCTGAGACTTCACATCCTGATCTGTAAGAAAGAAGGACATAGAGGCATACTGGGGATGGTGTGAGCCTTTTAAAAACTCAGAGCCCTCCCCCAGTGACACACTTCTAAACACCAGACCACACCTCCTAATCTTCCC
This sequence comes from Ondatra zibethicus, assembly GCA_004026605.1. Lineage (NCBI taxonomy): Eukaryota > Metazoa > Chordata > Mammalia > Rodentia > Cricetidae > Ondatra > Ondatra zibethicus. The sequence continues at coordinate 294,490 of PVIU01000037.1, read as the reverse complement.
AACAGTTCCACCATGAGGGGACCAGACATGCACTCATATGAGCCTGTGGAGGCCACTCTCATTCAAACTACCACTTATGCACTGAGGACATTTTATTGGTTAAAGAGACACTACAAATCAAAAATGACACATGAAAAAATTCATCTTCAAATTCCAGAAAAGAACTTGTCTTCCTGTTGTATGAAAAGCTTCTACAAGGAGGGTAAAGGGATGATAAACTAATAGAAAACAAATGTCTCTCATGTTTGCTCAAATTTATTTAAAGCAAGCAAACTGGAATTTAAAACTGTATTGAGAAGCCTGCAAAACTAGTGAAACCTTAGAATTTATGATAAAGGGTTAACTCACAAGCATTCCTTGCATTGTTGTGTGGACTGAAGGCTATTTCAATCTTGGAAAAGAATAAGTTGGCAGAATCTCCAAAAACCAAAAATTTCCTGATTCTCCCACTCAGAATTTATCTAATGAATAGAATCTCAAATTTAAAATGGTTCCTGTCAGAAATTAGCTAATGACAAATCAAACCCAAGTGATGTGGGATTCCACTCTGTATGCTATGAATACCATTAGTTAATAAAGAAACTGACTTGGCCTGATAGGGTAGAACAAAGCTAGATGGGGACAGCTAAACTGAATACTGGGAGAAAGAAGGCTGAGTCAGGGAGAAACTATGGAAACACTGCCAGAGACAGACACACTGAAACTTTGCTGGGAAACCACGACCTCATGGTGATTTATAAATTAATGGAGATGGGTTAAATTAAGATGTAAAAGTTAGCCAATAAGAAGCTAGAACTAATGGGTCACACAGTGATTTAAATAATATAGTTTCTGTGTGATTATTTCAAGAGTCTGGGCAGCTGAGAAACAAAAAAAAGTGGCTCTTACAATAAATTGGCACCAATGTGGCCAACTAAAACACCCTTAAAATCTGAGAGAGTTCGGGAAGTAATTCTAGGTACAAAAAACAAACAAACAAACAAATAAAAACAGAACTAAGCATGGCTCAACACCATGGCTCCTTTAAGAGAGGCTTTCCCAATTCAGCTGTAGCAGAAAAAAAACTGCGGTTTTGAAACAGCAGCTTTCTAGGCTGTGCTGCCAGTGCGAACTCTGGCTCTTTCAGGAGGCCGAGCATTCAAATGTTGTTTCTGGGCAGTGTGTTGCAAATTACTTGGTAACAGCATAGGCCAACTGGTTATCAGAATTGAAGTGGTGAGAATGGCTCCCACCTGGTAGTCGCAGAGGCAGTGAACAGACTTCTGCTGTTGAAGGAGTGGGCCTGCTTTTTGTCCCGCCCGCCTGGCTAGCTTAACCCCCAAAATAATCACACATAAACTGTATTAATTAAATCACTGCCTGGCCCATTAGCTCTAGCCTCTTATTGGCTAACTCTCACATCTTGATTAACCCATTTCTATTACATCTGTGTATCACCGTGTGACTGTGGCTTACAGGCAAGATTCTAACCTATGTCCATCTCAGGCAGGAGATTCATGGCATCTGCCTGTCTGTCCTTCTTCCCAGAATTCTGTTCTGTCTTCCCCGCCTATCTAAGTTCTGCCCTATCAAAAGGTCAAGGCAGTTTCTTTATTCAACCAATGAAAGCAACACATAGTCAGAAGGACCTCCTACACCATTCTGCCATGTTGGGCTGGGCTGAGCAAGCAGGCAGGCCCATATTTGTCCTAGCAATGTCACAGCTTAGAGTTTTAAGAAGCATTTAGCATTCAGTCCTGGTCAGAAAAGGATTACAGAAATACAATAAAGACAAATTCAGATGGAGAAGACCTTTAAATGGGTCACAGTGCTGGGTAAATGTACGTAGGCTTGGGAGAGAGAACGAAAAGAATATAGAGTTATATAAAGATATCAATGGTTTCAAAAAAAAAGGTAAAGTCTTTAAAGAGTCAGAGTATAGACTGTCATAGATTTAAAAGGAGCAAAGAAAGAATAAGCCATATAATGATGGAATATATGCAGAGAGTCTGGATTATGTATACTGTTGTGTTTTCTTTGAATTTTTTGACTGCAGGAGATATTTGATTCTGGGGACTGCTAAGTTAAGCCAACATATACTTTAAAGTTATCTTGATTCCAAAATTTGGGCCTAAGGATATGTTGCTTTAGAAAGGAGGTTCTTCTTTTGTTTCTACAGAGGATGAGAACCTGTGTAATCCTTCCAGACTAATGTAGTTTGATGGACAAAGACTCCCCAAAAGGTCACCTTGAACACCCCTAAAAATTACTTCACCCAACAAAATGCAGGAAACAGTTTGGAGAGAACTATGCCTAAATTCCCTAAATGATTGTTTATAAATGTTTGTTTATATTTAAAGGGGGATATGCTATAGAGATTTGCATTGGTATGGATCTTGGTTTATTGATACAAATTTAAGATCAATTTTATTATATGTATATTTCTGCTCTTGTTTAACATGTTGTGTTTGTGCAGTTCATTTAAAAATGTAATGTATAATTAAGAAATATAGGTTAATAGATAATCATCTATAATACTCAAGCTTGTAGTCATGTTAGTTAGATTTTCTATATATACAGAGATGTATTTCAGATGGATAGGCATTCTTCAAACCTTTCAAAGACTACAGAATAGGGCATTTAAAATGTTTAAAAACTTAGTACTTTTTATGACAGTGAGACATCTCTGCTCCTGGCAGCACAAAGCTATGTCAAAAGGATGATGGGCACTGAAGAGGCTCCTTATGGCCTTGGTTAGCCATTTGGGCAAGAAACTGCTCTTGCCTGGATTGCTTGATGGTATGCTGTATGAACTGGACATGCTGGATTCACAGAGAAATGAATGCTGAACTTGCCTAAAGGTGAGACTGTCCTTCGGGGTTCCTGCTTCATGAAAGAGTCTGCAAGACATTCTGCAAACACAGAAAAAAAGTGACTGACAAACTGCCAACATAGGTGAAACTATCTTTGAAATTTTCTGCTTTGTGGAAAAGTCTGCTGGATACTATGGGCCTGTAGGCTGAAGATGGATGCCCCAATGATACACAAGAACTTTAGGTGACTGTCCAAGCAGCAAGAAGTCTCTGTCAATTCTAGAGTTGTGGAAGTTGCTTACAATGTACTTTCTGTTTACTGAGATATATTATATCCTTCTGGAGTCTTTGATGGAGCTAAAGAATTTATAGTTATAATTATAGTTTTTCTTTTTTCTTATTTTTGAGGTTGGATATTTATTTAGTGGGTTATAGAAGAGCAGAGAGAAAGAGAGAGAGAAGAGAGAGGAGGGAGTATTATAGTTTTTCTTAGTTATGATAAAAGATAAACTAGATATAAATATTAGAACTGTAATTTTCGCTTGTTACGTGTTTTGTTATATGTAATTTTTCTGTGTTAAAGTTGAAACCCTCCTTTTTATTTAAACAGAAAAGGAGAGGTGATGTGGGATTCCCCTCTGTATGCTGTGAATACCATTAGTTAATAAAGAAACTGACTTGGCCTGATAGGGCAGAACAGAGCTAGGTGGGGAAAACTAAACTGAATGCTGGGAGAAAGAAAGAGGAGTCAGGAAGAAGCCATGGAGCTGCAGCCAGACACAAATGCACTGAAACTTTGCTGGTAGGCCACGACCTCATGGTGATACACAAATTAATTGAGATAGGTTAAATTAAAATGTAAGTTAGCCAATAAGAAGCTAGAGCTAATGGGTCAAGCAGTGATTTAATTAATATAGTTTCTCTGTGATTTTTTTTCTGGAGTCTTGGCTGCCAGGAAATGAACATGTGGTTCTTAACAACACCCAAAGCCAACTTTGTAAGGTGGAAGTTATTGAAAAGCAAGCCATGCTGATTACTTTTATGTCAAGAATCTAGAGTCATCTCCTCATAAGAGAAAATGCCTCCATAATATCAGGCTGTAGGCAGGCAAGGATTTAGTTCATTTTCTTAATTAGTGATTTATGTGTGGCGGCCCAGCCCATTGTGGGTAGGGCCACCATGGGTTGGTTATCCCTGATTCTCTAAGAAAGCAGTCTGAGCAAGCTATAAGTAATAAGGCTCTCCTCCATGACCTCTGCATCAGCTCCCACCTCCAGGTTCCTATCCTGTTAGAGTTCTTGTATGGAACTACCGTCAATGATGAAGGTACTGTGATGCAGAAGTATAAACCAAATAAACCCTTTCCTTCTCAAGTCGCGTGGTGATAATTTTGTTTGTGGTCTAACAAATGTTTACCTGAAGATCAGATTGCAGAGCAAGCCACTAGTTAGCCATAGATGCCCAGTGAAAGCTTACACATTTAATCCCAGTACTTGAGAGTCACCCACCTTTAATTCCAGCACTGGGGAGGTAGAGACAGGAAGGGATATGGCTAGGCAGAGAAAGTAGTATAAGATGGGAGGAGACAGAAGCTCAAGACATATAGTCTGAGATCTTGTAGAGACAGGATATCCCATTCAGTTGAGAATTTCATAGAGGTAAGAATTCTAGTGATTGCCTGATCTGCTTCTCTGATCTTTCAACTTTCACCCCCTGATATCTGACTCCAGGTTTTTAATTAATAAGACCAATTAGATCGCACTACACAGTTACTTTCAGTTAATCACATCAATAATACCCTGACTAGGACACAAGCCATGCCCATTTGCTCACCGAAACTTGTCTGTGGCCAGTGCCATCCTGCAATAACAGTTTGGCTCTAATAGGGACTATCTGCTTCTAAAGTCTGGGATATTTACACCCAGGCCTCCACAGAAACAGGCAGTTTCCCCTTAGTGTCCAAGGGCTTATTTGTTGAATAACTCAGTGCTAATAATCACTAAGCTATCATAAATAGAGAATGGATTAAATAAATGATGAGAAACTCTTACAACAGAATTGAAGGTAGTTGTGAAAACAGACATAAGCCCCTTAGAAACTGATATGGAAGGATCTCTAAAGTAAACAATGTGAAAATCAAGAATAAGACTCTGTGTTGGTGAAGAATGATTCCATGAATAAGAAAGGAGGGGAGAATATGTTTTTAATAGTCTAAAACATGCACAAAACATAAAAATTTAAAAATATATGTGTTTATTCTTTGCGAATTTTAGATGTGTATGCAGTGTATTTTGATCACGTTCATCCCACCCCCATTAATGCCCCCTAAGGTCCCAGAACTCACTACCTCATCTCTCTCCAAACCTCATGTCTTCATTATCATCATAATTATCATTATTATTAACAAACACATGTGCCCAACTAGTGCTATGCATCTGTGCACAATATGGGGCCATCCACTGAGGTGTGGGCAGCATATCAGTGACCACATCCCCAAAGAAAAAAATGGCTCTCCCTCCTTTAGTAACCACCAACTGCCTAAAGCTCCTTGCCAGGGGTTTTGAGAACCCTTCTCTGATCAATACTGCGATTGGTTTGCTCGTGTGCAGGTGTCTTGCAGGTAACCACAGTTGCTGTGAGAACTGATATATGCAATAGTCATGTCATGTCCAGGGGCCAGCACTTCACAGTTTTCCTTCCCATCCTCCATTCTTCAGTGTTTAAATTTTTATTTCTTTATATTTTAAAATTTTCATATATGAGTACTGTATTTACATCATTCTCCACCTTCCCCCTTTTCCAATCCCTCCCATGTCCCTTCTCCTCAAATTCATAGCCTTTTATTCTTTAATTATAGCTATTACAAACACACACACTTGTATACTTATAAATACAGCCCACGGAGATTATTCAGTGTGGCTCATGTGTGTTCGGGTGTACTTCTTTGGACCTCTATTTTGTCAGGGAGCTTGTCCCTGGAGAAGACTGATTCTTTGTGTCTATGTCTCCCCACTCCCTTCAGCAACCACTAGTGGCCTGTAGTTCTTCTTTTAAAAGTGAAGCCTTGTGGGAATTTCTCCATTTACATGGGTGTTGTCATTGCTTAGGTCTGTTTAGGCAATTGTATTGTTGATATTTCCTGGGCATTTCCCTCTTATGTATAGAAGACAGTATATTGCAGTAGACACCCTGCCCTGATCCTCTGACTCTTACAGTTTTTCCACCCTTTCTTTGTGATACTCTCTGAGCCTTAAGTGTAAGGGTTATGTTGTAGACACACCAGTTGGAGCTTGGCACCTCATGGCCAGTTCTCTGTGTAGTGATTAGTTGTAGCTTTCTGTAAAGGTCTGCATCTCCTGCAAAAAGATGCTTCTTTGGTGAGAGGAGAACTACACTTCTCTGCAGGTTTAAGGATGTCTTTAGGATGCAGTTAGAAATTATCCTGGTTTAGTGAAGGGAAGTAGTAGATTGTCTTCTAGGGTCCATGGCTTCATCAACCATAGGTAGTAAGCTAGGTTTACAGAGCAGGCATGAACTCCCTCCTAATAAGCCAGCACTAAATCCAATTAGATGATTATTGGTTGTTTTTGCAGCTTACACAGCTCCTTTTAGTGTTGTGAGACCCATTCCTTGGGAAGGAGGCTTTGAGGTTAGTTCCAGCTCTATTCCTCCAAGATATCTGTCTGAAATGTGTGATCTTCATCAGCAGCAGGGTGACTGTCAGTTTCTGGAAGACAACCCAGGGCAATGGCAATAGCTTACTTTTTTTTTTCTTTTGAAGGTCATTTGTATTCTTCTGAACAACATCTCAAAAGGAGTTTCTCATGCTTGGTATTGGGATTTTTGTTAGTTAGTCTTTGGATATTAAGGGATTATTATCACCCCAAGTGGTCTAACTTTATTTAAACTATACATCTACATTGGTCTAGATCTATATCACCTATCTCTCTATATATCTCTCTCTATATCTCTCTCTATATCTCTCTATATATCTATATCTATATCTATCTATCTATCTATAACTTATAAATGTATACTTTTAAGTAAACATGAAATAATATATTCATCTATGACTTTTTTTTCAAATTCCTTAGTGTTATTTAGCCCACCATCTTCTCCCTCTGTATTCTCTGACCTCCCCACTCCCGAGGTAAGCTTCTTCTACCTAATTTTCCCCTTTCCCCCATAGCACCTGTATTTTACTATTCCCTTCCCTAGATTGCCTCTCCACCTTCATTCCCATGGTCCCCTTTGATTTCCCTGTTTTTTTTTTTTTTTTTTTTGTGTGTGTGTGTGTGTGTGTGTGTGTTTGTATACTCACTTCTGAAATCTGAAGACTTTGACTAGGAACCACAGATGAGGAGAACATGTGATATTTTTCTTTCCGGGTTTGAGTTACCCCACCCACCATATTTTCAAGTTCTATCCATTTATCTGCAAATCATATGGTTTCATTTTTATTTATAGCAGAAGAGTATTCCTTTGTGTATATATATCACATTTTCATTATCTATTCATCAGACGAAGGGCATGCAGGTTGTAATCATTTTCTATGTATTGTAAATAGACCAGCAATGAACTTTACTGAGCTATGTTTGGCATCTGTGGGGTAGGATGTCAAGCCCTTTGGACGTATGCCAAGAAATGGTATAGCTGAGTCACATGCTAAATCTAGTTTTAGTATTTGTTGATGGTTGTTTTATTGATCTTGGTTATTTTGGCTGAAGTAAGATGAAATCTCAAAGTAGTTTTAATTTGCATTTACCTAACTGCTAAGGATGCTTAACACTTTTTAAGGTATTTCTTAGCAACTTTTATTTCTTCTTTGAGAACTCTCTCATTCAGATCCACAGCCTATTTTTTATTTATTGCACAGAAGCTTTTTAGTTTTATAAGGTCCCATTTTTAAACTATTGGCTTAATTCTTGAATAACAAAGTCATGGCTTACTTTTATATATTACATGGTATTGCCTATGTTTTCCTCTAGAAGTACCAGGCTGCACAGTGGGGTCTTTGATTGATTTGGAGTTGGTTTATTGTACAGAGTGACAGATTATGAGCTAATTTTTTTTCTACATGTGAACCCCATTTTCCCAGTCCATTTGTGGAAGGGGCTATCTTTCCTCCAGTGCATATTTTTTGGCATCTTCATCAAATATCAAATGGCTGGTTAGGTCTTCTGTTTTGTCCCATTGTTCTACATGTCTCTTAGGTGCCAATATCATACAGCTTCTATTGCTATACCCTTATAATATATCCTGGGATCTAGAATGGTCATCACCATGGCATTTTCATTTCAGTTAGGCTTGTTCTAGTTATCTTTGCATATTTTTTTAGTTCTATAATAATTCTCGGAATTTTGTCTTATCTTTTTTGGTGAAGTGCCACCATAATGTCTTCCTCAGCCTTCTTGTTATTGGTACATAGAACAGCTACTGACTTTGTGAATGATTTTGTATCTTGAAACTTTGCTGAAAGAGTTGATTATTTTAGTGATTTTCTGGCACCCAACATGGGGGTGGCACAGTACTCAGCACTAAGTAGAAACACCTGCTTCAGTGCAAGCCCAACAAACTCCCAGAGCTGGGGCGAGTAACGCAGCTACCACGCAGTACCTGCTGACATGAGACTAGGCTCTCATAGAAAGGCAAACAGAGGCTGCAGCCCAGAACCACTTGGGTAGCCTGCTGGACCCACCCAAGGAGGACAGAACCAGCCACCAAAGCCATGCTGCAGGTAACCTGGCCCTTTAAGGCTGACTCACATGGTCAGACAGTCTCACAGAAGGCCAAGTCCAGACTAAGAAAATCTCTGAACCAGACAGGTGCAGTATGCTTAAAAGTATGCTTAGATGCAGAAGAAAGAAGAAAACGTGAGTCGGTCATTGTGGCACATGCTTTTCTTTGTTTATTTTGTTTTGTTTTGTTTGTTTTTTTGAGACAGGTTTCTCTGCATAACAGCCCTGGCTGTCCTGGAACTAGCTCTTGTAGACCAGGCTGTTCTTGAACTCATGATGATCTGCCTGCCTCCAGAGTGCTAGGATTAAAGGCATACGCCACCACTGTCTGGCATGAAGTATGCTTTTTTTTATGCCAGCACTCAGGAGGCAGAGACAGACAGATCTCTGTGAGTTCAAGACCAGCTTGGTCTGCAGAGTGGTTCTGGGACAGGCTCCAAAGCTACAAAGAAAGCCTGACTCGAAAAAGCAAAAAAACAAGAAAAAAGTGACGACCTGGACAATATGGTGACCATTGCTGCTTGACAAAGTTCCTGCACTTTGACATTGCAGACCACACATCTCCACCCTCCACTACCTTTTTACTTTCATTTTTAATGATTCTCACTATTAATGTCTTTTCCTTTGAGAAATTTTGTGTGGGCTTCGGTAAAGGATAAAAATGGTAGCCACTGTAAACAAAATAATTCTTTGGAAAAATAAAATCCCCACCATCTTGGAACCAGGAATTCTATTGTGCCTTCCTAACTGCACCAAGAACAGGAAAGTCAGAGATATACTAGGTGCACTTGAAATTACCTGGCGCAAGTGAGAAGGAAACACAGAACATGCAACAAACCCACTTAGGCATATACAAGCCTGGGGAAGTCAGTGTGCAGAGAGAGAGAGAAATGGAGTGTCTAGCTTTTAAAAGCTGCCTAGTGCATGCGCATAGGGGTTGATGTGGCTACATCTTATGCAGATGACGGGGCTCACGTATGCATGCAAGGACTTAGCTGAGTCATATGTGGATGATGCTAGCCACTCCACACATAGGTCACTCAGGGCTCTTTAAAATCCATGGAGGCCATTAGGCACTTCTGCCTGAGGGCTTGTCTGCCAATGCATGGCCCCTAGAATCCAGAGGTAACAGCCTTGTTGTGGCTGAAATCATTACATTCCACCCTTTTATTTATTATAAAAATTTGGGGAGTTTGGCCTTTTTAATGGGTGGGAATGAGGCGCTGTAAGGTCTCTCGTGACTGCTTCCTGCTGATTTTGTGGGCGTCAGAGAGTTGAGATGCTTGGCCACATCCTGGGGTGGCTGATTACTTTGTGTTTTTTCCAGGCTCTGTGGAACTGGATAGCTGGCAGCTTAGACCTCACAAGATGCTGGAAATGGAGAAAATTGTGTCTGGAAAAAATTTTAGATCCCAGTGATAAAGGTAGAAGAGTACCAAGATGGAAGACAGAGGTTTTTTGTGGGGGAGTGGAGGAGGGAATTTTCCAGGGGTTTCCAAGACCAGGAATAATAAGGGAAGAATTAAATGATACTTATTCTGGGTGAGTTTGATCCATTTAAATAGGTCCAATTGGCTCCCTGGAGCTGACGAAAAAAATTTGAAAAGAAATAAATTTCAGACATATTAAAAGCTTATGGTTACGATGATATAGTGTTGTAATGGAAGACAGTGGGGAGGAGGGAGGAAAAGAAGGGGGAATTATCAGAAAGGGGAATTATTAGACCCCTTAATGTTTTACCTGAAGCAAACTTTAAGGCACTTGTTCTCTTTAGCATCATGGTTTTACCTTAGCATCCAGGAGTTAAACCTGTCATGTTAAAGTCTGTTTTGTGAGTTTTTGGAGTTTGGGGCTGTGAATGTCCCCAAATTCGTTATTGTTTCTTACCACCTGGGTTTTTGGCAATCCTTATACCTCCAGCTCTATGTTTAATCATGGTCTCTCTAATAACAGCTGAGTGGTTAACTGGAAAATTAAGCATGACATTGGAGATATAGAGAAGTTGGTAAAGCAGATAGGAGAAAGAAGAAGAGGGAGGATATATGGAGTTTTGGGCAGAGAAGAGTCCAAACATGATTTTAGCTAAGGGAAGCAATCCAGAGATGAATGTCAGTGAAGGGCTGAACCGTAGCCATAATGAGACCATGGTTAGGGGCTCCCCCATTTCTAGTAAAACCAGAAGATTTCCAGGAGCTCAACCATTAATTCCTCAGGTTCAGAGAAATGGTTAAGCCAACCAGAATGGGGGAAGCTCACCAACTGAAGCCAGTGGTGTGCATAGAAATCACGCTCAGGCAGATGGAACATGTGGTTGTTGTGAAAAAAATACCCAGTTCTGGATCCCAACCCCAGGAAAGGGGCTTGGGGTGGGAGAGCCTCCTGAATCTAAAAGCACCAATGATTACCTGGCACGAGTGATAAGGAAACATGGAACATACAACAAACCCACTTAGGAGTTTATTAGAGGGGGTGTGTACAGGCCTGGGAAAGTCAGTGTGCAGAGAGAGAGGGAGAGAGAGAGTCCAGCTTTTAAAAGCTGCCTAGTGCATGTACACAGGGGTTGATTTGACTACACCACATGCAGATGACAGGGCTCTCACATGCACAAAAGGGCTTAGCTGAGTCATACATGGATAATGCAACCATGCATGCATTCAAGGGCTTAGCTGAGTCATATGTGGATGATGCAATCCATGCCACATGTGGGTCACGCGGGGCCCTTTAAAATCCCCAGGGACCATTAGGCACTTCTGCCTGAGGGCTTGTCTGCACATGCATGGCCCCTAGAACCCAGAAGTATTAGCCTTATTGTGGCTGAAATCATTATAACACCTGATCCCAAATATGAAATGCCTACAGTTCAGATCCCCAACTGAGGCCACTAAGGGCAAGAGTTTAGTTAATAAATATAGAGAGATCAGAATGATGCAGTATAATGGGAAAAGAATAAGACATCAGGACTTTCCCTTTTGGGAGTGTGCGAGAACAGGACCGCATGCTAAGACTTGAAGAAGTATTAAGTTGGCACAAATCAATAACCAAGCCAGCTCAATAGGAACAGGTATTTTTAATGAAAGAAAAGGGGGGAACTCACACCACTCACGCCACAGTCCTATCTGTCCAGTGGATACTGCATGGAGAGAGCGCACACCTGTGTTCTCTCGATTTTCTATCTGGGGTCCAAGTAGCCATACCCCAACTTGATGTGATTGGCTAGTGGCTCTTCCCCCATGATCTCCCTCTTCTGTCTAAACAAGATGAATCCAAACCCAACATAGCTATATACAATAGGAACAGACACCAAATACAAAATTACAAACAATAAACAATATTAAGCAAGGAATGCATGACAAAAGTTTTAATAAACATTCTACTTTAAGGAGTCTAAGTATTACATTGAAATTAAGCTTGGCTAAACTGTGAGGAGGGTAACTATAATTATTTAATCTTTAACTCCATCAGAGATCTGAAAAGGGAAACTATATTACTTGAGTGGACAGGAAGTGTAATTGGGAAACTTGCAAAATGTGCAACAAATGACAGAGACAACTGACTACCTGGGCAATCACCCAAAGTCTCATTTGTAATGTTGAAGTGACCAACTTTGGCTAAGGCCTAAAGTAACTGACATACCATTTTTAAAAGCAAGAAACTTTTTAAAGCTATCTTACCCTGTCTTGGCAGGATATGACAGTTTTGTTTTATCAATTTACGGATACTCTGTATCTCTGCTAGTGGTTGAGGTATGGGCATTTCTTTGCCCAGAGGCCAGTTCCAGCAAGAAGAAAGGCTCCAGATGGAGTGTCTCTGGTGCTCAACATTCTCTCGGGAATAGATTGGTGTTGCCAGGAGCGATTGTGTCTCATTGTTGCGAAACTACAAAACTCTAGATTAGATTAAAGGCCATTTTCTAGAGCTCCTTGAAGAGGTTGAAGATTATCTATCTACACTGAATATAATCTCTATGTATCTAAAGAACCTGATTAGTCTAATCATAAATATAACAAACATAGATGACTACTGATCTATAATTCTCAATACCTATCTAACTTAAAGACTAAGACAATAAACAACTGTGCAATAAATGAGGACAATGACTTTCAAATATAAACAATATATAAGTATCTTAATCGGAGGTAGTAATGTACATTGCAGTATGGTAAATATATATATTAATACATAAACAATGTTTTAAACAGAGGTAGATGTATACATGCATACAATATTTAATATAATTTAACTTTTTATCAATATATAGAAATCTATATCAATATAATTGTCTGAAAACAATAACTCATAAATATAATCTTTTATCCCATCATCCAAATATCCCTCTTTTGGGGGGGGTGCCAGATGACGAAGTATTAAGTTGGCACAAATCAATAACCAAGCCAGCTCAATAGGAACAGGTATTTTTAATGAAAGAAAAGGGGGGAACTCACGCCACTCACGCTGCAGTCCTATCCGTCCGGCAGACACTGCATGGAGAGAGTGCACACCTGTGTTCTCTCGATTTTCTATCTGGGGTCCAAGTAGTCATATACCAACTTGATGTGATTGGCTATTGGCTCTTCCCCCATCAAAGACTAAGAAACTGCAGTGTAGTGTCTGGTCCTCAGAAGATGTCCTTTTCCCAAGGTCAGGCATTTGGATAGGGTCTCCATTCCCTGGGGGACTTGAGGAAAATTCTTGCTTGCTAAAGCAGTCATTCTCCTTATCTCTGGCAGGAGGAATTTCTGGCCCTTTCATTAACACGTTTCTGGTATCTATTGTCAAGGTCAAGGCTAGTTTCCTCAATCCCTGATTTCAAGCCACCCTAGCCCACCTGCCCCTTTTCCTATGTGCTGGCATCCATCCTGATTCACCCTCATATCCTGTCCTTCTCCTCCGCAACAACCCCAGCCAAATCCACACATCCTCTTTGGTACCTGAACCCCCACCAAAGCATGTTTTTGGCAAAAATGAGTATAGACAGTCATAAAAAAAAGTTTAAAAATTGTGAAGTCTTTTAAAAAAGATTAAGATTAAAGTAATAGAAAAAAATAAGCCACAAATGAATGGGAAACACACATGACATCTAGATTCTGTATAGTACTTTATTACTTTAAATTTTTTAAGTGCTGATGAACAAAAAACAATAGCTGCTAAGAGACATTAGATTATGGAAACTGCTAAATTAAACCAGCCTGTATATTTTAAGATTGTCTTAACTTCAAAATGAAAGTCAAGAAATGTGTTATGTTGGGGGAGAGGTAATGCTTTTGTTTCCACAGGAAACAAAAAGGTATAGATTTCTTTAAAATTAATAAAGGTCAGATTTGGCCAACAGAGACTCCTAGAAATCTTGGCTACAGACATGAAGGAAGAAAACAAAACCAAAATAAAACAAAGCAAAAAACTACAAAACAAGAAATGTATATGCCAATCCCTCTAACGTGGGAATAGCTCTCAAACTAAATGAGACATGAAATTTCTTGTTGGCTATAGTGTCCTTGTGACTTATTACATGCTGTATCTTCATATGGCATGGATGGAGATTTATGTTACAGTTTGGTTATACGGTCAAAAAGGACTCATTGTTGGGTTCATCAGAGTTGTGCAGAGATGGGGACAGACCACCAAAGTCTAATAAAACAGAAGCAAATTCTATTCCAGAAAAAAATAAAAAATTAAAAAAATAAATCTCCATGGGGCACAAAAACTTATCAGCTAGCTAAGACCACAGCCAGAGATAGACTTTTAACATTGTGGCAAAGGACAACTTTTGAACCCTCCCTTTTTATATAAAGAAGCAACAAGCATTAGGCAATAACAAAGGAATTTTTATAATCGTGAGGTGAAACTTAGACACAAATTGCAATTCTTTGCAATTTTCATTAACAGAGATTTTCAGTTAAACTAGAGTTTGTATTTAGTCCATTGTTTTCCCCTGGCATTCCTCAATAGTGTTTACCAAGGACTCTGCACCTTCCCTGACACTGCCAGTTTCACATGGCAAGGAAGGGTATGGGAAAATGCACAACCAAAACGTCAAAAGTCACGTACATCCCATCTGCTCACATCAGTTGCTGCTCATGAGTGGCCAGGGGGTTATCTAAAAACTGATCTTCAGTTTGCAGAGCAACTCTAAGTTTGCAGAGAGCCACTTCAGCCTTGCAAACAGAGCTATGGGTTGTAAAGCAGAGTAACCCACTGTTAATAGTTAATACTTAAACTGTTGAGAAAGCTGCTGACAGTCTGCTGTCATTCTTCTAGGCTTACAAACTTTATATTTTTTTATTTTTACATTCTTATTTCTGGAATCTACATTTCTATATTCTTATTCTTGGACTCCTAATTATAAAGTTGACAGATGCCTTTTACCTGCTCAAACATAAAACAGAAAACCATTTTTAGCTGACTTGAGCACACAGTATCCCCCATACTTGTGTTAATGCAGATATGTATATTACCTTTTTTAAATTTATTTTTTACATGCCAATAACAGTTCTCCTCCCTCTTCTCTTGCTCCCCCAACTTTCCCCTCACCCCATCCCCCATCTGCTCCTCAGAGAGGGTAAGGCCTCCCCTGGGAAATCAACTAATCTATCCCATTACCTTATTGAGGCAGGACCAAAGCCCTCCCCCCTTCCCCCCACCACCCCCACCCATGCCTAGGCTGAGCAAGATATCTCTCCATAGACAATGGGCTCCACAAAGTCAATTCATGCATTTGAGTTAGATCCTGGTCCCACTGCCAGTGGCCCATATGCTGTCCAGGACACACCATTGACACCTGTATTCAGGGGGCCTAGTTCAGTTCTATTCAGGTTCCCCAGTTGATAGTCTGGAGTCAGTGAGCTCCCAGGTAACTCAGGTCAGCTGATTCTATGGGTTTCCTCATTGTGATCTTGACCCCTTTGTTCCTATTATAGCTCCTCCTCCACTTGGATTGTACTCCAGGAGTTCGACCCAGTGGTTAATTGTGGATCTCTGTGTCTGCTTCCAACCCGAGGCTAATTTAAGTTTTAAGAGCTAGTCCGGAATAAGCTTAAGCTAAGGCCAAGCTTTCATAATTAATAAGAAGTCTCCATGTCATTATTTGGGAGCTGATAGGCCAAAGAAAGTCCTTCTACACACTTGTTATAAGGATTTTGATTGAGATCACATTAAATCTCTACATTGATTTTGATAGAATGGTCACTTTCACAATAGTAAGCCTGCAAATCAATGAGCATGGGATGTTTGTACATCTGCTAGTTTCTTCCCCAAATCTGAAAGAGATTTAAAGCTTTAAAGATTTAAAGTCTTTCACTTCCTCATTTGGGATGTGTGTGTGTGTGTGTGTGTGTGTATGCTTGTGCGTATGTATATACATATACACGCATATGTATGTATGTATGTATGTATGTATGTATGTATGTATGTATTTGAGGCTGTTGTGAATGGAATTATCACCACCACGATGTCTTTCTCAGCTTGTTTGTTATTGGTATACAGAACAGAGACTGATTTTTGTGAGAGGTTTTTTTTTTTCTAGAAGTTATCTGATGGTATGTTTTGGCACCTCTTACGTATAATATCATCTGAAAACAGGGGTGATTTGGTTTCTTATTTTTTCCCTTTTATTCTCATTGCATTCTCTTGTGTTGTTGCTCTAATTATTGCTTCAAGAACTATATTGAAAGTGATTGGGAACAGTGGACATTCCTGTCTCATTTCTTATTTTAATGAAATTTTATTTTAATTTATTTTAGTTTTTTCTATTTTCTATTATGATGCTGGTTATGACTTTGTCAGATAGCCTTTTCTTATTTGAATTACGTTCTGTTAAGGCCTATTTTGTTCTAAAAAAAATCTTTTCTAAACCTGTTGAGATGATGACTGAAAATTTTCTTTAAGTCCATGTACATGATTTGTTACAATTATTGACTTATGTAACCTTTGCTACATCTCTGGTATAGAGCCAACTTGACCATGGTGGATGGTCCTTTTGGTATGTGCCTTATTCAATTTGTAGGTATTTTATTGAGTATTTTTACACTTATATGTATCAGGAATATTGACATGTAATTTCTGTTTTCATTGTTGTGTCTTTCCCTGATTTTAGTGTTGGACAAATACTTACTTTACAGGAGCTTGGAAATGTTCCCTTTGTTTCTACTTAGAAAACTATCTAAACAAATGTTGGTTATACATCTTTGAAAGCCTAATAGAATTCTGTTGTAAATTCCTGTCAGCCTGGGCTTGTTTTATACAGAAGTTTGTATTACTTTTTCAATCTTCTTATTTGTCATGGATCATTTTAAGTTGTTAATCTCTTCTTGTTCTAACTTCAGTGTTTTGGATGAATCTAGTAATTAGTCTATTGCTTTTTGGTTTTGTAACTTAATGGAATATCAGTTTTTAAAAAATTCCATTATAATTTTCTGAATTTCCTAGCTGTTGGCTATAATGTTGCCCTGTTCATTGCCAGCCTATTAATTTATGTCCTCCCTTTCTTTTGGTTAATTGGGCTGAAGATCTATCAATTTTGTTTATCTTCTCAAAGAAAAAGCTCTTAGATTTGTTGATTCTTTATATTGTTTTCATTTATTTTTATTTCATTAATTTCTGCTCTGACTTTTAATATTATTTGCTATCCATTGGATTTGAGTTTGTTTTGCCTCCACTTTTTACAAATTCTTGAGTTGCATGATTAAAGTCATTTATTTGATTTTTTAATGTAGGCATTTAGAACTATAAATTTCTCTCTGGAGACTGCTTTTAATCTGTCTCAGTTTTTTGTTGTATTGTGTTTTCATTTTCATTCAGTTCCAGAAATTTAAAAATTTTCTTTCTTGATTTCTTTTTGATCCACCAGTCATTTAGTAAAATGTTGTTTAATCTCCATAACTTTGTGTGCTTACTAGAGAGACATTTAGTGTTGATTTGAACTGTTACTGCAGTTCAAATAGATAATATACATAAATTTGTTAAGGTCTGCTTTGCTTGCCAGTATGTGATACATATTTTAGAGAATCGTCCATGGGTTTCTGAGTAGAATGCATATTTTTTTGATGTTTGGGTGGGATATTTTATGGATATCTCCTACAGTACCCTATATTATCATTGAAACTCCTCTAATCTTATAAAAAATATCTATAGCTGTAATACATATTCTAATTGGTCTTAATAATAAAAAGCCCAGAGTCAGATATCTGGGTGAAAGCTGAAGATCAGAGAAGTAAAAGAGTTAGCCACTGAAGAGACCTTTTACCTCTACTTAATCCTTAGAGCAAAGTGGGCAAGATCCCATCTCCACAAATCCTGAGAAGGAATGCTTTGAACTCATGTCTCTTCCTGCCTTATATTTTTCTCTCTGCTTTATCCCTTCCTGTCTCTGCCTTCCTAGTTCTGGGATTAAAGGTGTGACTCCCAAGTATGGGAGATTAAAGGTGTGAGCTACCACTACCTGGCTCTGTTTCTCCTTTAGATTGGATCAGTTTCATGAGTTCAGGGTGGCCTTGAACTCAGATACACATATTTGTCTGCCTCTGTTTCCCAAGCGCTGGGATTAAAGGTGAATGCCACCACTGCCTGGCCTCTATGGCTAACTGGTGGCTTGCTCCACACTTTGATACTTGGGCAACCTATATTTGTTATAACACAAGCAAAGTATCACCACACATGGCACCATGAAAGTATAAGTAGTACATAATTTTGCATATTATTTAACCAGGAAGTTAAATCTGTAAGGCAAAAATCTGAAATGTTGAAAGTCTGAAGTAAAGAAGAGTTAGGAATGGATGGGGTGCTGGGGAACAGAGACAGAGACAGCTAGAAGATGTTCTAGGAGACAAAGTGCTAACAGAAAACAAGGAGACATCCCCAGATTAGATTGTAATCCATGCAGACTCTGAGTTAGTAATTTAGATCCTTGAATAAGGTGGACAGGATGATGAGAAAACAGAGCATCACCCAGTGTCCTCTCCAACAGAATCATGGGATCAGAGCTGCGGAGAGTGGAAAGATCAGTTCAAGATGCCAGACAATGGGAGCCTTGTGAAGACAAAATGTTTGGCAGGCAGAGGAAGGAATTCACTTTCAAGATGAGGTGGGCAGCTCTGCCAATTTCTGGATTCCTAAAACTGGAATGGTGAAGGGGAGGTTGCTGTGGAACAATGGTCTGTACCGTGTCAATTGTATTTTAATAAAATGCAGATTGGCCAGTAGTCACGCAGGAAGTAGAGGTGAGGCAACCAGGCAGGAAGAAGAGGCAAGGCAATGAGAATTCTGGGAAAAGGGAAGTTTCAGTCTGCAGTCGAGACCCAGCCGCAGAGGAAGCAAGATGTGGCTGCCTCGCTGAAAATGGTACCAAGCCATGTGGCTAACACAGATAAGAATAATGGGTTAATGTAAGATGTAAGAATTAATTAATAAGAAGCCTAAGCTAACGGGCCAATCAGTTTTATAATTAATGTAGACTTCTGTGTGTTTCTTTGGGACTGAATGACTGTAGGACCAGGTGGGACAGAAATCTCAGTCAACAGGAAGTTAGAGAAGAAATGATAGCCAGTCTCTCCTGACAGTGAGGATCTTCAGGTGATGATGTGGGAGTCTTCTCTGTGTGCTGTGATTACCATTAATGAATAAAGAAACTGTGGAAGACTAAGCTGAATGCTGGGAGAAAGAAGGGCAGAGTCAAAGAGAAGCCATGGCCCCACCGGAGATAGATGCCAAAACTTTAGCCAGTAAGCCACAGCCATGTGGCCATACACAGATTAACAGAAATTAATATTAACAGTTAGCCAATAAGAAGCTAGAGCTAATGGGCCAATCATGGATTTAATTAATACAGTTTCTGCGCGATTATTTTGGATTTAAGCTAGTCGGATGGCCGGGAACCAACAAGCAGCCTACAAGGTGAGGTGTGAGAACTGCATAGTACAAGCAGGGGTGTTGGTGGAGACCAGAGGTTTGACATGGCTGCTTGGTGTTTATGAGTTGTGAGTGTGCTGTTTTTGTTGTTGCTTTGTTTTGAGGCAAAGGCTCTCTATGTAGACCAGGCTGGCCTTGAGCTCACAGAGATCCTCCTGTTTCTGTTTCTCAAGTTATGGGATTAAAGGTATGTGCCACTACTTCCAGTTTATGAGGCTTAAAGTATAATTTTATCAGTAACAATGCCCTCCCTAAAGGCCATTTGCACTTTTATAATTCTCTCTAGTTATTAAGGAATAAATCTTTTTTAAATTTTTTTCCTTTTTTAATTGATATTTTTCATGATATTTATTGAGCTCTACATTTTTCTCTGCTCCCCTCCCTGCCTCTCCTCTCCTCCTTCAACCCTCCCCCAAGGTCCCCATGCTCCCAATTTACTCCAGAGATCTTGTCTTTTTATACTTTCTACTTCCCATGTACATTATATCTATGTAAGTCTCTCTTAGTGTCCGTATTGTTGTCTAAATTCTCTGGGACTGTAGTTTGTAGGCTGCTTTTCTTTGCTTTATGTTTATAAACCACCTATGAGTGAGTACATGTGATAATTGTCTTTCTGTGTCTGGGTTACCTCACTCAAAATAATGCTTTCTAGTTCCATCCATTTTCCTGCAAAATTCAAGCTGTCGTTATTTTTTTCTGCTATGTAGTACTCCATTGTGTAAATGTACCACATTTTTTTATTCATTCTTTAATCATGGGCATTTAGGTTGTTTCCAGTTTCTGGCTATGACAAACAAAGCTGCTATGAACATAGTTGAGCACATGTCCTTGTGGCATGATTGAGCATCCTTTGGATATATACTTAAAAGTGGTATTATTGGGTCTTGAGGAAGGTTTTTCTGCATTGCTAGTGGGAATGCAAGCTGGTACAATCCCTTTGGATGTCAGTGTGGTGATTTCTCAGAAAATTAGGAAACAACCTTCCTCAAGACCCAATAATACCACTTTTAATGAATAAATCTTATTCTGTCAACATAAAGGATCAAAAGCTGAAGATATCAAGAAAGGTGTGAATAAAGAGTATGCATCTCTCTCAGTGTTATCAGAAAAGCAGTGTTTATCTCAGTGGAGTAACTATGGGGTCATTTCTATCAGTCCAAGATGGTTTAAAAAGAGTCCTTAGTATACTAATACTTTGGGGCAGACTATCCACAGTTGAATCAAAAAGCTGAAATTTTCACTTACACATCTACAGCTGCAGGTTTCTTGTCCTGTCCGATCTCGCAGCTGCTTTTAAAATAGTCTCTCAGAGGCTTATATTGATTACAAACTTTTTGGCCTATTAGCTCAGGCTTATTATTAACTAGCTCTTACAATTTAAATTAACCCATTTCTATCAGTCTATATTTCACCATGAGACTTGTGGCTTGTTATCTCACATCTTGCTTCCCCCGTGGCTGCTGGGGTCTCCTTGCCTCCTCCCTTCTTTTCCCTGTATCTCTGCTTGAATTTCCCACCTAGCTACATTCTGCCTGGCTATTGGCCAAATCAGCTTTTTTTTTCTTTCTGGTTTTTCAAGACAGGGTTTCTCAGAGATTCCCCTGCCTCTGCCTCCCGAGTGCTGGGATTAAAGGCGTGTGCCACCACCACCCAACCAAATCAGTTTCTTTATTAGCCAATGGTAATAAAACACATTCACAGCATACATAGAGAGATTCCACATCTCATGACCTCATTCCAATTGTGCCTGTCCAGGGACCCATGGCTTGCAAAGATCTGCTGTACATAAGTCATGTTTATCATAAAGGAAGTGCTTACTGGGCACTTATGCAAAAGCACCTATGGCCAAGCTCTAATTTTCAGACAGCAGAGGGCAGCATTCTCTAGCTGTTTGCTCTTAGTTCCTTTGCTTATAAAGTATACAGGCACCTAGCTTCTAGTGTAGATTTTTCTGCCACACATGATAAAGGTGTTAAAACAAAGTTAGAGACTTGGAAAATGATAATGAAGGTTTGAGTCAGTAATCCATGATTACACTAGGGAAAACAATCCATTGTGAACTGAATTCAGTTGTGACTTGCACAGAGGTAGCAGACATTTGAGAATGAGAAGGAGGGAGGAGTGAGAGAGGTAAGCATTGGTTTAGCCGAGTCAAGGAAGCACAAACATTGTAAAAGGCAGGAAAGAAAGTTGGCCCATGAGAGAATCACCCCTGTTTGCTACTGGCACTTATTAAAGTTAGTTTCCTGTGCTTCTGGGGGAGGGGAGAGGCTGTTGTAGGCTTTGGCTGGAACTATCTAAATTTGTTTGGCTGCTTTGAGTTTTAACAGAAAGGCACTTTAGAGAAGGCTAGGTCTTACTAAGGATGTGGTCATTATTAGGAACAAAGTTGGTGTTCTAAATCTTTCTAGGACAACACTGCTATCAGCAGAGAAAGACTGAGAGAGGCCAAGTTAGGGTTTGGGCAAGGAGGAAATTTCATCATGGGGTAGGATGCTGATAATAGAGTTACAACATTCTTCTGTCAGTAGGAAAGCATAGATGTTTCTTAATGACTTATTGACTTAGATTATGCTTTGGTTATTCCTTACAACCCCAACAAGATTTGGAAGACAAATAGAGAAATAGCTCTCTCTCCTCCTCCCTTCCTCTCCCTCTCTCCCTCATCCCCCTCCTCCCACCTCTTCCACCCCTGCCTTTTTCGAAAAGTCATCCAAGTCTCCCTACCTGGCACTTGCTCTACTTTTAATCAACACAACATGCTGTCCATCTGGAAGCCATACACTAATGGCGGTGTGTGTGGTGAATACTTCCCCCATTCCTCAGCATCTCAGTGTGCAGAACTAGCTTTGCCCTGCCCACCAGAGTACTACAGGTGCAGCTACAGAGGCTAATTGAAGGTTTGACTTAATATTTGACTCATGTCAACGGTCAGTTCTGGAACATGTGGGATGGTGGGAGCATTCTTGCTATACTTCCAGCTGTAAACATGTTGAATTTACAGCTGCACGGATCCCTCAGCTGGAGCAGGGTCAGTAGAAGGAAGGGAGGGAGGGAGGGAATGAAAGGAGGGAGGAAGAGAGAGAGGAATGGTTGAGTACAAAGGTATTTCTCCAGCCTTTGGATCCAAACTACAACAATTTGTTTTGTTGTGACCAAATTATAATGAAATATCACAAAGACTATCACAGTAAGCTTCCAGAGGCCCACTAAATAATCTGAGAAATAAAAGATTACCAACAAACTTAAATCTGTACTATCTTTAGTTGTGCAGATCTCTCTGATGAAGCCACTTTCCGTTTTTGGCTGTGTTCATTGAAACAAGAGTTTAAATGGTGTTTCTGTGCCAGGTATGGCCTGACAGATCCATACATTCCAGAGGATGGGAGTGTGGACTGAGGAAAGAAATAGCTAAGAGACATCAGAAAGAATTGGAAGGCTATCCACTGAAATCTATGAACCACCTCAAGTTTATAATTCAAAGTTTTTCTGTACCATTGGGGTTTCCATCTTTAGCCTACAGGCCCATAGTATCCAGCAGACTTTTCCACGAAGCAGGAAATTTCAAAGACAGTTCCACCTGTATTGGCAGTTTGCCAGTCACTTTCTTCTGTGTCCTACAGAATGTCTAGTAGAGTCTTTCATGAAGCAGGAACCCTGAAGAACCATCTCATCTTTAGGCAGATTGAGCAGTCATTTCTCTGTGAGTCTTGCATGTCCAATCAAGCAAGAGCAATGTCTTACCCAAATGGCTAACCAAGGCCATAAGGAGCCTCTTTGGTGCCCATAATCTTCTTGAAGTAGCTTGGTGCTTCCAGAAGCAGATGAGTCTCACTGTCATGAAAAGTCCTAATTTCTTAAAACATTTAAATGCCATATTCTGAAGGTCTCTGAAAGATTTAAAGAACACCTATCTATCTGAAATATATCTCCATACATCTAGAAAATCTAACTAACATGACTACAAGTTTGACAAGTATGGATGAGTATCTATTAACTTATATTTCTTAATTATACATTACATTTTTAAATAAGCTACACAAACACAACACCTTAATCAAGATCAGAAATATATATACATATAACAAAATTGATCTTAAATTTGTATCAATAAACCAAGATCCATACCAATGAAAATTATTCATATCTATATTATATCCCCCTTTAAATGTAAACAAACATTTATAGACAATATTTGGGAATATGGGAGTAGTTTTCTCCATACTGCTTCCTGCTGATTGTTGGGCATAGTAACTTTTGGGTGTGTTCATGGCAACCTTTGGGGTTCTTGTTTTATCAAACCACACCAGTCTGGAAGCAATCCACAGGTTCTCATCCTCTGTGGAAAAAAAAAGAAAAACCTCTTTTTCAAAGCAACATATCTTTAGATCCAAATTTGGAAGTCATGATACCTTTATAATATACATGCTGGTTTAGCTTAGCAGCACATACAATGAAATGTCTCTCTGTACTTAGCTCATTCACAGTCAAAAAATTCAAAGATAACATAATAATATACATAATCCAGATTCTTTGTGAAGTTTCCATTTTTACGTGGCTTATTTTTCTTTACTCCTTTTAATTTATGACTATCTGTATTCTGTCTCTTTAAAGACTTTTAACTCTATTTTATGACTCTCTATACTCTTTTTCTTCTCCCTTCGAAGCCTACATATATTTATCCAATGCCACGTTTCATCTGGATTTGCCTTTAGTGAATATCTATAATTCTTTACTGTTCAGGAGCATTTTTTAAAATGGTAAGTGCTTCTTAAAAACTTAAGCTGCACCATTACTATGGTACATACAGTACATCCTGCTTGTCCACCCAGTCTAAAACTTAAGCTGAGCCATTACTATGGTATATATGTTACTTCCTGCTTACCCTGCCTAGTCCAGCATGGCAGAGCTGCTCTCACATCTGAGAGCCACCCACACTGCTCCACTTTCAGGCACACAGCCCATCCATGTTACCATAAGCAAGCCACAGCACGCTGCTCACAAACCCCATCCAAATGCTCCATCTCCTGAAAGAGCCAGAGGTCATGCTGGCAGCACAGCCCAGAAAGCTGGCATTTTAAAATAGTGTGGCTTTTTTGCTATCACTGAGTCTGGAAAACCTCTCTTAAAGGAGCCATGCCTCTGCTTGCTTTTAGCAAACAGAGTCCATCCAAAAGAATGTGCTAGCAAACCATGCTTAACTCTGTTCTTTTGTGTCTAGAATTAATTTTTAAGCTCTCTCAGGTTTTTATGTGGATATAGTTACCCATGTTGGCACAGCAATCTGTTGGAGGGAGATAATTTGCTGGAGGAAGGGCCACTTGTTGGTTCTTAGTTGCCCGACTAGCTTAGATCCAAAATAATCACACAGAAACTGTATTAATTAAATCACCGCTTGGCCCATTAGCTCTAGCTTCTTATTGATTAACTCTTACATATTAATTTAACCAATTTCTATTAATTTGTGTATTGCCAGATGGCAATGACTTACTGGGTAATATTCCCAGCATCTGTCTCAGACAGTGGATCCATGGCTTCTCTCTGACTCTACCCTTCTTTCTCCCAGCATTCAGGCTAGCTTTCCCTGCCTACCTAAGTTCTGCCTTGCTATAGGTCCAAAGCAGTTTTTTTATTCATTAATTGTAATCACATCACACAGAGGGGACTCCCACATCATAAAATACATATGTGGACAGAGTTATTAAGAGGAATTTAGAGACAAAATATAAGTAACCACAATACTAGGCAAGGAATACCTCAGTAAAGATGGTGTCTTGGTTACCTAACTAGCCCTTAGTCAAGATGGCAGGACTTGGTCACTTGATGTGCTCTGGTCAAGATGGTGGTGAGGTCATCTGACCTAACCTTACTCAAAATGGCAGTGGTTACATGTTGTATGGCAAAACCATGTTTTCAGAGCCACAGTGGGAATTTTAAATAGATGCAAATAACAAGGGAGACATAGAGGCTATGTAGAGCATGCATTCCATAAACAGAATTACATCCATGTGGCTACACCACTTACACATTCTTTCATACATGAAGTAGACATGAAAATTACTTAGCTCTGCCAGCTGCTACTAGCCTCCATGCGCCAGCTGCCATGGGGAGTGAGGGCTGGAAGTAAAACAGCAACCTCAGATCCGGCCAGTTTAGTCAGTTACTGCAGGACCAGGAGCGGCGGTGGCACAGACAGACTGGAAGTGAGAAATGGAATAGGAGCGAGCAAAAGAACGATTAAAGGCAGGTGGGGGTGGGACTTTTCAGCAAAAGGAAAAGCAGAGGCATGAGATGTCGGCAGAACACCGGCAGTGTAGATCATGGTTGGATAGAAACTTTTTGAATCTGCCTGTTCGCTGGTAGAAATTAGAAATGTCAGCCTGTTTCCCACAGGTGAGGCAGAAAAATAAACAACTGGCTCAGGCCATTATCCATTCATCACAAGATAACAAGGGTCAAGAAAGGGCAGTCACCTGGAGGTACTAGGCTGGAAGTATCCTGAAAAGGATCTAGATCCATAGATCCATAGATCTGAGGGGTCCTGGGCCAGGAAAGAAAATGAATGCACCACTCACGGAGTGCAGGTCTAGGACAGAGCCCAAGAACCTTGCTCATGAGAAGTGTCAGAGTGGTCTTACCAATTGCCCCAGCGGTCTGACGGAACATTGGGGAGTGGGCTGATGGAAGGTCCAGGTTTGGGAGTTTGGCCCTCTGTGCAGTAGTGGCACAAACAGGCCTCCATGAATGGAAGAGAGACAGATTCCACTGCTGTGGTGGGAGGCAGCAGAGGGGGTGTGGGCGGGATAGATTGCCCTTTATGCCACCAACCCAGGAGCCGAAGCTGAGCCAGTGAGATTGAGTGGGGCCTGGCAGCAGCGGGACAGTTTAGCACGGGTGTGATCATGCGCTGGGGATGAAAAGCAGATAGAAAAACACAGAAAAAGTAGGCTGCATTTCCAACTAACAGTCACTGGCAGAATGTAAACTCATGCTAGGCAGCTATGTAGCTTGATATCTGAGGGGGGATTGTTTACTCTACAAAGAGGGATGACCAATGCCAAGAGTTAGGACAAAATTAGGGCTTTTGAAGTAATGGTGAACATTACTTTCTTTTTCTTTTTGTTTTTTTGTTTTTTTTTTTCCAAGACAGGATTTCTCTGTAGCTTTGCAGACTCTCCTGGAACTTGCTCTTGTAGACCAGGTTGGCCTCAAACTCACAAAGATCCACCTGCCTCTGCCTCCTGAGTGCTGGGATTAAAGGCGTGCACCACCACCCCCCAGCCACTTTCTTATTTTTTTAGAGATTTATTTATTTATTATGTATACAGTGTTTTTGTTTGCATGTATACCTGCAGGCCAGAAGAGGGCACCAGATCTCATTATGGATGGTTGTGAGCTACCATGTAGTTGCTGGGAATTGAACTCAGGACGTCTGGAAGTACAGCCAGTGCTCTTAACTGCTGAGCCATCTTGCCTGCCCCAGCATAACTTTCTGTACCTGAGATGCTGGTACACTCATATATATTTTCTTATTGTTACCCAGACTTTCCTTCTATATGTGTGTATAAATATCTGTATTTGGATAAATATGTCACATATCATTTCATATGTTTTTATGTTTAGTACAAAGAAAAAAATCATTTCTTTTAGCTAAAGGTTTACTCTCCTAGAATAATTCTTGCAATGAAAATATTGTTTCAAACTGTCCCTTATTGAATCCCTTCCATGCAAAGTAATGAGAACTCAATAAAGACAGTCCCTGTTCTCAGGACATTACCACTAAGTTCATAAGGGGCTAAAAGTGTAAACACAAAATGTCAAAGTCCTGGGAAGTGCACCATATCACTAGGACATCAAAACAGGCTGACCAGAAAGTATAAGATGCAAAGGGGTGATAGGAAGTGACAGCATGTGTGTGATGGCAAGGAAAATTGTGTCAGTGCATTCAGGGGGGAGTGACTGGCTTAGAAGAAAATATATATGCCTGCATGACATGACATACATGCAAACATACATATAAGAGAGAGACAAAGAGACAGACAGTGACAGAGAGAGGAGTAAGTGGTCAAGGAAACCCTCCTAACAAGGAACACTAAGGAGAAAGGCAGATGGCAGGAGAGATGTAGAAGAGGTCCTGCAAAGACATTAGGAAAAAGAACAAAGCTGGTGCTGGGTTTTGGGGAGGAAGAACTGGAGGCGTTTGGGGAGCAGAGAGTAGCAGATGCATCTTCAGTCTCCTGACTGGGAAGAGAGGTGGGGGAATGAAGTGGCAAGAGACAGAGGCGGACCATTGGGGCCTTCTTTTCTCATACTTTTTATTTAAAAAAATTACTTTTCATTTTATATACCAACTCCAGATCCTCCTCTCTTCCCCTTCTCCTCAACCTCCTCCCTTCCCACCCGGCATCCACTCCTCAGAGGGAGTAAGGCCTTCCTTGGGGAGTTAACAAGGTCTGGGATACCAACTTGAGGCAGGATCAAGCCCCCCCCCCCACTCCAATATCAAGGCTGAGCAAGGTATCCCACCATAGGAAATGGGCTCTAAAAAACCTGTTCATGCATCTGGGGTAAGTTCTGGTGCCAACGCCAGACTACCCTCCAACACATGGGAGGCCTTCTAATCCCTCATGATGGCAAAGGGTTGATTCTAAGACTAGAAGAAGCTATCAAGAGTGTCTTAACCAGGGGCCAATGTGGTCTGGCTAATACATGTGAAATGCCATTCATTTAGCTTTAGGGATGAAGAACTGTAGGATAACAAGATAAAAGGAACACCCACAAGAGGCTGTTGTGGTTGCCAGACAAAAGATGGAGTATTGTAGAAAGCAGATCCTTGCTTGTACGACAGTCTTTATTATCCTAGCAGGCATCCTCTACTAAAACAGCCAACTGTGTCCAACTAGAATTGGACATAAGGTCATTTCTGCTGATCCCCACAGTAGCAAGAAGGATCACAAAGGTCCTATTTTGAGAATGTTGTACCCCATCTGTGAACTAGACAGAAGATATTTTAATTTCAGGGTTTTATGGTCTGTGACTCAGCTCCTCAATTGTATATTTCTTTGCTTTCAGCATCATCTCTGACTTTATAAAAAATGAGGCAGGCACTCTCCCCCAGTCTATCCAATCTTTCAGTGCCCCACATTTGGGTCTACTGCCTTCAGCTTGACTTAAATATTCTTAATCAGAGAAAGATTCACTGGACTGGGATCCCAAGGTCCAGTTGAAGAGTGGAAGGAGGGAGAGTATGAGCAAGGAAGTCAAGACCATGAGGGGTTCACTCACTGAGACAATGTGCCTGAGCTAATGGGAGCTCGCCAACTCCAGCTGGATGGGGACTGAATGAGCATGGGATCAAACTAGTCCCTCCGAATGTGGTTAACAGTTGGGGCAGACTGAGGGGCCAATGACAATGGCACTGGGATTTGTCTCTACTGCATGTACTGGCTTTTTGGGATCCTATTCTCTTTGGATATATACCTTGCTTAACCTGAATGTAGTGGGGAGGGTCTTGGACTTTCCACAGGGCAGGGTGCCTTGCCCTCTCTTAAGATTGGAGGGGGGTTGGGGGAGAGTGTGTGGAAGGAGTGGAAGAGAAGTGGGGGGGAAGTGGGAGGAGGGGAGGAAGTGGGAATTTGGATTGGCATTTTTTAAAGTAATAAAATAAAATAAAAAAGATTCTTCAATAGCAATGGTATTTAAATGCCAACATGAAATCATATACATATAACTAGCATTAAATGGATTGAGTCTGAGAGAGAGGGTGGGGTGAGGGATACATGAGAAGAATTGGAGGCTAGAAAGATGATGCAACTATATTTTAATTGAAAAAATTAAGAAAGAAATAAAAGCAAGAGAGAGAGAGAGAGAGAGAGAGAGAAAGGGTTCAACTGTGCATCTTCAGAAGGAAGTAGATTTAAATTCGCAAGAATTTGAATGAGGGAAGAGGGCCCAGTCCTCAAAGAAAACAGGCTCTGTATTCAAATATCATAGCCCAAGCTTGAGTTCTATAAGCTCTTTGAATGTTGTTGGTAACTTCACCCACTGTGCCTCATTTTTATCATCTTCAATCCAGTAAATGGCACCCACCTTCATGCTTGCTATAAGATTAACCATCTCATGTAAATGGTTTATAAAAGTGTCCAGTAATTGTTCAAGTGCTCAAAGTATGCATTATTATTATATCATTTTAGCCAGCCTACAAATTCTGCGCTTTCTCTGATGAACTCTGACCACTGAAGGTTGTTTTCCTTTGCGACACTTTCAAGTTCCTTTTTTTTATGGTGAAGAAAAGTGAAGTAAAGAGTTAAGTGGTTTACTCAAGAGGATACCCTGGGGCAGGGTCAGTTCAAAGAAGGCCTGCCAAGGACTTTCAAGGACTTAAGGAAACACTTTTAGGTGCTAGGGCTTGAGCTTGCACTGGAGGATTTTGCTTTATCTTCACATTGAGAACCCAAACGTTCATATTGTTAAAAGCACCTTGGAAGATTTTAGTAAAGACCTAGAGTTAATTACTATTGTAATTCACAGTTTGTTTTTTTTTTTTTAATCTTCAATGCCAATCGAGTTATGTGGAAACTGAGGTGCCCGCCATTGAATGACTGTTCCAAGATGGCTAATGTTAAAAAAAAAAAAAGTAAAGATTCTGAGGATAGTGGACAGACAAACTCAAAATTCTAAGAAATTAATGAAAGGTATGTATGTTGGTCAGAGAACTTTTTATTAAAAAGGACTCCTCTGACTTCAGCCTAAACTCGTGCTGACAGGGCCTAAAAGAGCTGCTGGTCCACAAGGAAGAAAAGCAGTTCAGTGGGAATACCTCTAGCTTACCTAGGAGCGTGGCCTTGCCTGGCCACCACTAGTGCCCTTGTCTAGGCCCTGGTTCACCGACATTCCTCTGAGGAGGAACTGACTTCCAGAGCATCCCACAGAGGGAAGAAAGTGTGCTCTGATTACCAAGGTTCCCACCCCCACCCCATCACCATCCCCATCCTCAAGGATCTGTTAGTATTTGTTTTGATTCCATCATCTTCTACTCTTTGGAGAGACTAGAGTTTCACAGGGCACCACTGTTTTTTTTTGGGGGGGGGGAGGGAAGGGGCAGGAGAAAATTGGGAGCAATTAAAGCTATCTGCCTCCCTAGATCTCTTTGTCAGACTCAGTGTACAGTTGAGATAATGGAGCTCAGGTCGTGAATTCACAATCCTGTTCTTGGAGAAGCTGGCAAGCCAACCCCATGACCCTACCAAGTTTGAAGTGGCTCCGTGACTCCAGATGATCCCAACTCCATCCAGCCTGACAGTTCTGTACAACCTTAAAAGAAGGCCAGTTACTAAAAATTTATGGCGTTATATTGTTCTCAACATTTCCCAAAGAAACTATCAGGATCAAACAGTGACTACTTTGGAGTCGGTCGTTAATGCTAGTTGAAAGTAATCTCATCAGATGAACACAAAGATTTGCCAAAATTGTGTGTGTTTATATGACTTGAGAATGTGACATCCAGTCTGAAGTGAGGGATATTTGCTTAAGAGATGCCGACCTTCCCAGCCCATCTTTTCATTCCTGGAGGAGTGAAATCATTCAGTTTCTTTTCACATGCACTGGGTATTAAATTTTTCAATGTTCATTTATTTTCATGACAATGAATAAAAGGGGGAAGAAGAGGGAGGTGTTGTTCAACTGAAGCTGAAGCAAGCCTCAAGTCCCATTATCTGATCTGATCGCAGTTAGGAAAGACCTACATGAAGAAAGGGGGATGGACTGGAAGGAAGTATGTTTTAGACATAACACCAACTTTCAAGCAGCATCTCACAGTGATGGCGGTCGTATTGATGCAGTTCATTTGAACTCAGTGATACGTGAAGGAAAACCAGGGATATTGGCATCCTTTGTTTTTTTATGGTGCAACAAAGCAAGAATCAGAGTATTTTTTTTCTTTTTTTCTTTTTTTTAGCCAACAATGCTAGTGTTTTAGGTTAAATTATTACATGCCTTTGTGGTTTTAGGTTATAAATGAATTTTGGGGAATAGAAACCATGAGTAAATTTACCTGCAGCAACAAGAGCCCTCATAAACTCAGAAAATAGAAATTTTGCTTTGACCTGAGGCTCCCTTCTCTCTTACCCTTAGAGCCTCACCAACTCCCAGATTCAGTAAGGCCCAGAAAACTTAGAATCCACCTGTTCAAAGTCCACTGACAGCTTTTCAAAGTTTTCCTCCATGCTATCTTCTAGAGTAGTTTGTCCAAAAAATACAACAACCAAATTAAATAAAAATATACTTAAAGTGTCCTAAATTTCATGCCTATTAAAATTTCTTTCCTATTCATTTCGTATATATATATAAAGACCCATATTTTGTGTGTGTGTGTGTATATATATATATATGAACAATTGTCTTATATATGACACAATCTAATATATAAGATCCACAATCTTCTGTGCTCAATTAACCACCATGAAGATGATGATACATAGTATCTCTAGGGAAGCTGTAGACATGTTTCCCAGTCTACAGACCCTTCAGCATTTCCAACTCCTACCATCACACATTTCTGGATAGTCGCCTTGTTTGGGGCTTCATGTAAATGGGTCAGGCAGTATGCACTCTTTTTGCACGTGCCTTCTTTAATTCCACAGTATGATAGTCATCCATCGTGCCATGTATGTCAGTAGTTTGCTTATTTTGGGGCTGTCTGTCACTCATTTTTAGAAATTTACAATGCTTTATTTTCCCATTTCTCCTTCTGGTGGACTTACAGGCAATCGCTATAGCTCTGGGTCATTGTGGCTACAACCGTTATGAAAGGAAATGACACTTATCACTATAGAGCATACATCTAAGGGCAGAATTTTTGTCATTTACTTTGGTCTGCTTTTGTCTTCCTTTTTAGCTGTGGGACACGATCTAGCCTTTGCAAGTCCCCAAAGGAACCATAACAGTGTGCTCTGTTAAGTCTGAGAAGAGTTGAAAGTGGCAGACTTAATGGTTCTCAGATGTCCCTTGCCAGAGAAATACCTCCTAAGACTCGTTCTCTATGGTCTTTTGAACTGAATTTGTCCTTCATAATTTCTGGTGGCTAGTTATTTATGTACAGGTTAGATTTTTACAGTTTTTCCCCAGATATTAAAATAATTTAAAAATGTAAATTTTCCTTATAAAAGATTAGGTTACTTTTTTTGAAAGTTATGGAAGGATGGAAAGATGAAACTAAGCCTTGTTCCCACAGATTCGTCGCCCTCGATGGGGAACACTTCAAGGACAAATGCATTCAGCTCTATGGTAGCAAAAGCAAACCAACAAACAACATTTTCGTTTGCTAGATATGTAAATACTCACAATTAGCAACGTATCAAATACTGGTAAGGAAGACAAAGGAGAGGGGTCTCTCATATATTGCTCGGAGCTGTGTATAAAAGGGATACCATACTGGCAACCATTTGGAATTCAGTAGGACTACAAACATCCGCGTTCAGGAATTCAAAGGTTCTGTTTGCCAGCCTGTCCTGAGAAATTTTCCTTAGTATTGTGAAGGATGTGGAACGCTGCAGCTGGTATGGAGAAGCACCTGTAATCTTTTAACTCATACACTCTATGCATGGAAATGTCATGGTGCAGAATGGGAAAGTAGATAGATGCTTTAACAGACGAATGCAGTTGGCCCTCGGCATCTGCACAACCTGCGGGTGAATAGTCACAGGCTTCTACCTCCTCAGCTGGGGCGTCTGGAGTAGACCAGAGTGCATGGCCACACCTCATCTAGAGACGTGGTCAATCAATAATAACCATTTATTTTGGTACACAGATGGCATATAGTAATGGAAGCAATGCCAAATACTACAAGAGAGTAGTATTTGACAAGTCTCACTTCTCATTCTGTAAAATATCATTCCTCCAGTTCCAAATACTATGAAACTGGGCCGTTGGCATAAGAATGGTTTTGTTTTGACCCTGTTCCTCCATGCCTTCTCCATTCACCTTCACTCACTACATTTCCAGACTTTAATTTTTCATAACTTTTTCCACACACATACAAACTTTACTGATTAGAGGACTTGCTCTATTAACAATCTGCTTGCTTTGTTGATTAATCCCATAAATCTGTACATAATAAATAATTTGCTCTTTAAATATGCTATCTATATCCATCAATATAATGCTTTATTTTAATATGTATATTTCTGTACTATCTGTAGCAAATTACATGATGCCTTTGATTCCGTTATAGGATATCCAGGAAAATTTCATGAGTATAATAAACTTTCAGATAGAATTTACATACACAGTTATTTGCCCATGTCTACCGTCATTAATGCAACTCAGTTCAAGCATTAAAAAACCCTATTGTTAAAGCAAATAAAATTTGACACAACATAAATTGCTACCATCAATCTGTAGAGGGAAAACATACTTGAATTAATTGTCCTGTCTAAATTATATTGCCAGGCAATAAACTATCTTCCAAGCTCCTTGCTACACAAACCATAGAGTGGTAAAAGACAAAGTAGAAAAAGAAAATAAGCAAAAGAAATCTAGACACAATTATTGTGGTTAAAAGAAAAAAGTTTGGGAAGAAAAGCAAGAGGTATTGTGCTATATCAAAGATTGCAAGTATGAAAACACACAGTGCAAAACATAATACCTGAGCCATAAAAAATAATTACACAGCAATTCAATTTTAAGCATATAGACTATTTCTTTCATAATCCTAGAGATTAATTTTATTACTTAAAAATATTCCTGTTTAGTTAAGCACCAGGTGACAGCTCTCTGATTTATTTTTCCTTAATAGATTTAAAGTAATACGAGTTCATTTTTCTTAGTTTCACTTTTAGAGGTGATGACATGAATTTACACAAATGAGCTGTGTGCATGCATGTGTATGTGTGTGTATGTGTGCATGCATGTATGTGCGTGTGGTGTGTGTGGTGTGACATCAAAGGGCAGCTAGTACCTTACTGCATTCAAGTGATCCAGGAAACAGTGGAGCACGAGTTGCTCACAGTTTCACGCCCTATCTGGGATTTTGGGGGGGACCCCTCTTCTTTGTTTCAGATCTTCATTTCCTGCTCACCCTGAGCTTCATGCCTGCTTTCCTGATCCCCGTTGTTACCCAGAACTGAATGTTTCTTAGCCTTACTTCCACACTCGGAAAGATCTGTGGGTCCAGTGGCTTCTTCTGCTGGTTTCCAAGTGCTACCAAGAGTGTATTTGCTGCTGCACCCCTGTAGTTGAGCGCAATGACAATGTCCAGCGTACACTGATGACGGCGTAGCTCTTCCAACATTAGACTAGTGTCTCAACAATGAAGTCCAGTGAGGTTTGTTTTCCAGTGCTGGCAATTGAATGTAGAAATCTTGCACACACAATCTAATCTAATAGAGATTAGCATGCTCTATTACTAATCTGCACCCCCAGCTGCGCTCTTCTTTAAAATCAGTTTACACAAGGTTAATCCTGTTGGTATGAAGGAAGTCCAATACAATCTAAAAGGTGATATTTCTGTGATTGTTTCTAAATTGTCTATTTAACTCGCTGATTATCTGTTTAATGCAGCAATTCTTATTTTTGTATTCTGCAGCACTGGCTCTTAGGGATGATATCACAGAAAGATTATATGGGGAAACGTTGCGTTCCATCCATTGAATCAGGTGACATAGACAATGGGGAAGTGGCACTGGGGAGTAGACTGTTTTTGTGCTCCTTCTTGTCTGAAAACTAGGATTAATTATGATGTTTCTCCTGAATGGATTTCCTGGGTAATAATTTCATTAAAGTCGTAGGCTACCTATTGCTTGGAGTGGACTGAATACTGTTATTAAGTACAACAAAGCAATTTTTCTTTCCTGCTACTTTTGGTTTGTTTGCCTGCTATCAGACTGTTGCCAGTCTCTAATGTCCTGATGCCCCTGGGAGTTGCCTAACAAAAAGAAACTTTACAAATTTACCTGATGGAAGATCTGCATAGCAGATCCCAGAGCAGAATACCTCAGGACATTCTTTGGGAAACTCCTATTTAATGAATGTAATAATGATGATGATGATGATAGCACATTCTTACCAAAATCAGGGCACTAGTGCAGCAGGTATGGATTTTACTTGGGGGTGTCATTGCAGCTTCATGTTTAAATGATGATTGTTCTACCTATTATAAAGTGAACAAACAAAAAACACTCCAACTTAGTTAGTATGAGTTTTTAAAGCCTCTTTAAAAAGTACAAGATTGATTCCAAACTGAGCATTGTAAATATTGTTCAGAAAAGAAGTATCACCCAGGCTTGATGTATTGACTTAAGAAGTTCTACCTATAAAAAGGGAGGGCCATTTATAACTCTGTGGTGCCTGATAACAACTTCCTCAAGAACCAGGAAACTTTGCAAGTATTAAATAACCTGAAAGGAGGAGACGAAGAAGGAACTGCCTGACCAGAATGAAAAGAGGAACAGTGCTCAGCCCAAGCAAGTCTGATGAAGGGTGACTGAGAGCCAGCCCAGCACTCCCAGGCTTGAAGTGAGAGGGAACACGACTTAAAGTGTTTGGGTAATGAAGACAGGTAAGAAATAGATTCACCGTTAATCAGTTAACGATGTTTTGCTACATCAAAACCAGCTTTTAAAGGCATAACCCTGCCTTAGTCGTAGTGGGGAAAGCAATTTGCAAATCGGAGGTAAGGTTGGTGCATCTAGGACCCTGCCAGGCTCACCAGCTCTTCGCATGCCCTCCCTGCTTCCCGATGGAAACACACCATCTGCTTCACAAGGTCTACTCTGTAAAGGATTTGGGATTTGAAGACAAGTGAATAATTACTAGTCAATTTGAAGAAAATGTTGCTTTCCAAAGTGAAAAGAGCTTCGAGGTTGGACAGAGTGAACCTCATTCAGGTATTTAGCTAGAATGTTTTATTATTTGAAATGTATTTCTCATTACTGGTCTTTTTTGTATCACAGAGTTTTCTGCTATAAAGTTAGCTTGAAGATAGGGAAACGATGCTTATCATTGGCTGTTCTATTTCTCAGTGAATACTCTGCATGAATTTTTTTTTATTAAGGATGTATTGGGTTATCTGCTCTGCATAGGACTAAAATAAATGATAAAAATGAATTCTTTCAGAATCTAAGAGGGACTCTCTTGCTTCTCTTCAACTTCCTAAGGGATAGCAGCTAGCTATGCAGGAAAGTCACTTCCATTCTTTTTAGCACCTTCCTAAAAACTAATTCATTCCACTTGATATTTATTTTGGAAATGCATCTCAAACACTGTGGTGAGTATGAATGCAATCATTTGTGCTACAAGATATTCGGATCCATTCTCATCTGCCTATAAAGGCAGTGATGCTCTATTTGTAGAAGTCATGTGACAAATGTTTGAGCTTAGCCTTCGCATCACGTCTGCTCTTGTAAGAGTGGGAGGACGCCATAGACTATAGCTTTGCCTTTTATTAACTTTTAAGTTAATATACACAATAATGAGTTTTGTTATGACACTTTCATACCTCTATCATTGTATCTTGCTCATATTTGATCGCTCCTACTGGCTACCACCAGTTTCTATGCTGTCTTTCTCTAGCTGTAAAGTTGTTGGTTTTGTATCCCAGGCTAGCCTCATCCTCCCTGTACTAGAATCACACAGGCACAAGCCACCATGAGCAGCTCAGACTGTAAATATTACATGATAACTAGATAATGCTATGCTCATCGCCAATGTACCCCTCCCATTGGGTAGGGGGTGTTTGTCCCTAAATTGTTATCAAACAGCTTATAAACAAGCTGTGCATATATTCCTTCTGTTGATATAAAATTGAAAATCTGTGCAATTGTTGTAATCAGACCTTAAGCGAATTTATTAAAAGTCGCCATTAGAAATGCACACTCACTGAGGATGGGGCACTACTTTGTGGGTTTTCTTTTCCCTTCTCACAGTTGATATTGTGGCTGTGAATGGATGAGTCCATCCATCAGCAGATATTTAGTATATTACCTCTTCCATACTTAGTACTAGTCCTGGCAACCAGGAGATGAATAGTTTACTAGTTGTTAGGGAGTTATCATCTAGAGTTCTCTACTTATCATCTATCAGACAAGGCTAACAATAGCATCCACACATGAGAGCTGTAGGTTTAAAGGAGATAATCCCCATGAAAGTGATTGGGCCCTGATTTAAAACATGTTCCTAATTAAATATGGTTGATGATGACCTTCAGTAGACAATGGTAAAAATGCTGCAAACACTATTGGAAACATTGGCTGTCAACTATTCCTGTGTCTGAAATGTATCCCATCTGGTGGAATACTTCATATTTCTATCCTTGATACTTTGAAGTTTGAACTGAGCACTTCAAACATCACCTTAATTAAGTGAAAATTACTTGCTACAAGATGACAGAGAATTTGTCATTAGTAATTTTACGAAAATACTTTGCTTTACTTAAAAGTTCTCTTAAAATTTAAGAATAAGCTATACACCCTTTAAAGTTCATACCTTGCATCTTCAAGTGTCAGTGTAAGCAATTATTTGGTGAATTTTGAAGTCACTTAAAAACTGCTGTCTATTGATCAAATAAATCCTGATGGAATTTCTTTTCTGTGCTAGGTGTTCTGGTTCTCTCTTGGAATCTAAAGATGGAAGGAGCTGACCCCCTGCTCACCTTCAGAGCAGGTAGAAAGACACAATTCCTTTGCATTGAGGGTACGAGGCTCTGCTAGAAAATGGGCTAATTAAGGTGGGACTCTAGAGGGAAGAGTGACCTGGGAGATGGCACAGCCTCTGTCCACTCTAAAGGAGAAGAAGGCTTCACAGAGATGCAGGGAGCAATGGACTGACCACACATGGATAGTTTTGTCACGTTGCCCCTAATGCTGAAACAACCTTATATTTCCCTCAAAAATCATCAGAGGTCGTATCAAAACCAACACAGCCCAGACCTGCAGGCCGGGCAGGATTCTTCCCAAAATAGCTTATGTTATACTCAATATTAAAAGCCAGGACTGACAATACAGTTATGTCTCACACATTCAGTAGATACAGTAAATGTTTTATTTCACCAAGTACTAAGTGTACAGTTAATATATTTTTTAATTTTCTAGCAGGTTTCTAGATGGTGGATTCCCCAACCTCCCCTTTCTTGAGGTTTCTACTGTACTATTGTCCTCTGCTTCATTTTGTGATCTACTCAAAGAAAAGGAAGGTAAGAGGAGTAAAATGCCCGCCTGGTCGCCCCTTACAGCTCTGAGTGTACAGGAACAGTGATGTAAACAGTCATCTTCAGAGACTGGTCAATATCACCTCAGGTTGCATCAGGACTTTGTCACGTAATGTCTTCTCAGGTCTGGAAAAGAAATGGCTAAAAGAGCCTCGAAACTCGGGTTTGAAGCACAACAGGCTACCAAAAATTGCATTTGCTTGTGCATGCAAATTCATTAGCCCCGTCGAGCCCCTGACCACTGTGCTGAAATGCTGAAAAGCTTTGGGAGCTCTTCGGTGGGCGTGGCTGTCGGCGTTTCCCTCCTTATACTTCTCCTAGTCTGTGGAATTGGGTGTGTTTGGCACTGGAAGCGCCAGGAAGCTACAGCACTTACCTTACCGAAGTTTATGCAAAGGAGAAGTAGCAGACATAAGGACTTCACAAAAACCCTTGACTCGAACGCCCACATGGGTTGCTCAAACTCTAAAACCTCAGTGGAAAGCAAAGGCCACAAGTCTACCACCAAGAGAAATAGGATGCATGGCGAGTACGAAAATGTGCAAGTGGGTCCCGCCAGCACCGAAGGCTCAACTGAGAAGGCGCTATATGAAAACACGCAGCCATCTAATCCTGAGGAGCATGTCTATGGGAATCAAACAGACACCCTCTATTGTAATTTCCAGAAGCCTTGCCCTCTTCCTCCTCCCCAAGATGACGACATATACATCCTTCCAGATTCCTGCTAGCTTTTCAACGAGCTGAGGCTCATTGCTGCAGGAAGAAACGATCACAGGCCTCTGGCTGGACTGATGT
The DNA here is from genome assembly GCA_004026605.1 of Ondatra zibethicus. Classification (NCBI taxonomy): domain Eukaryota; kingdom Metazoa; phylum Chordata; class Mammalia; order Rodentia; family Cricetidae; genus Ondatra; species Ondatra zibethicus. The sequence continues at coordinate 255,065 of PVIU01000037.1, read as the reverse complement.
CATCATGATCAAATTATTCTGATGAAATCAGTACTCTCTTTTCCAGCTCCACCTTCATAAATCCTCACTAAGAGAACCACTGTTGACAAATTCTAGAAACCACCTCTGCCTTGGATTAAATCTGTGCTATATTATATTCATTCTTCTTTTTAAACATTTGTTGGTACATTATTTTCAGTCATATCATTTCTTTGCCAAAAAATAACTTTATGTCCTGTTTGCAAAAGACATAAAGCCCACTCATCTGAGTCCAGAATTTATGACCTTTTCAGCTACAACGTTCTTTCTCAGTTATTTCTCCTAACCCCTCGCTTCATTGCTTGTATCAAGTCACCTCAAAGCCACCGAGCCCTGCTCTCTACTCCATGGCATTGTTTGTCCACCTTCTCAAGCCTGCCTCCGATTACAACTTCTTCTTCCAGCATCCACTGCAGTGTGTTAAAGCCTGAACTTCCCTTTTCAGTTTCCAATATCCTGTAGATCTTACTCCCTGTTTAATTCTTTGAGAATATGAAGATATGAATGTTTGCTGTGAATTTTGTTACTAATATAAGAAGATAACACCTTTAGTTGCAGCTAGCTGGAAAGGAACTGGTTCATAGTCATACTTTAAGCCCCAAAGAAATCCCATGAGGAACTAAAAGTTTGGGTAATTGGCAAAAATTGTATCCTGCATTTTGTTAAGTAGTTTTGAGAAAAATTAATAAATTTCATAATTCCAAATCTATCTAATGAATATTTATTGACTGTTTTCTAACTACTTAATGTAGTTTATATACTTGTTATTGTACTGCACAGTTGGGGGATGAGAAGAGGAATTGTTACAAGCAAGTCAAGAAAGGAAGGAAGGAAGGGAGGAAGAGAGAGAGAGAGAGAGAGGCAAGAAGGGAGGAAAACAAATTTTGAGTATGTACTTTCTACAAAGAAAGAAAAGACAATAGACAAATATTTTGTTTGTGATGAAAGTATGGACATCTCATCTTTATGCACAGCATTTTATAGGATGCTCTGTACTACTTGGCCAGGTACCCAGCAGACTGTCACTTTTGCCCGGTGCATCAATCTTTACCGAGCTTTGCTGACAAGAAGTTTTCATAGGAACGGAGGTCAAAAGCAAATTGTTCCTCCTCGTTCCTCTCTGCAGCATTTACTTGACTCCAGCATCACCAACTGTTTGTAGTTTCTTGTTTCTCCTGGCTTTATCCTTCTTTTTCATAGATGTCTGCACCAGTTAGACAGCATCCTTTGTTAGAACCAGAGGGCCGGCTCTCAGATCCTCCCTGGGTACCGGCAGGGGACAAGAATTGTTGTGAGTTCTAGGTACCAGGTCTGAAGGCCTCTGAAACTCAGATCTTAGTTCAAAGGCTGTAAATGTCTGGAGTTACTATCTCTGTGAAACCTTAATGCCCCACCCACTTCTTCACCCCCACCCCATGCATGCTTTGTTAGGACCTGTTCAATTATGTGTATTATATTCTCTCTGATAAACTGAAAAACCTTCTTTCCCCAACCTATATTCCAAATTATATAGAAGTAAGGATGATAGTGAACGCTTTGAAGAGAGAATACAAGAAACGAAGGGAGAAATAAAGGAAGTTCTACTTTTTAGAGAAGTGAGGTCAAATAGAAAAGGACTTTTAAGTTTCATAAAATGGTCAATGGAGGTCTCTCAGGACACACTTCAGCCAAGGGCTAAGGGTGGAAGGGGGGCTGTCAATGTACATATGATGTATAGAGGAATAAGGGTGGGCTAAAATGTCAGAAAGATGTGAAGAAGGTCATGGTGATCTCAGAACATATAGGAAAGCTTATGGCTAAAAATGCACGGGGAGAGAGGATTGAAGAGCCACCTGATGGGGCTAGTGAAGATATAACAGACCATGAGATTTATTGGCTCTGAACCTGTAATAGGTGTAGCTTTGATCTGTTCTGGGCTCAACCGGAACAGTACAGGGTTTTAACAGAGATCTGACATTAAACATTTGTAGTTTGAGAGCAGCTTCTGAGCTGAGTAGGGGCAAATGAAGTGGAGGGGTAGGTTCAAAGATTTTATAGTTAACTTAGACAGAGAGAGACGTTGATAATGCTGTTCTGTTCTTGAAGAAATGACATGGGATTTCCGGATGAACTCAGCATGTATGTTTGGTGGTGGAGGTTGTGATAAAAGGACCTGGAGGAGCCACCTTCTTTCTGACTAGGGGCAATGGTAAAGTGCTTTACTGAGATGGGCAGACTACAAGAGAGAGCGGGCTAGGTGGCTATAGCCACTAGGAACAGGGTGTCTTGCTTACTATTACATCAACAGCAAAGAACAAGACCACACTGGCCGAGACACTTAACAAAGTCATTTGTTTTCTGTATTCAAGAGACTACAGTTAGCAGTCAGTAGTTACCACGTTACCACCACGAAGCCATCAGTTCAATGATGCTTCACAGAAACACCATGTCCTGTCTGTAATGGGTCTTCTCTCAACCATCTGCAGTGTGGCAGTGTTCTATTTCATAGTCAGCTCCTGCCATGAGGAAGGAATAAGAGGAAGAGGGTGGGGAGAGCTGCTGGCTTACACATCGCCATCCAGCATTCGTGACACAGATGCTTCCGGCTATAAGGGTGGATGGTAAAGTTTGAATTCCAATAGCCTCATAGAGACAGAGGAAGTGGAAAAGACAGTCATGGAGTTTACCAACCTACAGTACTTGGCCTCAGAGACAAAGATTAGTTTGGGACATACATATTTGGGCAAGTTCAAAAACATTGCTTGAAATGGATAAAGAAATATTCAATTTGTGGGTTATATATTTCCATGTCTGGATTTTGGAGGAGAGGTCATAGCTGGAGGGTTATGTTTGGAAACTTTATGGATGGACCTCATAGGAACAGAAATGGGGCTGATCACCCTGAAACTATAAAAGTGAATAATCCAAAGAAGAGGCTAGAGAAAAACAGAAGTACACATATACACACAAATGATAGCATTTTTGAGGCTGCATTAGGGAAGAAAATACCATAAAAGAGAGTCCTGGGAAGAACCAATAAATGTCTGTGATCTGTAGGACTGGAAGGCTGATATTGCTGGTTAATTAATAGCAACCTGCTTGAGTTTACTTTTCATGGTGAGGGTTAAGGCAAAGTGGACTTCATTATCAGGCTGATTGAAAAAGGCTTCTGGATATTTGGCTGTTATCTCTCTCCCAATTTCTTTGATCTCCAGATGAATATTTCAGTTTCAGTTCAGTGGCATGGAACTTCAGCAGAAGTGACCCTGTTTGGTTTGGTGTATTACTGCTTCCTGCTGGAGTCTGGTCCCCATCTATTGTCTGGAGGAAATCTCACCACCAACATATAAAAGATTGGTTTGTATGTGCTGTTCTTTTTTCTCTTTGACAAGAATAGGTAGCATCATGGCTTGAATCTGAAAAGGTCCTCCTTGGTGGCACTGTTGGGGAGCTCGTTGGACTTGAGAGGTGGAGGTGGATCACTTTGGGTGGACCTTTGAAGGTTATAGCTTGGTCCTACTGCCAGTCCCTTTTTCCTTCTTCCTTCACCCAGAGTGTGACCAGCTGGCTGCCTCTGCTTCAGCAGTTGCACCCCAAGCTGGATTACAGTTCTCTAAGACCATCACTCAAAGAGAAATTTCTTCCCTTTCATGGCTCCCATTAGGAATTTTTGTCAGAGCCACAGAAAAAATAACTAACCCACCAAACTCTGTAACAGAAGTACTTCATAATCCTTTATGATTATGTACTTCATGATCCTTTACCTATTTTTTAGGTTTAACTTCCTTTTAAAATTAATCGGAAGTTAAAAACCTGTCCTTTTCACCTACCAGATATTTGGATGGAGGACCTAGAAGACAGGGAATTGTGATCCAGCTTTCTTCTTTTGTCCATCGGTTCCTCTCCCCTGTTCCCACCACCTCACCCCGTCCCCCCCCCCGGTGTAGGAGGTCCTTCTGTCTATGTGTTACTTTCTTTGGTTAATGAATAAAGAAACTGCCTTGACTTAGTTGATAGGGCAGAACTTAGGGAGGTGGGGAAGACAGAACTGAATTCCGGGAGGAAGAAAGCAGAGAGAGAGGAACTTCATGGAGCCACCAGAGACAGACATGCTGAATTTTATGTGGTAAGCCACTGCCACGTGGCGATACACAGATTAATAGAAATGGGTTAAATTAAGATGTAAGAATTAGCCAATAAAAAACTAGAGCTAATGAGCCAATCAGTGATTTAATTAATACAGTTTCTGTGTGGTTATTTCAGGTGTAAGTTAACTGGGGAGCCGGGATGAACAAGCGGGCCTTCCTCCTGTTACACCACCCAACCCCCATTCCCTGACTAGTGCTTCTTCTTCTCTGCTTGTCCTGATTTTTTCTCTCCTTGTCCTTTCTCTTCAAACATTTGTCACCCAGGTTCACTTTTTAAAATTATTTTGTATATTTATTTTTATTTATTAAATCATTTCTTTTCTTTTTTGAGATTATAATATAATTACTTCATTTCCTCTTTCCTCCCTCCAAACCCTTCCACATACTCCTCCTTCCTCTCTCAAATTTGTAGCTTCTTTCTTCATTAATTAATAATGTTGTTATATATATGTATTTAACCTGCTCCACCTGTATGTTACTCATATGTATGTTTTCAGAGATGACCATTTGGTATTTGGCAACCAGTTGGTATGCTTTTTCCTAGGGAAGACTGTTTCTTCCATTCTCAATACTCCATAGTTGCTTGTAGCTCTTTGTGTAGAGCTATCTAATAAAATGTTCAAACAGCAGTCATGAATTCATTCTGTAAAACAATATTTCTATATGTTCTTAAAACTTTGAAACTAAAAACTATCCATGAGAGATAAAGATAATAAAGTTGTTGACATCTATTGAGGGCATAATTTTGTAATTGTTTTTATACTATTAGCTGTGTTACCTAGGGTAATAAAAGAGGAAAGAGGTTGGGGTAGAGGAGAAGAGACAACAGCATCAAATACACGGAGTATTATTTGGCTGTGTGCTTAGAAGACAGAAGGTATGTTCACATCATGTAATTTACAGTGAGCATCAGCTACCAACAATGAGCATATAGCTATGCTGACCTTGCTCTCTACTTTATATCTTGTTTCCTAACTTATTATTGATCTTTATTACAAGGGAAGTCTTGCTTATTCCATCATTAGAATTGGATTACAACCTCCAAGTTACTGTTTAGGCTAGAGAGTAAGAACAAGGACCACTAAGCACTTAAGCCAAGATGACTGGGCTCCTTGTGAAATAGATAACAGAAAGAAACCGAGAAGAAGGAGATGTCACTTTTATCCACATAGTTATGGTCTAAATGTTTGTGCTCCATAGATGTTATTATGCTGAAACTGCACCTCCAATACCATGGTGTTTAGAAATGGGCGCTTTGGGGTGTGATTAGCTTCAGATGTGTTTCAATGAGAATGGAGTCCTCCTGATGGGATTAGCCCCTTTACAAGTAGAGACCAGAGAGCTGATGGTTTGACTCAGTGGCACAGTGCTTGATTGGCACATGAGAAGCCTGGTGTTTGATCGCCAGTTTGGATGTAGACAAACAAGGAAGTGGAGAAAGGAGGATGAGTAAGATGATGGGGAGAAAAGAATGGAGGAGACTCTCTCCCTCCTTTCCCCGTCTCTTCTCTCTACCATGTGAGAATATTTGGACGCACAGAGCACTTGTCCATACACGCCCTTTGATACTGAACTTCTCAACCTCTAGGTCTGTGAGAAACACATTACTGTTTCAGTCCTCCGTTCTGTGACATTTGTTATATCTGACTAAGCAGACACTTTGGAAACTTATATGACACAAAACATAGCCTTTTGATTTTTAATGCAGAGCATAAGTACAATATCTACTTTTTAGTGCATGCCTTCTCTTAAGGCCTGGGGGCATGAGCCCTGCTCTTCTCTTCTCGGGTTCTTACATCTTACAACCCTTGGTAAGCAGTTCTCCGTGTCTTTCTTTGCTCCTGGTTCTTTCCATAGGGCTAGGCATTGATAAGAGAAACCTCCTGCTCCAGGGTCTTTCTGAATCATTTGATCAAGAGAGTTAACCTCTTATTTCTAGCTGGTGCATTTTCAAACATCTGAAATTCAATTTGATCCAAACTAGTAGGCTAAGGGTTAGTATTAGGAGGTCACTTAGAGATAGATAGAGAATTACTTGGGATAGAAGACCCACGGAGAAAAGGAAAGTACTTATTGCCTTGGTTACTCACTAATGACTTAAAAACTGGCAGTCAAAGATGTTTTAGTATCAAAAGTATTGACCTCAACATATCTTGATATGAATGTGTCATCTGCCAAGTCATCTGTGTCTTCACAGCAGCATCTGACTCGAAAAAAGAAGACTTTTGGCTTAGGAATCCCCAGCCTTGACACAAAAAAAAGCTTTGCAGTGTGTTTCTCTTGTTTTTCATTGCCTCTGAGTAAAGAGTTCTCAGATACATGAGAGTGGACAGAGTAGGGAGATGGAGACCTAGCACATTAGGCATCTGGCTAAAGGACTTGTTTGATAACTGTAGGTGCCTGGCATGATCCTGCAGCTTCTTTAACTTAATTCAACACTTTAATTTACAATACACTACACACATGTACATACACTTAATATATACATAGTTAACACACACACAAAATAGTTACATTGAGCTGGACTTAAAAACCCAATGCTGTATAGAATAAGAATTTTTAAAAGAGACATATCAGGAGTTTAAGAATTTTTACACATACAGTAAGTGGCTATTCACTTATATTTTTCTGAAAGATGGGATGGTACCTTGAGTGGAATATATCTTGGTTATAATTATATCTTGAATGAAGGTCTTGTGTATACCTCTGTTGGATGGACATGCAGTTATTGGACATCAAAGTCATGAATATTCTAAGTGACCTTAATCACCAAATAGGATGAAGGAATTTTAGTCATACATTAAATACCAATCAAGTGTCTAAGCCTTGGGAAGGTTCTGGGAATCAATAGTAGAGCAGGGTGGGGAAGCAGGTACTGTCCCAGTAGTCACATGCCTCACAAATGGCAAAGGCACTCCCATGCTGAAGCTGTTAAAAGCTCTCATAATAATGGTCTGTTAGAAAAGCAAATGGTGTAAAGGGAGACAAAGGCCAGGCTTGGACTAGGTAAGCTTTCCTGCAAATGGGACAGGACAAGTGAGAGAAAACCTCAGAGAGGCTGAGGGACTGCTTCAGTGGACGCCTCCTTCCCGCGATAGCTCAGCTCGAATTGTGTCAAAAGGGGCTGTAAAACCTGCAAAGGCAATATTATTACCAACGGTGTGATCGGTGTGATCGTGGTTGATAAGAATGAGAGCAGCTCTGCAGGCGTAGCCCCAGCCCCTGGCCTGGGAGTTGCTTTGCTCTGGACTCTAAATCCCAGCATGAAAGGACCTCTGGGTGGGGAGGGTCAGGACCAGTCCCACAGGGTATTGGGTATTTAAGGGGCCTCCTAGAGGAGGAACACATGGTTTTTTGGGTCTGAATGTGCTCCCTCCTGTCCTGTCTCCCCGCCATGCACTTGGCCACCTGAGAGCATCATCCTTAATAAAACGATGGGCATTTTGATTTGGTGTGATTTGACCTAATTGGATTTTTTTTTTCCTCTGGCAGAGCTGCTCTTATTCTTAACATATGGAGTGTCCCACCAAGGGGCCTTAGTTTTTTCCTGTGGAATCCAGGCCCCAGGGCCCGGGGTTCAAGGCCACACTGGAAAACGGGTCTTCCTGCACACGCACTCCGCCAGACAAGTTGGGCTTCACTTGGTGAGTTTCCCTTTTAAACTGCATGTGGATGGGGTTTTGGGGTGACCCATTTGTTTTTTCAGGCTTTTTTTGAAGTCACGGCCATGCAAAAGGCCTGACTGGCAGTGGCAGAGGCAGGGCTCTCTGCTGAGATGGGATTTGGGTGCCGGAAGACGTTCCTTCTCAATTTTTCATGTACCCCATATAGATTAGATGTATATATTTCGACTGACTCGGTGCTGCCTCTCCAGTGGACACACTGCAACGGGCCAGTGTCAGAGGCATGCTTTTAAAGTGTGTTTCTTACATTTCCTAGCCGATTTCCAGCGCCTTTAAGTGGGCACTTAAAACTTTTTAAAATTGTAACAATCTAACTTGAAGCAAATTACACTCCAAGTCCGCGTTTTTTTTTTCAAGTATGGTGCTATCGTCCCGCCTCTTCCACTGTTTTCTCTCTTTCCATTGGCTACCACGCGCTTTGTTCTGCCTCCACTTGCATCTCTTTCTGTGTGTCCATTGGCGACTACACATTTTGTCCCGCCCCTATTTCTGTCTCTCTCTGTTTTCAATGGCGCTCCCACTCTTTGTCCGGGAATTCCACCCCTCTGTGGCTTCCGGGGCGCTCTGCCACTGTGCACCTGCCATGCCCAAAGCCACGCGCCGCACTTTTCCATCATTAACAGATGAAGCGCCAGTTCCTGGAGCGCATTTGCCCATCAGCTTCTGAGCCCAGCACCTTTCAGGCTCTGCCTTTCTCCAGCTGTTTCACTGGTCTCTGTGCTGACCCGCCTTTTCCTACTGACAATAAATCCACCCCCCCCCCGGTCCTTCCTCTCTCTCTTGCTTAGTAAGCTGACACAGGTCTCCAAGTCTGTTCTGTTTCTCTCTTAAAATAATGTGGCCACAATATGTGGAACCGTGCTTTTGTGTTGTAAATATAAAGTTATGTATGTATATGCTTCCAGATTACGACAGCTTTAAAAATTTAGCTTATATATCCAGTTTAAAATACCAGACAATGATTTTTGTTCTCAAGTGCCTTTACAGATCTGAGACCATGGCATTTTAAAAAATACAGAGCCTCTAATAGAGAGACAAGCCAGCCTCTGCAGCGTCCTATGTGTGTCCTCTTAGAAGACAAAGACCTACGTTTCCAGGCTTCCTCTGGGTTGCAAAGCACCCACACAAAAGCAAAGAAGGCCTTCTTTCTCAGGAAATCGATGAGCTTATCTGTCAAGCCAGGTAAGACGTTCTTCCCCTCACAGAAAAAAATCTTTGGGCCTCTCGCACTCAACAGCTAATGGCAAAAACTGCTTCTAAGGCTGATATTCTCCAAGGACCAGGAGAGGACTTGGGATTGCCTGCTGGCCAAAAGCTATCTCGTTTTTTGCTCATCTATTCCTCCCAGATCTGTCCAAGGCATTTGACAATTCAAGGATAGTGTAGGAGGTTCTTCTTTCTATGTGTTGCTTTCATTGGTTGAATAAAGAAACTGCCTTGGCCTTTTGATAGGGCAGAACTTAGATAGGTGGAGTAGACTGAACTGAATGCTGGGAAGAAGGGCAGTGTGGTAGACGCCATGAATCTCCTGCCTGAGATGGATGTAGGTTAGAATCTTGCTGGTAAGCCACAATCACGTGGTGATACAGATTTAATAGGAATGGGTTAATCTAGCTGTGAGAGTTAGCCAATAAAAGGCTAGAGCTAACAGGCCAGGCAGTGTTTAAATGAATGCATTTTCTGTGTGATTATTTCGGGGGTTAAGCTAGCAGGGCGGCCGGGACCAAAAGCAGCCCATGTTTCCTGTTACACAAGGAGACTGTTCTTTAACAGGCCTCATAGTTCAGGATTAACAGGTTTCAACTTTCAGAGGTTTCAACTTTCAGAGGTTCAAGGTTCTCAATTTCCTCTAATAGCCTTCGACCAGTTCTCTTACAGGTTCCTAAAAGTTCCATTGCTACACCAAAATCAGGTCTGGTAAAATCCAAGTTTTAATTTTCCAGCTCTAAGCATATTTTTCAGGTTACTCCTAGGCCAACCTACAAAATGCTCCCAGAACAATGCCAACCAGCTCCTGCGACACCATTGGTACCATCTCTCCTGGATTACAGACACCTGCCAACTCAAATCTGGTTTCATCTACTATTGTGTCTCATCTCAGGGGTAGCCCTACTACAAAGGTCCAATAATAACAATAATTTTTTTTCCTAGGCACCTGCCTTCTTACCTCCCTCAAAAAACAAATGCCCAGCATCTCCGGAATGACAGCTAACAGGATGCCTCTCCAGCCACACCACCCGCTAAACTGGATCCACCAACAGCCAGCTCTCCCCTCCCCACGTCACCCTGTGCACACAGGAAGTAGCCAGACTTGAGTCTATTCCCTTTTTCCAAAGAGAGCCTACATGTCTGTCATAATTATCACTTCAATTTTCTGTCACCCCTATATCCAAAGAGTCTGGAATGTTAAGTTGGGGGCGTAGCCCCAGCCCCTGGCCTGGGAGTTGCTTTGCTCTGGACTCTAAATCCCAGCATGCAAGGTCCTGACCGCCCCCCCCATGACCTTAATAGATAGTCTATTTAAGGGGCCTCCTAGAGGAGGAACACATGGTTTTACGGGTCTGCATGGGCTTCCTCCTGTCCTGTCTCCCCGCCATGCTCTCAGCCACCTGAGAGCGTCATCCTTAATAAAATGATGGGCATTTTGATTTGCTTTGGTTTGACCTAATTGGATTTTTTGCACTGGCGGAGCTGCTCTTATTCTTAACAGTGGTACTTTTATCTTTGAAGCAAACAACAGCTGTCTAGTTAGGTACAAAGTTCACTCAATTCAAGGGAATATTTCCTTGGTAGTAAAAACCAAGCCAAACATGTGTGGTTGGAGATGTCATAAGCCCTAGAAGATGACATGCTACAATCACATACAGTAATATAGTTTCCAACTGCCTTCTAAATATTTATCTTTATACCCCTAAATAAACACAGCTCTGACATCTCATCAAAGATGCTTCCTTTTGCAGTAAGAAGAGACCTTTAGATCCACAAGTGGTCAAACTGCAGAAAGTAAGTGCCCAGGGAGTTTCCAAGCCCAAGGGGACATCTATAATATAGAGCTCAGGCAAAAGCATGAAAGAAGGGGCAGAAAAATAGTTAGAGCCTGAGGATCATCACAGCTGCTGCATCTTAATTTTTTTTGGACAGGACAGTATGCCATTCCCATGAACTCTCAACATTATGATTACCTGCAAAAGACCTGGAAAGTCCTCAGTGGGCACATCTACATGGATGGAGTAAACTTTTACAGGGCTCTACATATAGGTGAAGCAATATAGTAAGTCAGTAGCTATTCAGGGTGGGAGAAGTCGTTTGGTTTTTGTCAAGGAATAAGACCTCAATCCTAAGGGGTCAATCATAAAACCATACAAATAAGAACAACACTAATTTGGAATCAGTATGATAGACAAACATCTATATAGATAGAAAGATTAGATGATAGATGGATAGATGATAGATAGATGTTAGATATCACAAAATTAAATATTGACGAGGCCATACATTGAAAAGTGGGTGTTGGGTCCCTATGGGAGGTGTCAGAGGGGGAAAGAATGAAAACACTCAGGTATGAAATTCTCAAATTAAAAGGAGAAGGTGAGGTCAGAATGTACAGGCCAAGAGCAGAAGGTGCGCTGAAGAATTCAAACGAAGAGGAGCAGTGATATGGACAGCATGTAAAAGGGGAGGGGCTAGAGGAGACAGCACAAATGCTATGTACTAGCCTTTGTATTATAACTCAAAAATAGATTTTAACCTAACACATCTGTTACCTTTGCTGTCAAAATGCAGTGTTAGATGCAGAAATGGCACATACTTAAAACGTTTTTAAAAACAATAAATAAATAAAAGGCATAGGGCATTACAAACAAAGAATTTCTAAGTTGTAGTACAGTATGAAATTGGAGCTGAGGATGTGGAAATGTATTTCTCAAAGCACATGCCTGTGAGTCGTAAGACAGTGTTGCCCAGTGTTTTAGTAAAGCCTGCACAGCTTTTAATCTAAATTCAGCACCTGTGGTTTTTCATTTGAGGATTCCTGAGATAGAAATTAAGCAAATGAGAGATGCACAAACAAAAGGAAGCACAGAGGATGGCAAATTGCCAATGCAATCAAGCCTGATGAAGGTGTGACGGCAGCTATTGACCTCCATTGTTGCTATGGAAACAGCTATGTAGTCCTGGTGTGGTTTCCCTTTGGAGGCCAGATTGGCTTTTGTGAATAGTTGTGGCTGAAAATTAAGGAAGTTGGATGTCTTCTGACATGTGCTCTAAATCCTTATTAGCTATAGAGAGGTGATAGTATCTATTTAGGTCTCAGGTGAACTCAGAATCCCAATGCCTGTCTGGTGTAGGAGGTCTTTCTGTCTATGTGTTGCTTTCATTGGTTGAATAAAGAAACTGCCTTGGCCTTTTGATAGGACAGCACTTAGGTAGGCAGAGTAGACAGAACTGAATTCTGGGAAGAAGGACAGAGAGAGAGTCACCATGGAGCTGACAGGTCAGACATGCTAAATCTTTCCCGGTAAGCCACGACCTCGTGGTGACACACAGATTATTATAAATAGGTTGAATCAAGATGTGGGAGTTAGCCAATAAGAGGCTAGAACTAATGGGCCAGGGAGTGTTTACATGAATACAGTTTCTGTATGATTTTTTTGGGTATAAGCTAGTGGGGCAGCTGGGACAACAAGCAGCCTGCTTTCCTGTTACACCTGTCAAAAGCACAAGAGCAACACTCAGCAAACAGCTATATTTAGACATTGCCTCAGACCCACTTCCCAGGTTTTATCCTGTGTTGAGTTGATATTTTAGTTTCCAGCAACAACTAGAATTGGAGAGAGAAAAATAAGTTTCATACATTAACATATGATCCTTGAAAGTATATCAGGGTATCTGAAATTCATCAGACAAATGAATACAAATGTTCTTGGCTTGTTCGGCTTTTCTCCCATGGCCTTTTGGGAAAAGACTCCAGTTCACATCAGATGCCCATTATCTGTGAGGCCTCTGCACATGCACACCACAGTGAATCACTTTCCTTCACTCCCCAACAACCCTTGCTCTGAAATGCTCTTACAATTCCCATTTTACAGATGAGATCAAGGACAATTAAGGAAATTAAAATTCAACCCAAGATCTCAGAAGGAATGAAAATAACAGAGGCAGCATTGAACCCAGCTGTCCCAGCAAGCGTGCCTCACTCAGAATATTTTATTAAAGCAGTCTCAGCCGATGATAATACCCTCCATCGGAGCATCAGAGAAGACCAGATTGAAAACTGGGCCTCCTTCTATTGTGGAGCAAATGTTTGAATTTGAAGTGAATGTTGCAGAACAACCCTGCACAAGAAAGGCAAAGATCTATTTAAGAGCGGATTATACAGATTCCTTTTCTTCCCTTCCCTTTCCTGCTCCAAGCCCTTCCAGATATCCCTCCTTGCTCTCTTTCAAATTCTTAATCCCGGGCACTTACGGAGATTCGTCATGAAGACAATCAAGAGAGGAGTGACATATAACACGTCCTCATCTGGTCATTATTTCTTACAGCACAGTCTTCCATCATTCTTGTCTCATCTGTCAGGATGTCTAGACCATATCTCCTGCAACTCAATTATCTGACAAGAAGCATAACCAGAGTAGAGTTGTGCTCTTAATGATAGAAGAGAGGTCAAGAGGGAGAGCTGTGTTTATGACAATAGGGTTTCAATGAGAACTCCAGGAGCACATTTGCATGAAGAACAGCTAGTGACAGGAGCTCATGATCCTCTCTAGGTTGGCACAGGAAGAACCTGGAAGCTACATTTGGTCTTTTTGTTCTAGAATATCCATAAAAAAATATCGTGACATATCCAGAACAGGAAACGCTGATGTGACATTTAAAATCAAAAGATGAAAAAACAATAAGTATTAATTTGTTAGCAGTCCCCACTAAAACAGAATAAAAGCTTAAGAGAGTTTGGGAAAGGTGTATAAGGAAGGAAAATTTTAGCAAAAAAGAAAAATAAAGAGATATACAAATGATAACCACTTAAGTAGAGCCATATGATCTCCTCCATGTAGCCAAAGAAAGGTTCTGTACACAGTGGAAATAGTGGTGCCCACAAGTTGGGGAACACAGTCCTGAATCAGGTACTGGAGGAGGACAGAGGAGTCAGACAATGAGTCCTTGCGTTGAGCAGGCTCAGCAGCTGTTCTGTTGCGTTTTCGTTTCAGATATTAGAACAAAACAACAAAACAAGTATGTCCCTTGGCTCCACGACAAGGCAATGTCTTCGCTAATTCCTAATGCCGTATGCAGCAGGTATGTTAGCTGTGCAAAGATGGCTTTGGTTTCTTCTTTTACAAAAGTAATTTCTCATGGAAGGTTGATATACACAAGGTTACATCCACCCAAAGATGGATGTTTTTATTACACTAGAAGAAACTAGAAGGAATGTGAAGTGTGTTTCATTTAAGCATGATTTTCGTTTCCTCATTTAATTAGCATCATTGCTTAATATGCCACCTGCTCCCACCTGTGTTAAAAAGAAAACTGGGCCGCTTAATTTAGGATGCATCTTCTTGGCTGCATTTAGTAGCAAAAATATGTAATCACCTTGTGTATTTTCAGCATGTCAATTGAGATATTACCTTTCCCTTTTTGTCAAAGTCTGGATTAAATCCTAGCTCATTTGTGAAGCTTTCATCAGTACGAGCAATCCTAAGAAGTCTGTTTGTGGGTCCGTTCCCTTGTTTCTCTGTTCTTCTATTTGCAGAACCAGCTACCCAGCCTACAAATATTGAGGCCTACTAGCTGCTGGACATTATAATAAGGCCTGGGGGCTTTAATTATAAATGAAAACACCAAAAACATGACTAGAACATAGATGAAACACTGAATGAATAACTACATAAGTGAATCATAATTGGGAGCAAAGAGTTGAGCTATGATGAAAGAAACAAGGTGATGAATGGTTTAAAAGCTTGTAATAAATGAACTTGAACTTGGCTTGTTCAAACAGTCCTGACAGGCTGTTTAAACTAGATTACTAATGTACTAATTATAACAAAATTTACCTAGGGAGAAAACGACAATTAGTGACTGCTTTGATACAAAAGAGACCCATTATTAGAGAATATTAGCATTTGTGTTAGTTCCTTTGTTTATAAAAGGGGCAAATCCCAAACTGCTCTGACGGGTTTATACACTGCTACTACAAAGATTACAAAGGAACATTTTCCTAGAGACTGATTCTTCAGGTCTGACATGAAGGTGACTGACTATGTCTAGCGGTGTAACACAGTGGGAGATGAAACACAATATTGTTTAGCAGAATAAATTCGAGCCACACCTCTGATAAATGTTAGCTGCATGGCTCCAAACCAGTGTTTATCTTTTTTGAAGTAGAAACTTCAAATCTGGGAAGTAGTAGTAACAAGAATCCTGCAAGGTTGCTCATAAAATCGAATGAGAGAATACATGAAAGCATTTCAAACAGAAGCACCATGCAGTAACCGGGATGAGGTATGGAGTCATCTCTGGCATGGTTTCCCTCTGTTCCCTTCTTTGCCTGTGTATGTTCCTTTCATCGCTACATGCTCTCTCATGATCTTACTTCTCAAAGGTTTTCAAACACTTTGGTCAATACAGTAGTTTTTATTCACCATATAGTAACTCTTTTTGAAATGTTTTATAATCATGCTTGTCACTAACATTTAGAACCTTGATGAGTGTGATGATGCAGGCCTCTTAAAATTTCAGATTAAAAAAATGATAAAAGAGAATTATCTACAACTTCGTTGTGTTTGTGAAATTGAACGCTAGCCCTCACATTAAGAGTCTCTTCATAGGAGGTCTTGCCCAAATTTCTTTCTAGAGAACTGGGGACCAGGATGTTGCATCAAGATGAGGGTGGTTGGTTTGGAGATAAATGAGGTTGTTTCCTCCAGCAGCTCTAAGAGTCTCAAATGAAGTCTAATGTACAAAAAATATCTAGCTGAATGTTATCTTCCATATGTGCTATGAAGATTAACCTTGATTGCTAACTAGAAAGCGCTTAGGATCACTTGGATAACAAATTTCTGAGTGTGTCTACGAGAATGTTTTCAAATGTGAATGGACTGGGATATCAAATTGAGTAAAAATGAAGAAAATGGATAGAGCATCACGTATTCATCTCTCTCCCATTTCTGACTGTGAACTCAGTGCCTCTGCATCACATAGCTGTGCCTTCCCTGATCTGATGGCCAGTACAGTCTACAGTTTGCTGAATCTATAAGGTTATCCTGATTTAAAGCTACATAAGCAAAGCTAAAAAAAAGTCTAATTCTACCTGAAAGAGTAAAACAGGCGTCTTCAGAAAGAAATACACGTTGAGCTCAGTTTGGAAATTTACATAAGATTTTCTTACTCTGTAATTTACAGGAAATACATGTAAATTATGAACTAGATAATCTGGCTTTAATGTAAGAGCAAATGTGAGCATAGGCGTGGGAATTTTGTAGGAAATCCATGCATGTGTATATCTAAACATTTTGAGGAGTGGAAATTAAATAAAATTGTTACAAAGGTATTGGAGGACTTTGGCACTAGAAAGATACATAGTCAAATGATCAGTAGCCCTAGCACCCATTATCTTTCAATTACACTAGTACACATTCTTTGTACAAAGTAATAGACTTAACTGTGTCATTCCAAACACATGTATAATCTCCTGTTATCATAAGCACTCTCTCTGTTACCTATGCCTTTCTTAAAAATTTTTGTTTATTTATTTGGGGTGTGTGCATTACTGCATTTGAGTGCACGTGCCTGGAGACCAGAGGTCTCTTTCAATCATTCTTTACATTAATATTTTTTTTCTTTTATTTAAAATTATTTTTCAAACAAAACATTTGATATTACTTCCTCTTCCCAAACTCCTCCCAGATCCTCCCATCTCTCTACCCACTCAACTTCTCTCTCTCTCTCTTTCTCTCATAGTGCCCCCAACTTATAAATACAGCAATAAAAACAAAACACACACAAGTTCAAACCAGACAAAATCTCAGCAAGGAAATGGGGAAATGGACACAAAGTCCCACTCCTAACCAAAAAGTTATTTGGAATAGCTACCTGCTGGGAAAGAAAAAAAAACGTTGTTGTTGTTGTTGTTGTTGTTTCCCCCCCCCCCCCCCAATGGAGCATCACTGGATATATCAACTACAATCTACAGCAGACACCATGCCCAGGAGTAATTGTTCGGCACATTATTATTTTTTGAAATAGGTCTCTCACAGAATCTAGAGTTCATGGACTGAGCTCCCAGCTGGGCTGCAAACCTCAAGGATCCTCCCATCTCTGTCTCCAAGCATCAGGACTGGAGCTGCTCTCAAGCGCTCCTCGCTTTCCCATGGGCAAGGGAGATCTGAATTCTGGTTTTTGTGTTTGTGCAGTGAGCACTTTACCAAGCGTTCTCGCCACACCCCTTATGTCCCTCCCTCCTTCCTAAATTCCACTCCTTACTGCACAGAGGGGTTGGGGGTGGTGGTGAGCAGCAAAGGAAGCAGAACTGCCCAGAGCCCGCAGTTGCTGCAAGCTGGCTGGTGAGATAAGGCTGCTTGAGCAGGAGCCCAGGAACCCACAAGCACAGCCACCTGCAGCCACTGCTGTTTAGCCATTGCCACAGGGCGTATGCGAGAAAGCAGAACTAACATCTTCTGATTTCATCCCACTTTCAAATCGAACCGGAAAGCAACTGGCAAGGCTGATCAATCTAGATCAAAGGTTCCCATCACTAGCAGTGGGGTGCAGAACAGGGAACTCTGATACCAGGCTGAGAGAGCCTCACCCGTGCGATGTTAACACAGCTTCTCTTAAGACTCTCTTGCCCCATCCTCCCTTACTTCTTCCCCTCCCACCACCATCGACAAAACACAGGAAGGTGGGTGCGCTTCCTGGTTTTCCTCATGTTCATCATTACCTACTGATATATGCATATCTATTCATGGGAATAGGAAATTTGTTTCCAGTATGTATTGGAAATAATTAAGAGAAAACTTAAATACGGAGGAGAAATGCAGATTTAAGGAATAAATCTTTTTAAAAAAATAAAAGTCAATCATAATGTACTTCAGGAAATAATATTCTCTTCCATTCTCAATCTCTTTATTCACCAACACAAATACAAAATACACCCTTATTTTATAAACTTATGTTTTTAAAAGTTTTCTTTAGGTTATCATATTTGCTTAGCTCTCACCATTGAGATTTTGAGTAGGAATAGCATGTATTTTCACAGTCATTTCTAATGAAACATGACAAGCTAAATCTAAAGCCTGGCTATTCAAGCTGTCCAAATGTGTTCTATTGTACACATTTGGGAAATAAAATCCATTTGTTCCAAAGGAGGATTGAATGGTTAAAGACAGGAGTGCATTGAAGTAGAAAACAGAAATAGAACAAATATAGGCTTAAAGAGTTTGTAAATATGACTTGCAAAATGATTCTAATTTTAAAAATTAATAATTGGAGGCTGGAGAGATAGGTCAATAGTTAAGACTACTGTCTATTCTTCTGGAGGGTCTGGGTTCAATTCCCAGCACCCATATGGCAGTTCACAACTGTCTGTAACTCCAGTTCCAGGGGCTCCAACACCCTCACACAGACCCACATGCAGACAAAACACCAAGGCCCATAAAATTAATAAAAACCATTTTTAATAAGAATAAACAATCTTATCTCTTGCAGTTTAGCAGATTAAATTAAGAAACCATAAAAGAAGATAAACCCAGCCAAAAAAAAGTAGTTTGTGCTTTGGCTTTTTGTGTTTCTATTTCTTCACTGTAACTTTTTTTTGGAGACATTTTTAAGTAATCGTTTTATGTCAGCATCCCAAGTGCAGAGATTACAGGCATGAACCACCAGGGAAACGAATAATTTCAAACATTGATTTTTAAATTCATATACATGTGTGACACACAACTGTGCAGTATTCTTTAGAGTTCATTTTTATTTACTTATTTCTTTTTGCTTTCTCGCTGTATAACTACGTATGGCTTTGAACTGACAATTGCTTGTCGGTGTGATAGAGGAGCTGCTTCCAGGAGAGAAACACCCAAGACTGTGCAAAATTATTTTAACTGTCATGTTAAAGACATATATATTTATAGTTTGGGTTGAAGCAGTGAGATGGGAAGTAAAAGTGGCTAAAATTCATTGTGTACGGGCATGAAACTGTCAAATGATTAAAAAGATGTAAGGCAAGTAAGTGAAGATCTGGAATATCTAGTTTAAAAAGGGTGTGTGTGTGTGTGTGTGTGTGTGCATGTGTGTGTATGTGTGTAGCAATATCAATAGCAGCACTATTTAAACCAGAAATGGTCACAAGGATGTTGATGGACACTGTATCATTATATAAAGAAAAATAACAGAAAAGTGACAGGCTGGGGAGGTTGCTCAGTGGGTAAAGCATTTGTCTTGCAGGCCTGGTGACCTGAGATTGGCTCTCAAAGGCAGTGAAGCCAGATGCTCTAGCACAAGCATCTGTAACTTCTGCACTTCTGTGGATAAATGGGAGGAGGCAACAGATAATCCCTAGGAGCTTGTGGGCCACCTAGCATACCCTCCACACAGCAGTGACCTCATCTCAGGGGAGAAAATGAGAACTGATACCCAGAGTTGGCCTCCAACCCCAACACCTGAAACATGGCACACACCCACAGTCACATACACTAACACATACACATAAAAATATGTTTAAAAGAACAAGTTACCTGAATGTTCAAATGAAAACAATATATGGATGATTCAAGTTTCTTTAATTTTAAACTGAAAATACACATTGCTGTGATTAATTTCTTTGAATACTTCAACAACCCTAAAATGAGAATACACACTCAGATTCTCTCTCTGTCTCTGTCTCTGTCTCTCTCTCTCTCTCTCATACACACACCATGTTTGTTAACTTGCTAACTCTCAATGGAATTCTATAACTTCAATACTGTGGGTTTAAATTGCTTCACTGTTTCACACTCTCTTAGTACCTTTTGTGGAATTTGCTATATTATTTTTGGTATATGCTAAGAGTTACAGTTATATTATTTTGATAACTTTGTGGGATGAAGTAATAATACTATATCCAAAAGAAAAGTGTACCTTTCTCAAATCAACCAAGAGATTGATTTTTATTATTATTATTATTATTAATAGATGGGGCAAATAAATTGTCTACTTTCCCAGTGAGGTTTCTTTTCAAATGGGCATGTTTTATTTGCTATTTTGACAACTCACTTCCTGTCCTTGTTTCTTGCATGGATATTGTTATTGTCATTATTTTGTCTCTCATTATCTTTCTCCAGACATACTGCACTTTTCAACATGGCTAGCATTATACAGCCTATAGTTTTACATTATGATATGTTGATCTAGTATGAAAGCACTACTAGAAACTGATGTATTGTTTGTTAGGATTTTGTTACCATTGCTCATTAGGAGAAAGTAAAGTTTATTGTTACAAGGAGAGGGGTGCCCTTTGTTTGTCCTGCCCACCCGGCTAGCTTACACCTGAAATAACCACATAGAAACTGTATTCATTAAAACACTGCTTGGCCCATTAGCTCTAGTTTCTTATTGGCTAATTCTTACATCTTAATTTAACCCATTTATATTAATCTGTGTATCGCCATGTGACTGTGGCTTACTGGCAAGATTCTAACTAGCGTCCATCTCAGGCAGAAGATCCATGGTGTCTCTCACTCTGTTCTTCTTCCCAGCATTCAGTTCTGTCTTCTCCCCCTACCTAAGTTCTGCCCTATCAGGCCCAAAGCAGTTTTTTTTTTATTAATTAACCAATGAAAGCAACACATGAACAGAAGAATATCTTACACCATTTCTTCATTTTTGTTTAAACAAAAAGGAAGGCTTTAACTTTAACATAGTAAAATTACATATAACAAAATAGGTATCAAATAAGAATCACAGTTATAATACTTATATTTACTTTATCTTTTATCATAACTAAGGAGAACTATTAATTCTTCAACTCCATCAAAGACTCCAGAAGGATATAATATTACCTAAGTAATTCGAAAGTGCATTGTAAGCAACTTCCAAAACTCTAGAAATAACAGAGACATCTTGCTGCCTGGACATTTACCCAAAGTTTTTCTGTACTGTTGGAGCATCCATCTTCAGCCTACAGGCCCATAGTATCCAACAGACATTTCCATGAAGCTGGAAATTTGAAAGACAGTTCAGTCACTTTCTTCTGTGTTCTGCAGAATGTCTCGCAGACACTTTCATGAAGCAGGAACCCCAAAGGACCATCTCACCTTTAGGCAAGTTCAGCAGTCATCTCTCTGTGGGTACTGCATGTCCAGTGAAGCAGTCTAGGCAAGAGCAGTTTCTTGCCCAAATGGCTAGTAAACTTCATAAGGGGCCTCTTCAATGCCCATCTTTCTCAGGAAGTAGCTTGGTGCTGCCAGGAGCAGACATGTCTCATTGTCATGAAAACTCCTAAGTTATTAAAACATTTTAAATGCCATATTCTGTAGTTCTTAAAAGATATGAAGAAAGCCTATCCATCTGAAATATATCTATGCACATCTAGAAAATCTAACTAACATGACTATAAACTTGACTATTATAAATGATTATCTATTAACCTATATTTCTTAATTATACATTACATTTTTAAATGAACTACACAATCACAATACCTTAATCAAGATCAAAAATACATATATATATAACAAAATTGACCTTAAATTTGCATTAATAAATTAAGATTTATACCAATGCAAATAATTCATCTCTATATCAGTTTATACTTTATAAGCAGATATGTAGCAAACACATAAGTAAATAAGAAACTAAACACCTTATATATAGTACATATACTATATATATTAGTATATCTTTGAAGAATAAATAAAAGTCTTAAGACATTCTTTTTAATCACTTTTCTTCTATACACTTACAAGGTTTATACAAACCATTTTTTTGAGTGGCACTAAATGCTCATCAATTTTACAAGCAATCTATTTCAAATTAACAGCACACCATCTATTATAATTGCTTGAAGTTCAAATATCACCACTAGCTGGATGAGACCTCTTCCTGCAGGCTTTTTATTCTTTCTGCATTCCCCAGATTTTGGATAATAATTGGACATATCCAAACATTTCTTTTTCCCTTAGACATAGAATTGATAAATTTCTAGTAACAGCCTAGTCTTCTTGGCTGGTAATAGTATTAGAATAAAAAATTGAATTCTGTGATTAGACTTCTCAAAAACATGGACAGGCCAAAGTGTTTACTTCCACATTTTCCACTTTAGTCTCGATATGTACTGGGGTGTGTGTGTGTGTGTGTGTGTGTGTGTGTGTGTGTGTGTGTGTGTGTACTGTGTGTACATACCTGGATGCATATGTGCATCTCTTTTCTTTTAATAGTTCCTATTATATATATGCATATATTGTATGTATGTATGTATGTTTATATGTACATACACACACACCAGTACATATCAAGGCATCAGGCATATGTATGCCTGATGACCCTGCTTTGAATCTCAAAACTTACAACCCACTGGTGAAGGAAGAGTACTGCCCCTAGCTGTCTTCTGACCTCTATATGTGTGCTGTGGCACACCCGCATACACCTTTTTCCTAAGGGATGAGTTAACAGTGACTTTTCTGGAGGAAATGGCATCTGAGTACTGACTCTTATATAGGGATGTAGGGAGGACATATCTAATGCCCCACCCTAGGAGACACTATAATTCACAGCTGTTTAGAAAATTACTAGAGAAAAGTTTAGAGCTACTGGTGGTATTCAGTGTTTGGCATTGTCTTAGCAAAACACTTGAGTCTAAGCTTAATCTTGCAAGCAACTTAATGCAATCTGATTTTTTGACGCTGATAATTTCATGGAAACAGTGCCCTTCTTTAGCGTATTCTTTGATCTTCAGTTCCAGTGGGTGCCCCTTGCAGCTGTGCTAAGTCTCATGCTCAGCACTCAGCATTTGCCTTAATGCTGTGCTGACGCTGTCTTAAGTGTCTTGATCATTTAATAAGAAGCTCCGCGTGTGTACTGGGCACTCACCTTTGTGCACCGCATGCCCAACCCTGCTGTTTATAATTTAAGGCCTTTTTCTTACTCAGCCCATAAGAGGGCGATCTTAACACGAATTCTTCAAAATAAAAATGAATTTTATTAAATCCCAGCTATTCATAATTTCATTTCAAAACCTATATCATAGTCTGAAAAACAACAGCCTCTAACTATTGAATAATTCTAACAGTCTTCCAAGATACTTACTTAGGCTTGTGAGGTTTCCTGCAGACTAAATCAAAATCTCTTAGTATAGAACAATAAAATTTGTATTTTCAAGATCATGTTATCTCTAGTTGTCTTTAGCTTGCAGAGTATGTGAAGGAGGAGACTTCTTTAAATTGTTGGTATTTGTAATGTACAAGGTTGTGCTGTCAAATTAATTCCCATAGATATTAACCTGATGGTAGTTCCTGCCTGTTTTCAGTCTAGTAGTGGGGTATTACCAGCATGGGACTAACAGCTGACACTCTCATCTACTGTGGAGGCAAAACCCCTTTAGCTTATGCATCATGCTCAATTAATACTTCTACGGAAATAGCAGAGAGTGTCATTATCTTGTAGTTACATGACCACACGCCACACATGTTTCTCTATTTCCTATGATAACTACACTTACAGATTCAGTTCATTATGACTCCTTCCACCTCTCATCCCCTGGGCCTGATAATAATTCCAGCTCTTACTTTGTTCTCTTTGGTCATTTCAGTTTCACGGCAAGAACAATAGAACAGACAGCGGCCATGAGGATGTAGAGTCTTCATGACAGCTGTGCAGGTCCTGATGCTGCACTGACATTTATTCTGCACTCTTCCTACATGGAGGAAAGACAGACTGTTTCCTTTTATCTATTTTCACTTAGGCAGAGCGTCTAAGGACTGAGAATGTCCCAGGGAACCAGAACTTCACACAACAAGTAAAAGAAATGTTGACTCTAAAGCACAGAAAATAAAAAGTCCAAAATCAAAATTGGGTTCTAACAAAATATACAGTACATTTACTTAGCCCACCAATTTATAGCCCACTGAATTCTTGTCCTCACTTGACAAGAATTTGGGTGAACATGATAGCTGCTGAGAAAGTATGAAATAATTATCTTTGGAGTCTTTTCTGGCATATGCAAGCCACCAGATAAAATCTTAAATACACTAAAATGGAAACCCAGTTATTTTGATTTTATTATAATATATGAACACTACCAGCATAAGAGTGTAACAGTCAGTACTAGAGAGATGGCTCACTGGTTAAGAGCACTAGCTGCTCTTCCAGAGGTCCTGAGTTCAATTCCCAGCAACCACATGGTGGCTCACAGTCATCTATAATGAGATCTGGTGCTCTCTTTTGGCCTGTAGGCAGAACACTGTATACATAATAAATAATTTTTTAAAAAAAGAACGCAACAGTCCACCTGTCCAATTACGATAAACTACCATTAGGTTCATATAAGTCCTTTCATGGAAGTGGAGAAAACTAAAATTATGATTATTTAGAAATGGCTATCACAATCCTTTATGTTATAGTGGCAATAAATATTTTTGCCAAACCAAACTGAAGAAGAAGAGGACAAGGAAGCGGAGGAAGAGGAACCTTATGCAATATTCAATATTTTAAAGCACAGTGACAGAGAGATAAACAGACGATCAGCAGAGCGGCACAAGACAAGGGAGGAGAGGTCGACTCGGTACAGGTACAGGGCGGGTGAGGGGGAGGACGCCAGCCTGCAGCAGCCTCAGGCAGCTCTGTGGAACTCATGCTCTACAGCGCTCTTTATAAGTAGCTTCTGTTTTGTTTTAGCTTCAGGGCAATTTTGTTAGGGAAAATTTGTTCATGCTCATGAGATTCCCAGCACCCGCCAGGAGGGAGATGGAGAAAAAGTCACAACTCCTTAAAATTTTACATTATATATATATTTTTTTAAAAAATGTGTTTTTAATGGAAATAGAATTATATCATCCCTCCTCCATTTTTCTCCCTCCAGTCCCTTCCAGGTAGCCTTTCCTCAGTGCAACCCCTCTCAAGAGGATGGCCTCATTTCCTTTGATTAGACCATGGAGTAGATAGAAATAGAGGCAAGGTAAGAAAGGACAAAGCACTCCCAAAGGTAGACGTGGGCTAGTGAGGTAAGGAGGAGCCCAAAGTCTGTGTTTTCTTTTACTATAGTAGAATAAAACTAAATCTTTTAACACCAGCCAAAGGGTTGGAGGAAATAACTGCCATGCAACTGTCTGAAGGAGGACAGTATCTTAAGTTCGTGCCAGCACTTAGAACTCCTAAAAGGATGAAAACCCAATCGAAATGGCAAAGTTATGTAAAGAAATGCTCACCAGAGAAAATACTCAAGCATCAGATAAGCACACAGGGAACCTCTCAACAATCCTAGTTACTACAGAGATATAATTTCAGACAGGTTAGTACATGCATGACTTCTCGAGTGGACCCCATCCGAATCACTGCATAGCCAGGCGTGGCAAGGCTGCTGAGCTGGGTCTCTACACATTGGTGGGATGCACAAACGGTACATCACTTTTGAGAAGGAGTTGGTACTAGCTTCCTATAAAGTTTAACATATATTTACTAGAAGATGCAACAAAATGTTTACCAAAAACAGACAAATAAAGAAAGATGTCCATACATTGTATGTGAATACATTTAGATGCTTGATTGAAAGAAGTCAAATATTTAAAATGTCTCAAATATCTACTATATTCATGCAATTTATGTTGCTTTAGCATGATACCCGAT
This sequence comes from Ondatra zibethicus, assembly GCA_004026605.1. Taxonomy (NCBI): domain Eukaryota; kingdom Metazoa; phylum Chordata; class Mammalia; order Rodentia; family Cricetidae; genus Ondatra; species Ondatra zibethicus. The sequence goes on along the minus strand of PVIU01000037.1, from coordinate 229,429 downwards.
GCCAGGTACTTTTTATGCAAAGACATTTATTTAGCTCAGAGTTCTGGAAGCAAAAAGTCTGAGATGAAGGGTCCCATCTATTTAGCTTCTGGTGACCCCTCCTGGTTGCAGCATAGAGTGGAAAAAAAAGCATGCGTAGATAGGACAAGCCCTCTAGGCTAGGCAGCCTTGCTCTCTAACAACTTGTTCTCCCATAGAGTAACTCACTTCAGGAGACCGTCCCAAGCCATTGTGAGGTAGTGCCTCCCCTCCCCTGACCTAATTATCTCATGCTAAGATCCGCTTTATAGGCTCTACTTCCTTCATAGCACCACCATGCAGGGATCAGTCTAGCACATGACCTTCAGAGGACAGCTGCTCAGACCTCAGCATCCACCACCTGCTCAGTAGACTGGAAAGCTGTGTCGCCTCCATAAAACAGAATGAACCACAGACTGAAATAGAAGAGCATAGACAAACTCCAGAGTGTCGTGCGAAGTGAAGACAATGTGTTCTAACCTGTGCATGACCTTCTGCAACATTTCCAAACTTTTTGGTTGCTCTGGGCTTCATCTAATTAGAGCTAGAGGAAGGAATGGCCCTATTTTCCTTTGGTTTTGGTCAAGTTTGTTCTTGCCCCCACAGAGTTCACCCCAAGAATGGAATCAAAGATTAGAATTTCATTATGAATTTTTACACTAGAGAAGATACACAATTAGTTTCAGGTAGAGGTCACCGCTCCATGTTTTCCCTTTGGAAAATAGGACTAGGTGACCCAGCTCTGAATATTTATTTACCTCCTCAGGAGAATACAAACTCAAAATCAGACAGCAGAACTGTAGATTCAGATATTTGGATTTACTGCAGGCTGTTGTTTAAAAGTCAAATACTTCTTCCCGAAGGAAATACTGTGCAAAAATATCTGAATGTATGTTAGGCTTTTGACTATGCCAAACTCATTACTTAATACATACCCAAGGGCAATCAATGCAGCTGATTATAAGCCTGCCTTCCTTAAATAGGTACTATAAATTATTAATAATGTTTTTCAAGTTATATTAACTTTTATTTTTCTGGCTCTTGGTTACCTCACTCAGGATGATTATTTCCAGCTCCATTCACTTATCTAAAAATTTCATATTTTCTTAACAGTCGAATACTATTTCATGGTGTACATGAATCGTATTTTCATTTTCTATTCATCAGGTGATGATCATCTAGGTTATTTGTATTTCCTGGCTTTTGGGAAGAAAGCAGCAATGAACATTGATGAGCATGTGTCTCTGTAGTAGGATGTATCTTTCTGAATTTACATAGCACTTTTATTTCAGAAGTCCTTCTCAATGGATTTTAGCTACTGTATTTACACATGAAAATGACCAAGTGAAGTGATGATGGATTTTATTTCGTTTTATTTTTCAGACTTGGGAGGAAGTCTTCTAATGGGAATTTTAGAAATCTTTAGAAGGTGGACATTCCCAGTCGACATTTTCTTAGAATCGACTTATTAAGTCATTCTCAAACCTGCATAGTTTGCTTTGTGCCCCAGAACTAAAGACATTTTCAGAGTTCTGTTGGGGTATAATTTTAAAAGCCTTCTGCTTTCCTCTGACCTAAAGTAGTAGCGTCATTTGAACACAGATTTTGGCTCATGTAAAACCTTATCCTACTCACATATCTGAGAAAGCTTGTCATTCTACAATTAAGCCTTTATGAGGTAGATTCTGTATTTCTTAGCTTAATTGTATTCTGGTTGACATTTTTTTTCCTACCTAAAATGTCACATTTAGTATTTTCAAGGGTCACACAAAGTGAAAATGTGTCATTTGACAGCCATACCAAATTTCATTAAGGGAATCTGTGAAATGAAGTGAGTAATATTAGTATTTGGCTGGGTAGGATAGACCCTGTGCCCAGCAGATGGCCAACACAAAAGGAACCCAATGGTGTTTTGTAAACTTAGTTTTTTGTCTCTTACTGCTTTGTTTGTTTCTTTCTCTCTCTTTTTTTTTGTCCTGCCAGCCTTTTGCTTGTATATTATGATTTCTGATTTTTGTTTTTATGGGTTCTCTCTCTCTCTCTCTTTCTCTCTCTCTCTCTGTGTGTGTGTTTGTGTGTGTGTGTGTGTGTGTGTGAGAGAGAGAGAGAGAGAGAGAGAGAGAGAGAGAGAGAGAGAGAGAGAGAGAGAGAGATACACTTGAGTTTGTGGGTATATGAACATGCAGAGACCAGAGCAGGACATTGGGTGTCTGTGTCATTTCACCTTATTGCTTTGGGTGGGGGTCTTCCATCATTTCAGAGTGTTGGCTCCCTAGTGAATCCCCAGCACCCACCTGTCCTTGTTAGGCAGCCTTGGAGTCACAGGCACGTGTAGCCATGCCTGGCTTCCTACATGGGTATGGGGAGTCAGACTCAGTTTCTCACGCTTGCAGAACAGGTGCTCTTAGACACTGAGTCATCTCCCCAGCCCCAAGTTAAGCATTTTAAAGGCTTCCTTTTCAGCCCTCCTCTTTCTCTCTTTATTCCCCTTTCCTCCATTTTCATCTTTTCCACTTCTAACTCTTCAGTCCAAATGCCAGATTCCTCTCTAAAAGGCAATGTGCTCACTGTCGCCACAGGGGATCAACAGCATTTGGGAGAAATTGTGGGGTTTGAACATAATTGGGAATAATATTTTGTAGCTACAATACACCTTTGGCATATTTAATGTAAAATCCCACCACTTAATTCATGTACAATTAATAAAAATAATGTTTGATTAAAAGGTGGTTGGGCTTCCATAATATCATGGCTTGTTTCTTGTGTATTTTTTCACTTCCCCAATAAGAGACTCTGTATGTCTCTCTCCACCTCTTCCGTTGACTTCCTCCCCTTCCACTGTTCCTAGGAGGCTCCATTAGGAGAGGATGGCACATGCCTAACAGCCTACCATGTGACATTGCTTCCATTTATCCTTCCTTCTCTGGAATAAGAGAGAATAGGAACAGGGACTTAGGAGTTCTACAGCCTTGATTTCAGTGTTTAGTTTGTTCTTTCTTAATGTATTATTTGAGCCCAATGTTTACTTTACAAGCCTGTGTTCTCACCTATATAAGGAAGAGGCTTTTTCTCAGAGAGCTGTGAATTGTGCTTATAACAGTTATCAGCCAATCTCAAGACAATTCCAAACTATTAGGAACATCAGAAAAAGCTACCTAAAACCCTAGATTATACAGAAAAAGGTATTCAAAATATTATTGGTGATAGAATACACCTGGGTGGTCTTGAAGTCTCTCTGCTCTCCTCTGTTCTGTAGAGGAAGCTTCCTGAGACAGGAGAGTGTGCATATTTTGGGTGGGTAAGTGATTATTTGTGTAAATTACCCAAGTCATTTTTTATAACTTTCTGGTCTCTGTACTCTTAATCAACAGTTTTGTAGGTCACAGACCTACAAAAGAGTTCATGATTGCTGTGGGATAATGCTCTTGTACACTGTAAAGATTTGTCACTCAAATTGGTTTAATAAAAAGCTGATTGGCTAGTAGCCAGGCGGGGTAACCAGAGTAGGAGAATTTTGGGAAGAGAAAAGGCTCTGCAGTTGTCACCCAGACTCAGAAGGAGCAAGATGAAAATGCTGCACTGAGAAAAGGTACCAAGCCATGTGACTAAACATAGATAAGAATTATAGGTAGTTAATAATAAGCCTGAGCTAATAGGCCAAACAGTTTATAATTAATATAAGCCTCTGTGTGCTTCTTTGGGACTGAAGGACAGCAGGACCAGGCAGGACAGAAACTTCTGTCTACAAGTGAAATGATTAGTAGGGAAGGTTGGGTATTTTTGTTTAACTATGGAAGCTGAAGGGTGAATGGATCTTCCTCCCTCCTTTTGTTTATTTGTAGTGTTCTCTTATGTGTGTGTATATATATATATATATATATATATATATATATACAGGATTATAACACATATGCATATGGGTGTAATCTGTATACATGCTTGTGTGTACCAACAATGGAAAGAACACAGTTAGTGCATAGAAAGGCAGGAGAGAAATAGAAAAAAGTAGAATAAAATTGCATTGCTTAATTATGAAAGTTGTGGCTCTGATTGGCAACAGGTGGTACCAATCTTACTGTGTCATCTTTTGTACATTTTTTTGAGACGTTGTTGTCAAGGTATTAGGGGCTTTTAGGGGACGATATCAGCCCTTCCTTATCTAACTTCTTCATTGATTAAGAAAAATCATAAGAATGAAGAATGTGTGTGTGGGTGAAGTCCAACACTAACCACTTGACTGATCATTTTGTAAACTTGGTTTTCTGTCTATTGGGCATGCTGCACATAGCCATTGGAAGACTTATACACCCAGTCACAGGCACAACCAGTATATGCCACTCTGCCTTGTGGCATCTTGGCCCTGTAAACATAGAGCCCAAAGCAAGTTAAAATGTGTTTTTGTGAACCTCTTGAGCTTATAATAAGATAGAAAAGGAGACATTTCTTGTTCTGTGCTCACCTATACTCCTGAAATTGAGAGTGAAACAGTGGAAGGGTAGAGTTGAAGAAGTCTACCCACATGAGTGGGATTATTAAGACAATCATTAAAATGATCAGTCAGTAGAAAGGCAACACTAGCTTCAGTTATTGGTTTTATGTTAGGTCAGACACTGTGTTCATTTTTACTATGTTTGAAAACTTTTATGAACCACCCAGTGCCTGGGAGCAGAGGGATTCCTTTAGAGCTAGAAGAACTCAGCAGAACCAAGATCAGCTATGCTATTTTGGAATGGAATCAAAAGCATTCCTACTGGCTGGTTCTCTGCTCTCTTCTCTTTTCAACCTGGTGTTGACTTTTTATCAACCTGGTGTATCCCTCTGTTGCTAGGTCCTAATGGCTCCCTTGGGGGAGGTTGTGAGAAGGTGTGGTATCAATGGCATAGACGTTGGGATTCAGGTAAAAGGCAAACAGCAGATTGATTTATTCGGCAACACAGAGAGCTTTATATACCCACCTGCCAGACCCCAGGCTGCATTTCAATCCATTGGTATTGCGTGGTCACCTCTCATTGGCTAGCTGTGACCAGAAGCTTTCTCTGACATCACCTGTTGCTCGGCTCGCAGGCAGGCTCCAGGTTGACTCATTTCTCGGCCTTGTAGACCTTATCTTCCTACAGCTCTTGCCCTGACTGGAGTGCTGAGATGCCAAGAATTTGGCTTCAGGAATGAATTATGAAAATGTTTACAAACTTCTTGAACAAAAATAGAGTTTCCTGTAGTGAATTTAAAATTTCTAACCTTATTTTCTTTTAAACCATTGATGTCCCAAAGATAGTATTCATGCATTTTGAAATTGTTTTCAACTATTGTTGAATTTAATATGATTGCAGTCAAATAATGAGTTTCTAAATAATCCTTGTAACTTATATTCTTCAGGAAAAGCAATTTGGATTTTACTCATTTACCAGGCATTGGGCCTCTCATGAGGCATCATTTTGGACAGAGCAGTGAACAACAATGACTAACGGTCTTATCTTTATGAAGTTTACTTTGCTGAATACTGTCGTTTCTAAAAATGTATTATCTTCAAAACTTACATTCTAAGGCTGAGTAGTTAGCATTTACTCACAGAGGCTGCATTCCCAAAGCAGCTACTGTAAGCATTTTGGAAGCCATTTTTCAGCCCCAAGACTTCAGTAATTAGAAAGTGGCTACTGTTGGCATTGTATTACTCAATACAGGAGAACTATCTAAAAATTTTAGGGAATTTTCCTCTTCTCTTATAATCAAGCCATACAATTTGATGAACTGTTAACAGTTACGTCCTCAGGATATTGTTTGTCTGCCTTAAGAGTTTGTGTGTGTGTGTGTGTGTGTGTGTGTGTGTGTGTGTGTGTGTATAAGTGTGATTGAAACATCTACATTAGAACACAGGATGAGGATGACACTGGTTTTACCTGACTGTGTGACCTGATTTTGCTGCTTACCAATTTTCTCTAATAAATGCTTAATTCTATCTCTGGGGGAGAAAGATGATGTCTTGCTTTATATGATTGCAATATGTAGCATGTAGAATTCCATGGTCTAAAACAAGAAGGCAACCCAATCATCTGCTGTCTCTTGGGCCTGGTTAGATAATCTGTGTCTCAGTCTCCTTTCTGGTTCTATAACAAAGGCAAATTAGTGGATAAAGAGTTTGTTTAGACCTATAATTCCAGGGTACAGTTTATTGTAGAGAAATCAGGTTGGTATGAATATGAACTAGCTGGTTACATCCACAGTCAAGTGCACACGGAGAATGAATGCCCACCAGACAGTGCCCAGCTGGCTCTCCTCTTTTCATTTAGTCCAACACCCAGCCTCAATCATGGTGCCACCCACATTCAGGGCCTTTGGGGGCCAGGGTACGGAATGTGGTAGTTTGAATATAATTGGCCCTCGTAATCTCATAGGGAGTGGCACTATTGGGAGGTATGACTTTGTTGGAGTAGGTATGGCCTTGTTAGAGGAAGTGTGTCACTGTGGGGGAGGGCTTTGAGGTTTCTTATGCTCAGGATACCATCCAGTGTCTCAGTCAACTTCCTGTTGCCTACAAGATGTAGCACTCTCAGCTCCTGCATCATGTCTGCCTGCATGGTTCCATGCTCCCCTCCATGATCATACTGGACTGAACCTCAGAAACCGTAAGCCAGCCACCCTCAGTTAAATGTTTTCTTCATAAGAGTTGCAGTGGTCATTGTGTCTCTTCACAAGATTAAAAAAAAACTAACAAAAGACACTTTCTATATTACTTAACTCAATTAAGAAAGCATCCCAAGCCAGGTGGTGGTGGTGCACACCTTTAATCCCAGCACTCGGGAGGTAGAGGCAGGTGGATCTCTGTGAGTTCGAGGCAAACAATTCCTCACTGAGGCTTTTTTTCTCAAAATGATTCAAGATTATGGTAAATTGACTACATATGAAGACTATCCATCAGATATATATGTAATTTTTGGTTCAGTTAGGTTCAATTGATATTTCAGGGCAGGATGTTAATTTTGCTTTAGAAAAGACTGTTCAGTGTTTCAATAGATATTACTGGCATGGAAGCCCTAACTGTCTATTACTATTTGGGGATATATTTTCAAAATAATTGATTATTGGGATGGTTGTCTTCCAATGCCCTCAAATATAATGTGGCCCTTGTAAAGACATGCATTTTGAGTTTACTGAGATATTTAAGTATTATGTGGTCATCTCATCCCATTACTTCCCTGGATTTAAGTGTTAACATAATGCTAATTTGTTTGGTCAATATCCTCCACCTTTGAGCTCTAACAGTGCAGTGAAATTCATAAAACATAGGCGTCATATCTCTATCAATTATTTAGCACCACGTGCCTATCACAGAGGAGATATTAAAAACCTTTTAAGTATGAATAATCACATGGTAAAAATATTAATTTCCTGACATTTCTCATCCAGGCTCTGTGCGGTGCTTTTTTTTTTTTGAAATAGCTATTTCTTGCAAAAGTTTCTCTACCTCTAAAGTCCCCTTGGTTTTGTATTTTCCTGATATAATTTTGTGAGATGGTATGCCACCCTGCTACATCTCTTTCTTTATCATCTAATCTCTAGATTTTCTAGACTTAAAGAACAGCAATAGAAAGATCCAGAGTTTTTGGTAAAGAAAGTGAATGGGGCCAAAAGGACGTTTTGTAATGCCTACTTATAAAAGTAATAAATTCAAAGTAGTTAAAAATCAAATTATATAAAATAGCTTGCACTAAAAAGTCAGAAAGAATCAGTCCTGAATGTGTTCAGTCCCATTTCTCTTTCTTGCAGCAGTAACTTACGTTTTTCAGTGTTTTATAGCCATTATCACATATCTCTATGGTATGCTTATGCCATGACTTAGTGGCCTTGAATATAATAGATGAGATGATACTTCACTTGAACTGACACCCATAATCTCTTCTCCATTTCCTTCAACAATTAGATGTATTTTCTACTGCTTCCATTAAATAGCATCCCTCCGCTCCTTATTTTTCACCACTAAATGATGCTTTTCTGCATTTTAAGTGAGTTGCCCTATTGTCATTCTTTCCTCACACCAGCTGTGAGTAGGTAAAGCATATTTGCAAAAATTAGGAACAGATATTTCTGAAAGGGCCACAGGCCATGTGGGCATAACTTACAGCTACTGTTCACAAAGAAAACTCATTTTGCCTTCCGGTTGTTGTCTCTTAGCCCTCATTGAGCTGGTACCTAGGCACCTTCATGCAGTACAAATTGTCAGCATGTATTGACCCTCTTCTTCCCTTCCCTCCTTTAGTTTCCCATTATTATCCAATTGTTGTTTACTTTTCAACCTTTACATGCTATTTTGTAACAACAACGTTTTGTACTTTGTACATAGGTTGAATATTAATGTAAAGCATTTATAGCACGAGACTACTGTGCTACTTACTACAAAAAAGAATCACGACTACATTTTCTTTCTGTTGTGTATCCTTTAGTTTTCCTGAAATTGCTGTTTTTCTTTTTTTTTTTCTTGTCCTATGTCCATTTCTCCTCATCTGACACCTTCCAGCCCTTGCTGCAAGGTAGAATAATTGATCTTGGCACCTGCAGCATGTGGGAGCTTTTATAATTGTTTTCTTGAGTTGGAGCTATCATTTCCTAGGTCCCACATCTAACTTATATTTATTTATTTACCTAATTTGCTTTTGCTAGATTAGGGCACAGCCTCCAGTAACCATTTACAAAAAAAAAGCAAGGTTCATTTAATACACATATAATTGTCATTTTGCTACCTTCAAACATCATTATTTGACTGCTAGCAAAATGCCAAATGGAACATTATTTTTCAAACCTTTAGCTATGTCTCAGTCTTCTAGAACCAGACAATAAAGGAGATGTCTGTCCTTAGTCAAATTTTAGGTTTGGGGTTTGGAAGATGCTTCAAAAATTAAGAGTCTGCTACTCTTCTAGAGGACTTGAGTTCACCTCCCAGGACTCACATCAGAGACTTTACAATCATCTGTCACTCAAGCTCCAGGTAATCTGACACACTCTCTGACATTCATAGAAACCTCCCCTCATGTAACATATAGATGAACAAACATGCATATACATAAAAATAATTCTTAAATTTTAGTTTATATCTTTTATCCTGTCTTAAGCTACCACCATCCATCTAATACCAGTAGAAATAGGAGAAAGGTAATCAATAGTCCTCCTCAGCTGTATGGTCCACAAACCACAGCAATGACTAGCATGGCAAGATGGCCCCATCAAGCAATAGTGGTACTTCTATATCAGAGGCAACCAACAGCTGTCTAAGTGGAATTAAGACCTTATCCATAGGAGAGAAATCATGCCTGATGTTGTCACCACCTAACCAATTACCTTTGGCTGGTGACAATACAGCCCCGAGAAGAGGACATGCTATCATCACTTTCCTAACCAAATATTATCTCTGTAAACAAATATAACTTCTGATTGCATTCTAGAAGCTTATCTTTATAATCACATATAAGTATAGCTCTGGTCCCTATCAAAGAAGCTTCCCTCTGTAGCAGATGGAGACTGTTTTGAAACATACAATGGGTCGAAACGCAGAGAGCAACTGACTGTGGGAATCCCAACCCTAACAGATACATCTATAGTACAATTCCTACACCTAAGATTCAGGTAACATTGCAGAAGAGAATACAGAAAGATTATAAGAGCCAGAGGACCAGGCATCTGGTTCAAGATAATGTCTTCTACAAACAATAGGGAAGTTACAGCCAGGAAGCTTTTTTTTAAAAAAAAAAAGTATGATTGTCTATTAAACAATACCAAAACAATGACGATACCAGTTGACATGCTAACATGGAGGGGAGAAATTTGTCAGGGCCCCAACCCTAGATGAAGAGCTACAGGTAATTAATGGCTGAGGGGAGAGAGAAAAATGAACAATCTTCTCAAGGGAAGAATCCCATGATAGTTTGTCTAATTCCAACTGCTCAGCCTTAAACACATCTGTATAAGAATAACATTAAATGGATGCAGCAGGTTGTGTGTGTGTGTGTGTGTGTGTGTGTAGCAACAATAAAGAAGAAGAGGCCATGAATTTGAGAGGGAGTGGAGGGGACTTGGGATAAGTGGCAGGAAGAAGAGGTGTAGGAGGAGGCTGCTTATTTGTCCTGGTTGTCCAGAACCAAAATAATCTCACAGAAATTGTATTAATTAAAACACTGCTTGGCCCATTAGCTCTAGATTCTTATTGGTTAACTCTTATATTAATTTAACCTATTTCTATTAATTTGTATATTGTCACATGGCAGTGGCTTACGGCAAAGATTCTAACCCATGTCTGTCTTAGGCGGAGGATCCTTGGCTTCTCTCTCCAACTCCACCTTTCTTTCTCCCAGCATTTAGTTCCATCTTCCCCACCTACCTAAACTCTGCCATATCAACTGGCCAAGGCAGTTTCTTTATTTATTAATGGGAATTACAGCACATACAGGGGACTCCCACATCAAAAAGGTGGAAAAATATGTGAGTGAAGGATATGTTTAAGAAAGTCTAAACGTTTAAATAAAAGTCTAAATTCTTGTATGTTCTCATTCTCCTTACATTAAAGTTCTAGACTGAAATGTTGTATTAGTTGTGTTTCTCATTGCTCATACCTTCTGGACACCAACAAATTCTCTCTTGTTGTCTTTATGCCTTACTTAGCCTCTTTCATAACACACTCAAGAAACTATAATTATTAGGATATTGGTAATGTTCCCACTTTTATTATTTACTCTTTCTAATCTCACTTGCCCAAAGGCTCATCTTAATACATTACCATAGGATAATGGTTACAAGCTCAAGAATGTTCTAGATGCATTCCATGACATCTAGAACACAACCAGCCCTGAGAAACAAGCTTGCTTTAAAAATTTTTCATTACCTAAATGCTTTGGAGACCTAAGGAGCATGAATTGAAACAGGGCAGGGAAGTCTCTCTCACTGTACAGTTGCCCTGTGGAGGTTTCCTGACAGACTCAGGTAGGTCTGCTCACAACTTCTGGCTGAAGTACCTCTCCACAGAAAACACCCCCAGTCTCACTTTCTAGCCCAAAGTAAAAATTTCCCAGTAGGAGTCAAACAGAAAAAAAAAAGAGCCTGGTGCATTTTTTCTCTCCCACCAACAGCTGCATTGTTAATTGGTATCTCTTTTTATGGATCCTCTCTACGTGGGTGATCGATGAGAAGCAAATGGAGTGTGCAACCAAGTGGACTACATGTGCTTAAACTCTGAAGAACACCCACCCAGCATCGTAAAGTGGGTGTTGAGAGGCAGGTAAACTTCATTTCCTGGAATGTAGTGTTTGTCTACTTCTCTTATTTTCATCATGGAACCTCTTGTACTAATTCAATAGTACACCCAGGTTGTCAAGGACAGCCAACATTGTTGTTTTCTTATTACAGACTTGGCTTACCAGATAGTCACTACAAAGCTTCCTAATTGCCACACAAGGGGGGCAACTTAGAACTCTTCCATTTTAAACGCTGTATATAAAACTCTTCAGATGACGTTGTTCTTTTTTCTCTTAATGAGGCTGGCAGTGGCCACTAGAGGCCCTCCAAGTCCAGACTCTCCAATGGAAGTAGAATGCAAAGCAGCTCTGTGCAGCACAGCCAACCTATGGCTAAGTGTCGGGTGATTAATCATTCTAAAGCACATATTTGCCACTCATCGACACAACTGGCATATTAAACACCTGCAGTCTGTTCAATAAAAGAAGGCTTTTTATCTGTAGGGTATCATCAAAAACCAACAATAATTTCTGCAGTCATCTGTTTACTTTTTATGCCACTTCTGAAATAATTTTTTCTGATAGCTTTTTGCTTAAAAACAAACCTGCTATGTGCCCTGTCTCTTGTGAAGGATATCACACACTGGCAAAGATGGCTGTGAATCTTCAGTATTGGGAGCACTCATGATTGTTCTGCAGAGGATCTGATGACCAGTAATGCTGAGTTGAGCTGAGCCCATGATATACTGGATACACACAGTGGTTGAGGCTAAGAGTCCTGGATCATATTTCTGTAGTCTACCATCTCTATGCCTGTGTGCTCTGAGGTTCTGGAATAGTTTAGAATAGAGTTGAATGAACTATCTGGTTCTCTACACACACTAAAAAGCAGGAGAGGCCACAAAGCCAAGCAACCTGCTGAAGGTACCAATGTGGCATAGCTGTGGAAAGCAAGGAAGTGCTAAAATGTCCCAACTACCCACTACCTCAGTGTTGAGTGTTTTCAATGACAATGCATCCCTCATTAAAACCCATCCCACTTCCAGAATGACTTAAAGCATATTATCCCTAAGCTGCTTATCAACTTCCCTTTCCAGCTGTCTTTATCAAGACACCACATTATCTTCCTCTCAGAAGCATTAATTAACATGACTCCCTTCTGCCCACCAAATTTTCTGATGAAACTTTATCAACACTTAAAGAAGTTTGGTCTCCTTTATAAAATATTAATCAAAGGTTACCCCATTGCTTCCTTTCCAATCAAACCTAGAATATAGTTTCCACTTCTCTTTTTTCTAGTGTTGTAGGATGCCTCTTACTTGTTCCTGGCTACTTAGATCCAAAATAACCACACAGAAACTGTATTAATTAAATCACTGCTTGGCCTATTAGCTCTAGCTTCTTATTGCCTAGCTCTTACATCTTAATTTAACCCATTTCTATTAATCTGTGTATCGCCGCATGGCTGTGGCTTACCGGCAAGGTTCCATCCAGCATCTGTCACTGGCAGGGCTACATGGCTTCTCCTGACTCTGCCTTCTTTCTCCCAGCATTCAGTTTAGTTTTTCCCACCCAGCTCTACTCTGCCCTATGACAGGCCAAGTCAGCCTCTTTCATTCGTTAACCAATAAAAGCAACACATATACAGAAGGACTTCCCACACCATACTAGCCTTTCTGAAGAAGGCTCATTTTCTCTGATACAGTTCACCTGTATGAAATTCTCCCAATGGTCCTCAACCTTTCTAATGCTACTGCCCTTTAATACAGTCCTTCATGTTGCGGTGACTCCCCAACCATAAAATTGTTTTATTGCTTCTTCATTACTGTTATTTTGCTACTGTTAAGGATCATAATGTAAATATCTGATATGCAGGATATCTGATATATGGTCCCTGTAGAGGTCATGATACAAAGGTTGAGAACTACTGCTTCTGCAATAAGGACTGCTGTTGCTTACAGAAGTTCAGTGTTTATCAAGTTCTCTCAGTCATTTTGGAATAGAGAGTAAACCTCATGCATCAAGGGTACTTTATCATCCTTTAAAAGTGACCTCTTCCTTTTCCTCTTTGCTGCTAAAGTTCAAGAATCCCTGAGCACCAAAAATGCACTGCTAGGGACTTAGGCTGATACGTCTACTTATTTATTCTTCGAAAGACATTCTAGAGCTCGTAGGCATTGCCATGGAGGAGTGTGACATTTCATAGTTACTGTTTCTTTAATAAATGTTTACTTCAATTTTTCTAAATTTGAATATGATTACAAAACCGACAAAGGTATTAGTAGATAACTTCTTTCCAATTAAGTTGACAGAATAATTCAATGACTAAAATATTTTTTTTGTGCTGTGTTTTTGATTTGCTCTGCTGCTTATGTCACTTGATAAAACATTATGCCCAGAATTTTGTAAGGGAAAATGCTTTGGTTGACTTTTGATATATTTAGTCTGGTCCATGATAAGACATGAATAACCCCAAGATTCTGATCTTGATGTTTATACCTTATCCTAAGGAAATACATTGGGAGTATCCATCTCACTTTATCTTAAACTTTCTGTGATGTGTAAATAGGGTGTGAATGGAAGGAAGAGGTAAAGGAGGGCATACAATAGACAACTAACACTAATGATCTCTGAAAAAGTCATATGGGAATCTGCTACTTTAGGAGCTTTGTAAACTATATTATACATACATATTTATAAAGAAATTATTTAAATAGAGTTACCTTATAATAGGGACAGTGCTTTTCCCAGACAGCATAGGCTATCAAATAAACAAGCAACAGCAAACAAACAAACAAAATCCACCCCCAGGTGTGGGCTGTTGGTCAGTGGGTTCCCACAGACTTCCAAATGGATAAGAAGAAATCAAGCTGATGTTGATCTAGAAGCCTCATATCTACTGGTTAGCTTTTATTGTTCTGGAAGGTTCTATATATGCTACTGAGGGAGAACAGAAATTAACAGTCTTACAGAGCTGTGAGCTGCAATAGCAACTGGACTGGCAAGATATTCCCACTGGCGCAATAGTAGCATGAGTGTTTTCAGAATAACTAATCACTTTTTCCATTGTTCCAAAACCTTTCTGCTTCCTCAAGGTACAAATAATTCTTTACTTGTTTCCTCCGCTAACACATATAAAACCTAAAGGAACTCTCCCTTGAAATTCTGCCATTAATATGGTTAAAATGACAATGTTTGTGTGGTATATATAACCACAGCCATAATAATACATCCTTTTAAATCATCTGGATGGCATCCTTGCAAACAAAGAGCTTGGTGTAGTGGCACACAGTTGTTATACTAGCACTTGAAAGGGAGAGGTAGGTATGAGGAGGTATTGTAGGTAGGTAGCTACATAGGTAGACCTTCTACCTCAAAAAAAAGAAGGAAAAGTAAAAGAAAGGAAGGGATGAGGAGGAGGAGATAGAGAGAACAAATATCCATAGCTTACCTCCCAATGCTATGAGTTGATTGCTCTGTGGAAGGCATACAAGCTACTCAACATTTTGTAGGATCATTTGCCTGCAGCTTTGTTAATCTATGACCCAGGCAATTCCCTTTCTGTTGGTTATTTCCTTTGCAATTTATTCTACACACTGCTGCTCCAAAAAGCCCTGAACTGTTGTTTCCCATCACTGCCTGTTCTGACACTGTCACCTACTCCCCATTACTACTCTTCTATCAAGGGCTCATAGGTAACTTCCAGGAATGGTAAAGACTCTGCTGCACACGATAGTAAACATGTATTACTAATCTGAATGCTGGGGAAACAATTTAAAAATTAAAACAGATATAAGCATAGTATGAGTCTGTATTCTCAGGGCTAGAGACATGTCCATACTTGGCAAAATATGTGGCTGTCCTTGTACGAAAGAAAATTCTTCTTTGTGGGTCGTGTCCAGAAACCTGAAATTCCAGTATCAAAGCATCATTTCCTTGGGCTGAAAAAATGGATATCATTAAATATAAGTATTCATAAGAGAAAGGTCTGACAGTACTTGATTTTTGTTTTGTCTAACAGCTAGCCACACAACCAAGTGTAAAGTTTTATGAGAAACTCCCAAGAAGTATCTGCAAACACTAGACACCTCCATGGGCAGGAGAATGGGCATAGGGGAATGCCCAGAGCCAATGCTTTTTATTTCATCACTCCCTTGATAGAGTTCTGCTTTAAAGCATGTGGTGTGTGAGCAAAACTGTGACTGCTCTATGACTTCTCCATCATGGGAAGGTGAAACACCACGTAGGGTTACAAGTATCTTCTAAGATTAGATGACTGTAGTAAAACTCCTTCAGTTCAAAACTGTAAAATTAAGTAAGGTGAGAACTTGCTTTATCAAGTATGAAAAATAATTTTAAAGTTACAGACATAAATATATATAATGGGAGTAACATCAGGACATAGAGAGAGTTTGGCTTTGGACAAGGTCAACTCAATTAAGAGCTTCTTACATGGCTATATACATATGTTACAATGCACACTAAATAGTGTGGCAACATGTGTACTGACCTAGAAATTTAGCATATGAAGCTCTTGTTTTACACATAGATAGGCATATAGAGAATTTAATTGAAGAAATGCAACTGTAGAAAAATAATTATCTCCATGTCACAGTATTTGAGGTAATTATTCTTCCTGTGTATTTATTAGATGTAAACTTGTGTTGCTTCTATAAATGTTTCATTCCTTTAAAGACTAAAATGTGAAAATTTTTGTATAATCAGAAAATTAAAATTTTGAATCTTTTTATAATCAGAAAGAAGTCCATGGCAGTGATCATGAATTGTGATGGAATGATATAATTAGATAGAACAGAGTTTGAAGAAATTTCAACTATATCTAAAACAGAAGCCAAACTCACATACAAAACCACATAAGCTCATATACAATCAGAAAATGAATTCTTAAAATGTCGAAGGAAGATAGGATGTTCCTTGAGAGAATAATGTAACTAAAAAACTTGCATTCCAATAAAATAGGCCAGGTTATGCTTGCAAAACTTTTCGGAGTCATGAAAACTCCAAGTTGGGTAGGTGAACTAACTGTACCAATCTCTGGTTCAAAGAGGCCAGAACAAAGAGACAATAAAATCATTTTGTACCTGCAATTCTTTGTCTTTTTCAAGGGGCAATGCTTGAAATGAGCACACATTAACACTGTGCAGTGGGCAAGGTGGATTGGGGCATGCCGTGACCTGAGAGCCCACACAAGAATTAGGTAGCACTGGTCTCCCGCTGGCCTGCATTGCTATTGCTAAGGGGACTGTGCAAATCAGATAAATGTCAAACTCGTAATTTACCCAGGCATGGCTTGACACCAGCGAGGCCAATCTAATTATCTTAGAGCAGGGACAGTGGGAGGAGAGATGAGGCAACTTTCCAGTTTCCAGGAAAAAAAAAAAAGATAAAGAGAAACAGAACTCTCCAGCATCATCTCTGTGGCGTGAACACATGGCTTGCAGCTGACCTCGGTTTCTAACTTCTGTCTCCCAATTCAAAGCTGCCTCTTGTACATCTACAGGGCCAGCCTCCCACTAGAGCTAGCCTAAGCTTTCAGTGAGTTAAGCTTTGTACGTATTTTTTCTTATTTCACTCTTTGTTCCTGGGGATTGAACTAAGGTCCCTAACCTTGCTTGCTAAGTGCTCTGCCCCCTACCCAACCACACCTTCATCCCTCTTTCTGCTTGCTATTTTGAAACAGGATCTCACTAAGTTCTCCAGGCTAGCCCTGAGCTTACTCTGTAGCCCAGGCAGGTCTTCAACTTGTGATCCTCCTGCCTCAGCCTCCTGAGCAGTTGGGATTATAGGACTGCACCACCAGGCCTGGCTCTATGCCAATTATACAGATAATTAATCGTAAGGCTGCGAGGCTACCAAACAAAGCCTTTGCTTTTACAGCCACACTGATTTCTGAGAAAATGGCTTGCATAAATGTATTGCTATTTAAAAGGCTTTGATAATAAAATAGAGTCAAGAACGCATTCTCAGATCTGACAATATAGAACAATACTTTACCTTCTTCATGGTAAAGATAGGATGAGCTTAAAAGAAAAGGAAAAAAATTAATGAAGAGAGAAAGAAATGGAGTGTTGCCTCATGAAAAGTGGGACCCATTGTGACTCCATCAATACGGTAGAATATTACACGACAAGAAAAAGCAACCCCTGACACCAAACAGGGCATTAAGGATGAAGTCTCAAGTGCATCATGACAAGTGAAAGAAACCAGACAAGAAGGTTGTATTCCTTACAATTTGATTGGCACTACTGTCTGGAGAAAACAGACCCTAGGATCATTTTGCTTTAAGTACATAGCACAAAATGGCAGAATCGTGCTTAGGGCCATTTCAAAGATGGTTGGAAATTCTGTCTTAATCCCAAGACAAAATGCATTTGACAATTTTAAAATTACATTTTAGTGTGTGTGTGTGTGTGTGTGTGTGTGTGAGAGAGAGAGAGAGAGAGAGAGAGAGAGAGAGAGAGAGAGATTTAGAGAGAGAGAGAGAGAGAGAGAATGAGGAGGGGGAGGAGATTTGCTTTAGGTTGAATGTGTGAACATCAGAAGACAACTTTTGTGAATTGGTTCTTTTCTTCCTTCCGCTGTATGAGTCCTGAGAAGAGACCCTTACTCAGACTTGGCAGTGAGCCCCTTTAGCCACTGAACCATCTAGAGGTTCCCTTTATTTATTTTTCAAGGATACTTGGGTCAGCAGCTCCAACATTATAAATCAACTATTCTAACACAATACAATCTGAAGATACACTAATCAGTGGATTCTAAAATAAGCTGATGAAGACCAGGGTATCCCTACATATTTCCCAAGTGTATTTATTTTAGTATTTTTAGTATTAGTGGGAAAGAGAAAACTATATAGTAAGAAACTTTAACCATTAATCATAATTAACATCCATAGTGCTGAGGCAAGTTGCCTTTTCATACTCCCTGATGGGATATGATGTGTCAAGTACATCTTACTAGGTTCTGTTCCTGCCAAAAATTCACAAACTGTAACTGAATCTAATTGTGAGGGAAGAACAAAGCAAAGCTGAGGAACATTTTATAAACTAGGATGTACTCATCCAAAATGTCAGATCACAGAAAGTTAATAAGAACCTGGTCCAAGAAGATGGAAGAGACGTGAGAACTGAATAGCATGTGTGAGCCTTGTGATTGGACCTGAGACAGGAGGGAAGAACAGCAAAGAACATGACTGCAACAGTCAATAAATTTTGAAAATGGCCTTTCAACTAGGTAATAGAATTATGTCAATGCTGAACTTCCTAAATTTGATGAAGATACTCTGAATATGTAAGAAAATATCTTTACTCTCATATGAATGAGAAAAAGAAAATGCCCCCTATGCATGTATGATATACATGTGCATACATAAGTGTATATATAGACATATTCTCAAGAACACTCGGAGTAAAAAAAACATGTGAAAACACCAGCACAACCAATGACTTGTGGCAAACAGTATATGAGGTTTTCTGTATTCCTTGTAACTTTTCGTGAGTGTAAACATATTTTAATCACAAGCTATTTTCCAAGTCAGAGAGGTTGAGTAATTTATTCAAGCAATAAAATGACTCCTAATGACATTCTGCTACACTCATAGATCAATGTCTTGCTCAGCCATCATCAGAGAAGCTTTCTCCTGCAGTAGATGGGAACAAATATAGAGACTCACACTGGACAATATGCAGAGAAAGAGAGAGAGAGAGAGAGAGAGACAGAGACAGAGACAGAGACAGAGACAGAGAGACCTTGGAACACTCTGTCCTAAATGGGATGTCTCCATCAGTTTTCTTCCTCCACTGCTCAGGAAACTCTGCAGAAGAGGAGTAAGAAAAACTGTAAGAGCCAGAGTGGATGAAGAACACTAAAGAAACGAGGCCCTCTAACCACAGTGGGACCAGTGTACATACAAATTCACAATGACTATGGCATTATGCACAGGGCCCACACAGGTTCTGAAGTTGATGGGGTCCCAGCACTAAGAATAAAAGTGGACACAAGCCCACATATCTAATCTAGAAGCTGTTTCTAATTGATAATTACTTGCAAATGAAAAATTAGTTTCATCTAATGGGGTCTCATGGATATACAAATCACTCTTAAGGCCAGGCCCCAATCCCCAGCAGTAAATAGTAAACATAAAACTAAATCAGTAGTATTTTTAGAGGTTTTCTCGTCTCATAATACTTTGGGCATTTTTTATTACCCTAAAAGTTTTTAAATTATATACAATGGTTTCTGATTTTGTGTTTTTAGGGATTTTTTCTGTCTGTCAATGTGCATGTCTCTGTGTCTATGTGTACATTTTCTTTGGCTTTGTTTTTCTGCTTCCTTGTTTTGTCCTATTAAGTCTTGTTTGCTGTCATTTTCTTTTCATTTAGATGCCTATTTTTTTTCTAATGAGAGAGAGCAAGAGAGGATGTGAATTTCAGTGGGTGGAGAAGTAGGGATGATTTTGGAGGAGCTGGGGAAGCGGAACCATAATCAGAATATTTTGTATAAAAATACATTTTCAATAAGAGATAGATAGATAGATAGATAGATAGATAGATAGATAGATAGATAGATGGATGGATGATAGATTAGATTGGAAGAAGGAGAAGGAAGAAAAATTATAGAATCATTAGAAATGAATTAAATATTATACAGGGGCCTTCTTTACCACTGACATAAAAAACATAATGACTGGGTGATGAGCATAATACATTAAAAACTCCATTTGATTTTCACAGTCAGCTTAGAGAAAAGTGGCAAAGGTATCTAACCATCACCCAAGTGAAACCTAGAGTCTGTTCACCAAGACCACATATCACATTTAATTCAAAAAAGCCTAAACCAAAATTCAACTTGTAGTTGATATCAAATAAGTGTTGATTGAGAAAGATGAAATCCTTATTTACTACTGATAAATAAATGATATTTCTTAAAAGTGATGGTATCTATGTCAGGCGTGATGGTGTACACCCTTAATCCCAGCACTCAAGAGGAAGAGGCAAGTAATAGATCTCTGTGAGTCTGAGGCCAGCCTGGTCTTCAAAGAGAGTTTTAAGAAATCCAGTGCTGTTACAGAGAAAAACCCTGTGCTGAAAAACCAAAAAGAAAGAAAGAAAGAGAGAGAGAGACAGACAGAGAGAGAAAGAGAGAGAGAGAGAGAGGGAGAGAAAGAAAGAAAGAAAGTATCTTAGGATTGATTTAAATGTACCCCATCCCTTTCTCATTTCCCCTCACCACAATAAAAGATTTATTTTTATTCCTGCTGAATTTTTATAGTTATCAGATTATGTTCTCAGTATAGTAATATATTTCCTGGGTGTTATTGATTTTAGATAATGCAGTAAGGGATAAAACGACAATATAAAATGTTATTTCCCAATTATTAATTATATTGTAATATCTTATAATATGCTGACACAACAAGTCACTTTGAGAGAGGGTCTTGATATGTATCTCAGGTTGATCGCAAACCCATAATCACCCCACATCCATCTCCCAAGTACTGGGATTGCATATATGCACCACCATGTCTGACATGAAAAAAAATTTAATGTACTGCCAATTGTGTCCCCACACTTTTGAAAAGACATTTACTATAAGGCCAAATCAATTGAAAACATTTACTAATGAAATAGAAAATGCCATGCATCTATCACTTAAAAGCAGTCCTCATAAATGAATTTAGTTTCTTCTAAGAGTTCCGTGCAGAACAGGTCCTGGGAATCTATAACAGGGAAGGGCTGAAGGACCACAAATCACCAGACAGACCACTCTCCAGAAGGTGAAGTTCTGATGCACGAAATGATGCCCATTCATTTTCTTTGAAGAAATCAGAAAAAGTAACTCAGAGCTCAAACTTTTGCCTTTCAAATGTACTAACCAAACTTTAATCAATAAGAAATGACAGTACGATAATGGTAGCTTTAATGGTATAAAATAGAAAACACCACACATAAGTTTCCCAAGGGTGTCCTTACTAAAGAAAATGGTTCATACATTCCTTCACTTTACAAATGTTTACTGAGTGCCTACCCTACAGTAGATACTGAGGGTTGTCAATTTTGTCATCTTTATTTACCTACATTCCCTAGTTCTTCTACCAAACATCAGCGTTACTGTGATGTTAGTTAGTGTGATGAGAATGCATTATCATCTGGCTTCATGTACAAGAGATTATCTTAAATAATTGTGGTGAGTCAGGTGAAATGCCTGAAGAACAAAGTTGAGGCTTCTGCAAAGACGAATTTTTGTCTGAAATCTCCAGTTTGGCTTGTATCCAAGACTTTCAAGTGTCTTCCTTGATGTCCAGTTTTGAAGAGTTCCTGCGCATTTGGATAATCTCTGTAATCAATAGGTCAGCAATTTGTTGTATATCTCTTATTATAATGTGTGTCACCTACAGATCCAATGCTCTGGATGTACTTTAACTGGTGTGTACATGAAATGACAGAGGGCTTGTCTGGACTAATTGAATAGTTTAGCGCAGCTGTTGTAGGGATTTCGGAATGATTACAATCTAATTCTGTGATGGAAAGGTGCAGGAGACTGTGGTGGGGGTGGATATTTAGCCTCAGGTGGGTATATGTGAGGAAAGATTTCTGGAGGATATGAAATTTAATTTGAGATCGCAAAAGCATAAAACAAGAAAGTAAAATATAGAGAGACCGTGTTGCAAGAAGGATAGCAGCAGAGAGATCCAAGCAGAAAAACCTCTTGTGTTAATGTTAAAAGGTAAAAAAGGAGTATGGAACTAAAGGAAAAGGTTAGAATAGTGTCCTAAATCTGAGGCATCCTGAATGTGGATGGTGCAGGAGGGAGAACACGGGAATAAGCAGGCGATACATCATGAAGGCCTTGTGAATTGAATTGCACTGTTAGGTACAGAGAAAGTCATTTACAGCTTTTAAAAATGGAAATGTAAAAATTTGTTTTTTGTTTCTCTAGAAAGATCATTCAAGACAAAATGTCGATAACCTGAAAGTGAGGAAAAGTAAATAAGATTTACTTAAACTAGAGATTGATGGTGTTGAGTTGGTGTGGATAGAAGCTGTGAGAATGGTGAGAACGATTTAACTGGAGATGAGTAAGCAAGTGAAGACAGCAGAGTTTTTGCTGACGTGGATTTGGGGAATAACAGAAGTTGAAAATCAATCTCAAGCCAAGATTTGTGTTGCAAAGACATTTGTGAGTGATAGGGTATTTCTCATAAGAGGGGGACACAGAGAAGGAGCCAACATGGAACACACAGATGGAGGAGCTAGTCTGTAAGCCACTGGCTGCAGCGGCTTAACAGCTCAACCAGAATACCTAGGCTCAACATAATGGGCTAAAGAGACATCATCCTATCAAAGAAAACGGAAACTGTGGGTATAGATGAGGTTGCATGAGGAGATGGTAGAGAAATGGCAGGAAAGAGAATAATTTAATCTAGAATAATCCTAATATACTCATGGTGGGGAAGGGTGAAAACCCTCCACACAACATACGCTAGCCTTAAAATCAAGATGAAACTAATTTAAATTGAGATCTTCCTGAGGCTTTTCATCACAGTCTGTGTGAATCTGAAGTTAAGTGAGTACCGTAGACATCAGAATGAAATATTTATACATATGCTCCTATTCTGTAATGATACAATCTGGGCGGCAGTGTTTTACATGTTGGATACATTTTCACATACATACATCCTTTATCTAAACCTTCGGGAAAGGCCTATAAAGCTGGCTTCTAGCACAATTCACATGAGGACAGTCTTAGAGAAGTTAACAACTAGCCCGGGCTCACTTAGTTCTGCCATAGTGTCACTGAGTGGTATTTATGGCTCTTTATAGTTAGCTGCACTCCCAAACAGTCCCAAAGCTACCTTGACTCTCTAGTATAGACAGAAGGAGAAAGTCAGCAGCTGAGAGATAGCCTGTGTTCCTTACTCTATGAATAGAGGGGCTGAGCTTTCATTAATATATATTGATACTGTACAAGCTACTTCCAATGCCTGTTGATTCACAGGAAGAAGATACCTAATTTACTGAGCAAAATTGCATGGCATATAACTTAGTGCTTTGCTTTCTTTACATTCGTTTGTCTAAGCATAAAATATGTTCTTGACCTTCCCCGCCAAGCATTACGATTTTTCTAGGAACATGTATTTTACCAGAAGGTATAAGTTCCTTCTTAAAATAATGTGGGAAATGAACAGTAACCCAAGAGATAGCTTTTCTGCCTTAGTTCCAGATTTTCTGATGCCATTGAATTATGTTGTGGGTGTAATATTCTAGAATTTTCACCTTACTAAATTTCATCAAGAAGTTTCTAACCACTAGTGGAGAAGGAATTAATGAAAAATAACAATGTAATTCGGAAGTTTAATGTACTACTGAGTATAAAAACTCCTTGAGATTTTTACGTATAAATTTATCATTCCAGGAAGGATCCACTTATGAGTGTTTTATTGGTCCACTCTTCAATACAGAAAGACAAGGTACAGCTAACAACGGCAGGTCTTCCATCTAAAATGTCGTTTTGAGAATCACTGACTAAATATGAAAGTCATTTGTAAATGGCAAATAATACCATAAGAGAGTATTATTATCATTTTATTAATGAGAATGATCAGAATTCTCCATTAGCTTGTCAAGGTCACCTTGCCAAAGTGTATAATTATGCTAAAATTTCTCTTCATGAGAAGGAATATTTTATCAAACGAATCCTATCAATTCTAGTACTAATGAAGACAATATACAGATACAGAACTTGGTATAGAAAGCTGATGCTACCAGGAAGACAGCCTTGGAGTTTTGGTGAAGGCTGTGGTTTAATGACCAATTTCCTTTTAGTGGTGACATTTATTACCTCAAGGTTCTAACTGCTCAGTTCCCATGGCAACACAAGTCCTAAAGTGATGACCCAGAGAGTCATCTTGTATTTCGGTGGATGGATATTATGTTCCATGTAATTTATTGCTTCTTTTATAAAACTGAGTTTTAACTTTTGGATCTTTCATTTATTTGATACATGACCCTACGGGACTCTTTGCTTTCAGTTTGTCTCCTCAGCTCTCTACTGGAAAAATAATGAAAACGCTGTTATCAGGAAAGTATAAGCATTAAATTGGTACTGTACTTTTCTTAAATATTTATATACCTCCACTTGAAATGAATGATTTTAATGAGTTAGCATAGACTTATAAAAGGACAGTAGCTTATTTGAGCAGAATGAGCAGAATGCAATAGATGGAATGTGTCAGTTACATTTTTAGGATGCTGAACCTAATGAATACTAGAAAACAGCATGTTTTCCTTCATATGAAGATGCTATCCTATAATGAATATGTATGTATTTATGTATGTAAGGTTCTCTAAGTATGAGTGTAGTGCTACATTTGCAAAAGAGATCAAGCAAAGGAAGTATTAGGTTACCAGGAAGGATGGAATATGGGCAAAAGGTCACATGAATCATGAAGGAAGATATAAGACCAATTGTTCTACTTTCAATTCTGTCACAATGATTTTATTTTTGTGGTGGATAAGTGAATAAAGTGTAATTGATAGTGAAAGTGTGACATCCTAAATAAACTGCATGATGACCATTCTAGTTCTATACAAGTTCACTAAGATGCATAGAGTGTCAATGCAGGTAAATGTTTGTGATGTAGCTATGTGATGTTTTCATTTGTGAACTCATCGCAACATTTGATCTAAAACTATGAATCATAAAAATAATTTTAAAATAAAATACATATTTCTTTCTTTAAAATTCTTGTCTCACTTTCTGTTTCTATTCTTATTGTCTTTTAATTGACCATTTTCAAAATTCAAAACATCATTATCGAAACTAAGATTGACATTCTTGAACACAATTAGGATGTTTGGCAATCTGTGCAAGCATGTAAGATATTTCTCTAATTCAGAAACTGAAAAATTCTGAAGTTGGGAAGTAAAATATCACACCTACCTCACTGATGTTACAAAGAATAATCCAAGAGCTTCAAAAGCCGTTCCGCAATCATTTCTTTTTATTAAAAGGCAGGGACTTTTGTTCACTTCTGTGGCCTGAGGCACAGTAAATAAGCATGCACTTCGAAGTCAGAGCACTGGATTTGAACCCTCGTGTCTGCTGACAAACACATACTTTTATTTTTGAAATGTGTGTGTATTTGTGTGTATGTCTCTGTGGTATTTGTGTGTATCCATGTGTGCATTCAGCACCTGAGCCCAGTGCTCGCAGAGGAATGAAGAGGGCTTCAGATCCACTACAGCTGGAGTAATAGGCAGTTGTGAGCTACTTGCCTTGTCTGAGAACTGAAATTGGGTAAAAGTAGAAAACTCTCTTACCCAGTGAAATGGAACTGCTTCCCTAGTCCTCGGACAAGCACATTTTAAGACTTTCATTACAATAACTGATTGATCGCTCTGTCTTCATTATTCTTCTGTTGCTCTGATAAAGCAGCATGACCAAAAGTAACTTGGGGAGGAAAAGGTTTATTTCAGCTTCAGATGTAGCCCATCATGAAAGGAAGTCAGGGCAGGAACCTGGAGGCAAAAACTGGAGCAGAAGTCATAGAGGAACACTGCTTACTGGCTTGCTCCTATCACTTGCTCAGCCTGCTTTCTTATAGCATCTAGGAATAGGCTGCCCAGGGGTCACACCACCCACAGTGGGTCAGGCCCTCCCATATCAATCATCAATCAAGAAAATGCTTCGCAGGCTTGCCAACAAGCCAATCTGGTGAGGGATTTTTTTTTTTCAGTTGAGGCTCTCTCTAGCCAAATAACTCTAGCTTGTTTCAAGTTGACAGAAAAACAAACACACACAAACAAAAACACTAACCAGAAAACAACTCTTAACCAAACATTATCATATTACTGTGGATTTCATGTGAGAACTATTAAAATAGCACATATTAAGGAGCTTAACACCCCTGGCAATGGGCAAAGAGGCACCTTGTTAGTAGAAGTGTTCTTATATCAGTTATGGGCAGAGCAGATGGTATTATTTTGTTCACTCTACTTTGATGTCTGGCTTGGTGGATAAAGTTGGTTTTCTGTTTTGTTTTGGTTTTTTTTTTGTTTGTTTGTTTTGATTTGGTTTTGGCTTTTGAGACAGGGTTTCTCTGTATAGCCCAGGCTGTCCTGGAACTCTCTCTGTACCAGGCTGGCATCAAACTTAGAGATCCAGATGTCTCTGCCTCTCAAGTGCTGGGATTAAAGGTGTGCAGGACTCCTAACAGAGGGAGCTGGGACTGTCCCTAATGCTTTGACTGGCTTTTGGGAACCTATTCCTCATACTGGTTTGCCTTGTCCAGTCTTAAAACAAGGGAAGGAGCTTAGTCCTACTTCAGCTTGATTGGCCATGCTTTGTTGATACCCATGGGAGGTTTGCCCATTTCTGAACAGAAACAAGGGGAGTGGATGGGGGTGGGGTGGGGTGAGGAAAGGCAATGGAAGAGAAGAAGGAAGAAGAATGTGCAGTTGGGATGTAAAATAAATGAATACGTTTGATCAATAATAAAAGGTTAACAAAGTCTTCTAGAAAGTCAATTGTTCAACTTTTTGCTAAATCACTCCCTAAAATGATGAATATTCCTTTACTTGATATGTGAATGCAATCTACAGTATTGAAACAACACCTAAACTAGCAATCAGGGCTTCTGTTATCTACAGATACATGGAATATAAATTTAACATGGTACAAAAGTTGCCTTGCGTATCCTTATTCCTAATGTTCTAGAAAAATCATTTGCACAGCTGAATTAAATTTACAATTATTTTGTAGATTCCAAACTATTGAGAGTAGCTTCCATTCTTCTGGCTTTGCTAAACTGGAGAGTCCTTCCAGATTTACATATATTCCATCTACCTCATGGTCTGAATAAGAAAATCAATTCCTCAGAATTTCATGTATTTTTCATCTTTCTGCCATCTCCACCACCCACATTTTCTGCAGACAGAAATGAAGAACTCAATAAGAAAATAATGGAGTGTGTTGAACTGAAATTCAATTCACTCTGGTTCAATTCAAATAACACTCAAGTTCTTGGGTCTGAATGATATGTTCCAACCCAGTATGTCCTCTTGATGGGTAATTCTCCCTTAAGTTAAAAGCTTCTGAGAGTTAAAAGCAACAAACCAATAACTGCAAAACCACTCTATGAATCTATCTGTAAAGAAACATCTAAAGGGAAAACCTCTCTACTTGAAAATTCCTGAAGTCCATTGTAGCACAAGGCAAGAAGTATGACATTGAGAAAAGCAATTATTGTAGTATATTAAAAAGCAATATAAATCAACACCCTACGATCTCAAAGCCTCATCTGGCTGCTATTCACAGGAAGAGTGCCTTCTTACTAACACATAATGCTCCACTAGCCAAGAGATGAAAAACACAGGATCAGAAGTTTCACTGTGCAACACTTACATGACACCATCTTGATTCACAGGCATACGGCAGTGCACACAAAAATCTTACTACTCTTCAGTTTTCCTATGAGATGCAACCAAAATGCTTTGCTTGAGACTCTCATGAATTTGACACTCAGAATTCTCAAGGCCAAAGACTCCACTATGGCTTATTATTTTATTTCCAGGGAAAAATCAGTCCTATCGGTTGCTGTATAAACAATGTAATTTTTAGTTTTCCTTAAACCATTCACTAGAAAAAGCATCTTTCTTAGTTTAAAGTGCAGTACTTAAGAAAAATGTAAGAATGTTGCATTAGTAAAATGTCTTAAAAATTTGAGTATTATTGATAATATACAATCTTTCATACCATATATAATAACAAAGGTATCTCAGTCCTCTTGCCAATTACTGTTAAAAGAGGGGTTAAAATTCAAGCCGCTTTAGTGCATTTCAATAAAAGTTGTCATGAATGAAGTTCAGAATTGTAGGGGCACCAAGAGGAATGCATCTGGAGCCTGGAAGAAGAGAAAAACACCCCAAAGTGTGTTGACTAAACTGGGACCTTAAACTGATTTCTCAAGCTAGAGTCAGAAGTCCAAGCAATGAAGCTTCATGCTATAGAGGAAGCAAAGCAGGGTGGGCTTCCCTGACCATTATGAGACAAAGTGGTTGGCATAAAATAGACCTAGCCCAGGAAAGTAGATGTAGCTCAGGATAGACAGCACTCTGGAAATGGATGAACCAGGCTAGAGGGATTTAGTCTGGTTCCTCTAGAGAAAAGTTTCCCTTATTATCATGTTTACCCTGATTTTCTCCTGGAAAAAAACTACAGCCTGGGCCATTTCCCTTCCAAGTCTCACTTACCCAGGCATTCTTTGCATTTGTAAGTTAACCCTGCTTTACCTTTCTAGGTGCTTCTGGATCTTGGGTCTTGAATTTCATTTCTCAGGTGTTGACAGAGGTTTTGTCCTGCCCAGTCCCACAGCCATTCAGTCCCAAAGAAACACACAGAGATCTACATTAATTATAAACTGGTTGGCCTTTAGCTCAGGTTTCTTATTAACTAACTCTTACATCTTAAATTAACCCATAATTCTTGTCTGTGTTAGCCACGTGACTTGGTACCTTTTATCAGTGAGGCATTCTCATCTTGCTTCCTCTGCATCTGGGTGACGACTGCAGACTGAGCCTTTCCTCTTCACAAAATTCTCCTATTCTGATTGCCTTGCCTATACTTTCTGCCTGGCTACTGACCAAGTAGTGTTTTATTAAACCAAAACAAGTGACAAATCTTTACAGAGTACAAGACCATTGTCCCACAGTACTCATGAGGTTTCCTCACTCTCTAGTGACCAAGCCTGATCTCCATTCTTCCTATCTCTCAACCTCTCATATACATGCTACCAGTTTACAAGTTTTATTTGATATCCAGTGTTTGTGTTTCCAGATTTAGTCATCAGCTCATGAGCATGTGTTGAGCACCTGCTACATGCATGTTCTGTTAAGAAGTAATGACCAACTCCGACAAAAATCCCTGGTTCTTCTGGAGCATGCAGAGCCTTGAAAATGTAAACATCTAAAGGGATAACTCTGTTATGCATTTCAGTTGTATCCTGTAAATGTCTAAAGCTATCTTGGCACAACTTGTCTGTTTATAAGCATTTAGCTTGATTAAATGAAACATTTGTCAGTAAATTTGTTCACCTTGGAAAACAATAATGAGGCAGACAGAAGAGAGAAGTTGCAGAATTACTCTATACTTCAGTTAAACTGTGATGATATGATAGGCTTGATGTGGCTAGGATGAATAAAATTTCTAGATTTAGGTTTACTAGTGGATGAGATATAGGGAGTGGAATTCATAAGCTGAGGGCTAGGGATAAAGATAGGGTTGGAGCAATAATGAAAAGTGTTGTGGAGATAGCTAGTGGTCCTAAGGGTTCTTTAATGAATAGTTTTATTGCATCTGCGAATGGTTGTAGAATTCCGTAAGGTCCTACAATGTTCGGCCCTTTTCGTAATTGTATATAGCCTAAGATTTTTCATTCTACCAGGGTCAGGAATGCTATGGCAATTAATACTGGTACTAGGAGGGTCAGGGTGTTGATAAAGTACACTATTAGGGAGAGGATTTGAACCTCTGGAAACAAGGTTTTAAGTCTTACGCAATTTCCTGGCTCTGCCACCCTAATAAAACCCTTGTCTAGGGTATTATGGGATATGGGCATGAAAGCTAAAGGAGAGGAATAGAGCTGCAATCTGGAAATGTACCTTATGATAACCATTCATTTTGTTTCTTTGCTTAAGTTAGTAGGCTCATTAGCATGAGGAAGTTCATATTCACTCACCTTTATAATTTTCAGTTGTTTTCCATTTGACCCTCAATTTGAACATGTTTAAAATGGGGAAATATGCTGCTATCTCCTGCTTGTCTCTTCATCTGCCCTTCTACATGCTCCTGTGTCAGAGGGTGCTGAAACCTTGGGTTTCACCAATGGGTTCAAAGACTCAGATTCAGATGGAGTTCGACCAATGGGGAGTTAGAGAAGGCAGATGATGGGAGAGTTGGTGACTTGCGTCCCTCCTGACTCTTTCTTCAGCAAAGCATTCTCTGGCTCCAATAAACTCTCTTTTCCTGGATGATGGCCTTCTGGGTAAAACTTCTCACTGGTCCCGTTTTGCTTCCAGAGCCAGGACACAGCTTCTCCTGCCATTACCCACTAGCACTTCCTATGGTTCAGTCGTAGTTCCTTTTAAAACACTCTATCAACCACCCAGTTTAATTATGCCTTTTTTTTACTATCTGCATCAAAAACAGTCTTATTTATATTTGATTTTGTGAATGTCAAGTGTAGCACAATTAATAAAAACCCAGAGCAGATATTGGAGTTCAACCTGAAGGTCAGAAAAGCAAAACAACCAGCTACTGGCTCTTACCTCTACCTCCGTCTGAAATGGCGATCCTGCCTCCAGGAATCTCAGAATGAGACTATGTGTGAGAGACCTGTCTCTTCCCATCTTGTATTCCTCTCTAGTGCTGGAATTAAAGGCATACACTACTACTGGTTTCTATGGCAAACAAGTGTGGTTACTGGGATTAACAGTGTGTGTCACCACTGCCTGGTCTGTAAGGCTGACCAGTGGGGTTGTTTTACTCTCTGATATTCAAGCAAACTTTATTTATTAAAATACAAATGAAATATCACTACAATAAAGTTAAACTATGTTAATTATTTAGCACCATAAGTACTAGGCAAATTTAAATACAGCCATTTAGTGCTTCTTCTGGGTTGCCTTAAGTCATTGTACTAAGCAACAATAACATAATCTCTGTGTTATGCAATTTCTAATAGTTTTATCAATGTCTCCTTCAAGGGTGCTTTATAATTATAAAGAAAAAATTGCTTATATAAAAAGTCATTTTTAAATAAAACCAAAAAATTGTGTCATCCAAAAGTCACATCAGAATAAAATGAAGTGTACTTCAGCTGTAATTAAAGTTGCAGCTAAAACCATTACACTGTCTACTGTAATGAGCTGCTTTTCCTTCTCAGCAACATGCTTATTCCTGGATAAGAAAACTGCATGGACAGAAAGAAGAGAAATGAGTTGTTAGACCAGATCTATTTGAATAGATAGTATGTGTGTGGACAAAATGTTGATTGTAGCAATTATTTCAGAAATGATTGTTAATATTTTGAGCTCCAGTTTTTTATAAATCTCATCAGAAGGGAAGCGTGTTAGCTTTTCCTTCACTATTATAAAATACCTATTATAAAATAAATTACATAAACAGCTTTAGAGAGGAAAGATTTGTTTTCGCCCATTGTCATCAGTTTCTTCTGGTGTTAAGCCCACATTAAAGCAGGAACATTGTGGAAGGGTGGGATGGCAGCGAGCTAATTACAGTGGTAGCCAAGATAAAAGAGGAAGAGTAAAGGTCAGGGCAGAGTCAAGGCGGAATCTTCAAAGACTCATTTCAGTAACCTACTTCCTCTTCCTCCTAACGAACGGCACATTGATAAGGCTGGTGTCCCCATAATCTATCATCTCTCAATAGCATCACCAGTGGGGAATGACCACTCAACACCTTAGTTCCTTTGGGAGACATTTCATGTCCAATTTACAACACTCTGCCTCTGTCCCACAAAAGCTGTCTGTTCAGATGGTAATATACAAGGCATTTAGTTTATGACTCCAAAGCTTTTAATGCACTTGAGTATTCCAACAGTGTTCAAAGTTTAAGACAGACTTTCTTCCAACTTAAGGCAAAGTGTTAGCTGTAAGCATCTAGAGTACTTAAGAAAGTTATAGACTTTCAAGCTATAATAGCATGGAATAAACATGTCTATTCCAAACTTGGCTCAGGATCTTTGTGGCTTAGCTTAGCGTAGGAAGCATGGATCTACCTGTAATTAGACGAATGGCTCACGCTGCTCAGGAACTGTCAAGCATGTGGGGAGTGCCCAGCACACACCATTTTTATGAAATCCAAAAGGAAATAAAAGCTCATTCTTGCCAAATTGGTCAATAGTGGACACTCTGTCTTAACATGTGGGAAATTTTAGGGTAAGTTTAATTCAATGTAACTTGGGTTCTATAACTGAATTAATGCATAAATCCACAATAAACTGAAAATGTCTCTAGCCCTTATTTAAAGGAGAAGGTGTTATTCTTCAACAATTCTTGTTTCTCACCCAGCAAAGGAAAGCTCATTTTCAGACCCCATATTCTTTTTTGAGGCTTGATCCAGTGACCAGTGATTGCACAATTTTAAAGCAGAAGTATGGTCAAGCTACGAGAAAGCACATGTCAAACACAAGACAGCAGTGACTAAAACTATGTATATTTAAATAGAACATGGACCTGAAGCCCCATGGGTTGTATGCTAGTGTTGATTGTATTATTGATTAGTGTGGCATTAGATGAGGCATAATTCATCTTTGGGCCTTACTTTAATTTCAAACCTGGAAAGAGGAACCGACCACCAATCATTGCGTCCCTTTGAAGTTCTACTACACCACCCCCTTCTGCCACAGCAATTGAAAGACCTGCTAAATCTACTCCTCCACAGTATAGTTTCAGCTGAGTTCTGCTTCATAAGCACCTGTAAGACTAGTAAAGCAGACTGTCAGGCAGCCCAGGGTGCAATGCTGTGCTACCTCTGATGCCGATGTCCACAGTAGTTATCTCTTGACTCTTTGGGTATGAGCTTCCTTGGGGATGAGAATGGTTTTGACTCTCCACTTTGAAGTGTTCAATTGCTTTATGTTATGAGTGTTTTCACTGCAAAGATGTCTATGTACCACTGATGTGCTTGGTGCCTGTGGAGACCAGAAATGGACATCGAATCACCTTGAACTGGGTTACAGATGGTTGTGAGCCACCATATGAATGCTGAGAATTGAACTTGGTTGCTCTGGAAGAACAGTTAGTGTTTTTAATCTATAAGCCATCTCCCTGTCCCTGACTCTACACCTTAAATTATAAGTGGTAATCCTAAAAAGTTTGAAGACCATTGTTAATAGACATAAATTTTAATTATACTAACAAATCACAATATATTTGCAGAAGAGTATATCTCTCCTAATAGTCTCAGCATGCTCAGCTGGTCATTGTTGGTTTTAGGAATCTAATTAGATTAAAGGATTAGGTTGCCTTATTTACCACACTTCTTCCTAATGTACCATTCTCTTGTTTTTGTTAACTCTACGGAATTTCAGAACAGCATCATCCATCAGGAATCATGCTTGTCTTACCAGGACTTGGTTCTGATGGGTAAGCTTAGATCAGAATATAAATAGACAACCCTAGGTCACATCCTGCTGAAGGCATGGGGCTTGTCTGTCACAGGTACTCTGGGTAGGTGTCAGCTGCATGCTGTTCCTTCTTCCTGCATCAAAACTATGCTGTGGCAAGTCTTCTGAAATATTCTGCATGGAACTGCTCTGCCCACGTAGACAGGCTATTGAGTTGCATATCTTTCATCAGATGAAGAGCCCATTGGAGAGCTTAACATCTAAAGTTCACACTGTTAACTCAGATCTTAATAATAAAACCTCCCCAAATTTATAACAGCATTATGAGGGCAATGGTTTTTAAAGATAACAATAAATCTTTGGTGGAGGCTACTCAAGAACAAATAAAGATGTAGGTCACACAATGCTCCTCCAAGGAGAGTGATCTGAAACCTACTGAATACGTCCCTGGTGTGAAATGTGGGCATGGGTGTTTGGTATACCTCTGATTTTCTTATAACATTTATTGTTCACTGTTTTATATGAGCTAGAAATATAGTACATGTTTTTAGCAAAAAAAATCCACATTTGATAAAATATTCCTTAAAATATTTCTAGTAGAGCAAATGGATTAGCATTTGATTGAAGGGTGGATACCAAAAGGCCACTTCCTTTTGTCACTGTGACCAAATACTTGACAAAAAGCAACTTGAGGGGAAGGTTCATTTTGACTCACAGAAAGAGGAAAGATATCCATTGTGGTAGGTAAGTCATGGCTATGGTCAGGGACAAAGGGCCAGGATCTTTCTCTTTTCCCCTTTTCTCTTTCTTTTCTCCTTTCCAATTTTTGTTCAGTTCAGGAACTCAACCATGGGTGATACTGCTCCCGTTCACAGTGCGTCTTCCTCTTCTTTGGTCAAGCCTGTCTGTCAACACCCTTCACAGACACACCCACTCAAGTTGAAAATCAAAGTTAACCAATTACAACATTTTCAATTTTAAAAAAATGTATTAAAAGTTCTAATTAAACTGATACTTTCCAAATAGTGTTATAGTCACATCCTTGATCTCAATCAAAAACAGCAAGATTCAAGTCCAGAAAAACTTGAAATAAATTGTCAAATTTGATATTTTCCATTATTAGCTTTTATGAGAAAAACTAGATTGAGAGCCTGGGTTTCAAATCAGCGAGCTCTGAACTTTAAAGCCTGAACCAATCATCCTAGTCAGTGTCTTTAAGCAAAACACATGCCCTCTCTTGATGGTAAAATGAGGTTGTAACATCACCTTTAAACATGGTTGGCAACTAAATGGAATAATCTAGACACAGTTCCTGCCATGGCATTGGTATTTTTAAAAGGGTAGCAGTTGTGAATAGTGTCTATGTTATGGAAAGAAATCAACATCATTTTACATTTTCTTGGAGGGTATTTCCTTTTTTATAAGACATTTTGCTTATATTGATTATGTATAATGTTGGAAACTTCATGAGCAGAAATGAGTTAAAATGATTTTCCTTTTACTTTCAAAGAAATCAATAGTTCCATGGGGATATTTAACTTCTTCTAAAGAGAACCTGAGAGAATCAATAGCATTTCATGGCTTGGTTATAAGGTTAGAATCAAAGTCAGCTCAATATGTCCAGACAGACAGAAGTAATGGTGTCCAGGACAAAAAATCTCCCACTCAGTTGGGCATGGACTATGGATTTGAGTCAGGGATTTTGCGTGAAGGAGGCAGCGAATTCTAAGGAGGTGTGATTAATCTTTATTGCAAGCCTCAGCAACTTCAGTTTTAAGTATGAATGTAATCAGAGGTTGCTCATTTGTTCCCAGATTGGCAGACCCGAAATAATCACACAGAAACTATATTATTTGCAATACTGTTTGGCAAATAGCTTAAGTGTATTTCTAGCTAGCTCTTATATCCTAAACCAACCCATCTCCATCAATCTGTGAATTACCACAAGGTCGTGGCCTACTGGCAAAGTTTCGGCAGGCTCCTATAGAGGCATCTGTCCCCTGTGGCAGCTACATAGCTTTTCAATAACTCTGCCTGCCTTCTTTCTTCCAGCATTCAGTTTAGTTTTTCCTCCTAGCTCTATTCTGTCCTGTCATAGGCCCAAGCAAGTTCTTTATTCATTAACCAATAAAAGCAGCACATATACAGAAGTACATCCCATACCACGTGAATCTTGACTGGGATGTCATGAAAATTGTACCAATAAAATGTCTGTGTGATTTCTTATATAACTAGTAGCATTGTTACTATTAACTTAGCTCTGAGCTATTTTTATAGAAAGCCTAAACAACAGCAATGATGTGAAATATGGAATTATAACAGCAAACAATATATAAATTGGATAATATAGCATCCACTGTTGTCCTTACAAATGACACAGTGAAGCTTTAGTATAGAAAAATCTCAGAATCTGAATAGTGCTATGAGAGAGCACAAAGAAAGTGTATCTAAGGCAAACTGGAAGTGTTCTTATCCCCTTTATCCCTGTAGGGAACTTACCATTTCTGAACCTTAGATCTCCCAGGCCTCCTCACCCACTAATATGGTGAGGTGGCTCATGTCACACATTGTTATTATCGAGAGGCCTCTTTCCTTCTGTTAACTTTTTTCAGACTTGTGTTTTTAAGGTTTCTTTATTTGTTTTGTGTGTGTGTGTGTGTCTGTGTGTCTGTGTGCACCTTGAGTGTATGTCTGTGCACCAGGTGCATAAAGGTGCTAACAGAGCTCAGAAGAAAGTACCAGATCCCCTGGAAATACAGCTACAGATAGTTGTGAGAACCAGATGTGGGTCCTAGGAATCAAACACCATTCCTTTGGAAGGGCACAAAGAGCAAAGAAAGGTACATACTGAACCTTCTTTCCAGCCCCCTTAACATATTTAAATACTGACTCATAACCTCAGATTCAAATGTAAGAGGGAAAGGCTTTCTCTTTATGTCATTCTCAACAAGAACCACAATGTTCTAACTTTGAGTAATTTCATGATTTTAAGGTTTTAGTGACTCTTAACTTATGAAGCTCTCCAGGAATGGGTACATTTCATATTATACACTTACATTTTGGCATAAATGTAAAAGAGTGGAAGCAGCGCATTTATTATTATAGTCACTCCAAAGTCCTAGCTGTTCCATCAATGACCATTTTTCTCTTTTTGCTACTTAAACTTCCTGACTTTTCTGCAGGGCACAGCTATGCCTAGAATATAGATATTCCTAATTTACCTTGCAACAAGTGTTGTCATGAGACTGACAGAATAAATGTCAGAATATAAGTGTTGGAGTATATATAAAGGAATTGGGCATTGTTCCTCAGGTTTCATTTCTTTCTTGACTAGACTATAGACACAGGAGCTGGAGCTCCAGCAACCATTTGGTACCCAAGCATAAATCTTGTTGATAGCATCTTGATTTCAAGCAAAAGCAAAGTGCTTTGACGTTAGAGAGATGATCAGTTCCAGCTCACTATGTTTTCCTTTAGCAGACTCCTGGCAGAATTAACTTCCCAAAGATCTTTAGTGGCTCAAGGTTCTTAATCTCAATTTTAATGGTTCATTTCACAAAGAAACAGTAGTAAAAAACCAGTGATCTCAATTAGCAAGCTCTGATCTCAACACCCACACCATGTGTGTGTATGTGTGTGTGTGTGATATACAATAAATAAATACTAGAAAGATATATACCTTTATATATGTCTTAAGTTTTCAGAGGTCCTTCTGGTAACTAACTGTCATGATTGAACATTGATAATTACCATTTATTTTGTTGTTAGCTGTGGTGGTTTGAATGAGAATGGGCTTCATAATCTCATATGTGTGAATGCTTGGTATCCAGTTAGTGGAACTGTTTGAGAAGGATTGAAAAGGTTAGGTGTGGCCTTTTTGGAGCATATGTGGTCCTATTGGAGGAAGCCTGCCATGTGGGCTTTGAGGTTTCAAAAACCCATGCATGCCCAGACATGGTGTTTTTCTCTTTCTACTGCCTGCAGATCAGTGTAAATGGAGGTTTTTCTGTCCTGCCCCATCCTGCAGTCACTTTTAAATAATCAATCAAAGGTTTAATATTAATTACAAAATGCTCAGCCAAATAACTCAGGCTTATTACTAACTAGCTCTTACTTTTAAATTAACCCATTTCTATTAATCTAAGTATTGTCAAGTGGTTGTGGCTTTACCTGTGGTCTAGTAAATCTTGCTGCTCCTGTGACTGATTGGCCTCTCCCCCGACTCTGCCTTCTTCTCCCTGTATTAAGTTCGGCTTTCCCACCTAGATATATTCTGCCTTACTACAGGCAAAAGCAGCTTTTATTTTCAACCAATGAGAGCAGCATATATTCACAACAAACAGAAGGGTTATCCCACAGCATTTCCCCCTTTCTGTCTAATCAAAAGGGAAGGTTTTTAACTTTAACATGGTAAAAATACAGACAACAAAACAGTTATCAAGTAAGAACTGTAGTTACAGTATCTAGCCTATTTGTATCTGAGAAAATTAAAGAAAATATTTAATTATCTATTCTAACTTGGTGAGTTTAAAGTTCTGTATCTAATTTATCTTTTCATCATAACTAAGAAAAACTGTTATAACTCTCAATCTTCAACTCCATCAAAGACCCTAGAAGGACATAATATCACTTGAGTAAGCAGGAAGTACAAGCAAGTGACTTCCAAAAGATGTGAGAAATGATAGAAACAACTGGATGCCTGAATAGTCATCCAAAGTTGTCTGTAACATTGGGGCATCTATCTGTGGTCTGTAGGTCTAACATATCTGACAGACTTTCCTGCATAACAGGGACTTTTGAAGGACTGTCTTACCTTGTCTTGGCAAAGGTCAGCAGTAGTCATTCACTGTCATAAAAAGCCTAAGTTATTAAAACATTTTAAAAACTGTATTTTGTAGGTCTTTGAAATGTTTGAAATGTCTATCTGAAATATATCTTTGTATATCTAGAAAACCTAACTAATGTGACTATAAGTTTAAATGTTGTAGATGACTAATTGTATTTGTGTAAATTTGTATTTCTTAATTAGTCATTACATTTTAAATTCAGATATATAAACACAATATCTTAAACAAGAAATATCCATATACTATAACAAAATTAACCTTAAATTTATGTTAATAAACTAAAATCCATACCAATGTAAAATATTTTGAGATTAACACTTGTTTTTTGGTAGACTCCATAATCTACCATTTTTCCATCATTTCTGTATCATATCCCCCTTTCCTCTTCAAAAAGAAATTGATTATGATAAATAACAATATGTCTAAAACTTTTTAAAAGATTTTTTAAGTCTTATGTGGGTTCATGCCTCTTAACGGGCACCATATATAAACAGTGGTATCTCTGTCCCACTGCATTCTGCAGCCACTTTTAAGTAATAACTCAGAGGCTAAGTAGTTCTTACTTTTGAATTAACCCATTTCTATTAATCTAAGCAATGCCACATAGCCGTTACTTCACCTGTGGACTACTACATCTTTCTGTTCCTGTGGCTGACTGGCATCTCCCCTAACTCCACCCTTCTTTCTCCCTGTATTCAGTTTTGCTTTCCCACAAAGCTATATTCAGCCAAAGTGACATCATTATCAACGAATGAGAGCAACATATAGTCTTGCAGAATATATTCATACAGCACACAGAAGGGTTATCCCACAGCAGATCAGGATGTAAAGCTCTTAGCCACTGTCCCAACACAATGTCCGTCTTCCTTCTGCCCTGATAACCATGGACTAACCCTATGAAAGTGTAAGCAAGTCACCAGTTAAATACTTTCTTTTATAAGAATTGCATTGGTCATACTGTCTCTTCATAGCAATAAAACAGTGAAAAAATTTTCATTACACATTATTATTTATGTTTGTCGTGTGTGTGTGTGAGAGAGAGAGAGAAAGAGAGAGAGAGAGAGAGAGAGAGAGAGAGAGAGAGAGAGAGAGAGAGATTTCAAGTCCCCCAAACCGCATGTGAAAGTCATAGGATAACTTGATAACTTGCTGGAGCTTGTTCTCTCCACCCATTGTGTGTGTCACAAGGATTTAACTCAGGTCATCAGACTTGGCAGGAAACACCTTTACAC
Organism: Ondatra zibethicus; assembly: GCA_004026605.1. Taxonomy (NCBI): domain Eukaryota; kingdom Metazoa; phylum Chordata; class Mammalia; order Rodentia; family Cricetidae; genus Ondatra; species Ondatra zibethicus. Next base: position 189,951 of record PVIU01000037.1, on the reverse strand, counting down.
ACTGCCCTATTTTCAGTTTTTAAGTTAAATTACTCTAGTTATCACATAACTCATCTAAGAGGTAATTCTTTTTAAATGTTCTTTTGAGTTGTTTGCTTCCTTTAGTTGTGGTTTTCCTTCTACTACTTTCTGTAAGGCTGGGTTTGTGGCTATGTATTGCTTAAATTTGTTTTTATCCTGGAATCTTTTGAGTTGTTATAAAAATATTTATTTAGGTGATACCACATTGTATTCTCACTTATCAGGGATTAGAAGACAGATTTCAGAGAAAAAAATAAAAAATTAAGGACACTAGCGGTTTTACTATATCAGGTATACATTACATCATTATTGCAACACTGGGAGTTGAAGGAAATTTTGAGGTTTGTGCATTTGAAAAAAAAATCTTTCATATAAATCCTTTTAAAGCAGTGTTGCTCGAATTACCGAAAAGGAATTACTTATTACTTGTGCAAGACCTTCTGCCGATAGTGTTGGAAATGTGGGTCCCCCTTAGAATCTCTGGCATGGGGCCTGAGAATATGAAGACTAATTTTTACCCCCTCAAAAAAATGTTTCCAGCACATTTAAGTTCTAGAACGTCCTTTCTGCTCATCTATCTAAAGAGATGAAGTTCTAAACTGATTCAAATTAACCTTTGCCTGACTGCGTGAGAATATCATGAGGGTTTCTTCTTTTGCTCTGCGCTTAGTGTCAGTTCAGAGACTTGAAAGCCATGTTATGAACCGGTCCAGGAAGAGAGAGATTGCGATATAAAGGAAGAGAACTGCACGTTAAAGAAAAAGATCGGGTAACTTAATTGAGCGAGATCTCATTCCCTGAAGGCGCTCCTGGGCTCTGGTGATGAATGTGTTCATTTTGTGTGATTTGCTTTGGGTAAATAACCCAGTGCCCTATCAGCTCTGTAGCCCTCAGGTGGTGTGTATGCCAGGAGGGCTCCAGGAGTGGCTGCCGGACGCGGGCGCTCCTGGCACTTCCTAGGAGACTCACAGCCCTTTCTCTGCAGCTGTCATTAGAAGACTCCTGGGCTCCTCTCTGTAAGAAGAAAGCCACCCATCTAAGCCCGCTGTCCCTTCCATTCCTTATTCGCTCTCCGCAAACCGCTCCTCCTTCCTAGTCTTTCTATTGTGCTCTGTCGCCTGCACAAGACCTTCGCCTCCTTTGTAGTGAGTGGGAAGATTTACTTGAGGCTCTCCGAACCTCCGGTTGCAATGGAGCTGTATGGAAAGGTAAAGAGAAAGGAGTGCCTTTGAGTGCTCAGCCAGAAATATGGTTTTTGTGTACTTTGAGGTGTGTGAGTGTGTGTGTGTGTGTGTGTGTGTGTGTGTGTGTTCATTCGTTCGTTCGTTGTTGCTTGATTGAAGATCTATTCAACGCGGTCCTGCCAATGAACCGCTTTTCTTATATGCGTGGTATCCATCGTCACCTGCGTGATTGTTGAATAAAACTGTAAAACTACTTCACTCCGGAAATGCATAAACTTTTTGGGTTCATGATAGAGGTAAGGTAAACGCCCGTTTGCATTGGAAATTAGAACAAAGTGCTGCGTTTTCTAGCCAGAAAGATACAGTCTGGCTTCCAAACGGGATACTGAGTAGAGGAGGTTTTGGTTTGGGATGACCTGGTGTCTCTTTCGCCTGTGCTCTGAGTTAATGGTCTGGCAGGTTGAGAGCGGTAACAACCGGTGTAATTGGAAAGGAGCAGGGAGGCTCTGCTGCCCAGAGCAGCTGTAAAGACTAGCCAAGGGAAGCGTCCAGGATCTCTGGGAGTTGTAGTTCACAGTTTTCCCGTTTGCACAGATGCCTCTAAAGACTAGACTACAACTCCCAGAAGCGCAAGGGGTTCATGGCCAGTACGCCTGTGCCGAGTCAGGAGCGGACAGCTCCGGTGCTGATGTTGGAGCGGGCTACAGAGCCCCACGCGTTTGGAGTGTTGCCGGGAGCGCGCGGGCTGTGCACGCTTGACCAGACGCCCGGAGCAGCGCTGTCCTAGCAGAGAGAAAGGACATTTGCCTACAATGAGACACGAGGCGCCCATGCAGGTGGGTCTACAAAGAAAGAGTGGTCTTGGGAGAAATAGAGAGAGGGTTTCTCCAGTCGCTCAGGGAACGTCTTCATGAAAGATAGGTAGGATTGTTCAATATCTTTTCGGGTTTAAGGAGACTGAGTGTGGAAAATGAAAACCCGAGCTAACAAAGTCAGGACAGACCATCTCTTGTGGGATTTGATGTCCTTGGCTTCCTAGGTTCGTGATAGTGGTGTAAACTGGAGATTTTTCAGTCACATGAATTAAGTGAGACACATTAAGAAAGAGAAGCAACGCCAGTGTCTCCCAAGTCCTCTTTTTTGTATTTTTTTTTAAATTAGGGTCCCAGTATCAAAGGAAAAGAGAAAACACATTTACTCTTTTATCTCAGAGCGATGCTATCCTTGACATATGTCTACTTAACTGAGTAGCTCCGTTTCGAGGACCCTTTTCCCCCCAGCACTCCTGTGTAAGGTAGCCATTCTCTGTACTCTCAGATTCCCCATTTTAATCACATCCTTGGGCTTACTCTCCTCAGAAAGGAAAAGTACCCCTGTTGGAGCTACTCACCAAGTTATGCCTTTAAGTAAAGACCAATATTGTTTCTCCTTTCTGTGTACAGCTGGTTAACGCTAGACATAAATCTATGTTCATTAACTAAGCAGAGTGAGCCCGTTGCATAACAGATAGGCGTTTTATGAATGAGTTGAGAGGAGAAGAGATCACTCCATTTGGAATGTGTTGCCTCCCTTCAGAACCCAAACTCAGTTGCATACTGTTGGCAGACTCAGTAGCATAAATATTTGACAATCCAGTCTCAAACATTTCCCATGCTTTCCTCACGAATCAAGGGCTTTATACATCTGCTTTGATTTACTTTTCATTTATTTTGTTACATATGCTAAGGAATCCTAACTGGAATTTTAGATGAAGGCATTATAGAAATTAATTGCTTGCTGAGTATTATATAATGGAAGACCTCAAACTACCTTAAGAGTTATTGAAAACTTAATTCATGCCCAGGAATAGTAAGTAGACCCTTTGTGTGTCATCTGATAATTCTGTATGTGGCTTAGCTTTTTAATATAGATCCAATGCAAAATGAGTGTGGACAGACAATAAAGACTGTTACAATCAAGATATAATAGCTTATGATAATTTCCCTCACTGGAGATGTTGCTAAGAGCCAACTAGCTGATTTAATCATATTTGATGATAGGTAAATATTGGCAGGTGTCTTTAAAACTGGGTTATCACTCTTTGCTTTGTATACATTTATATCAAAATATCATGTGCTGACCACTAAACTTATGGTTTTCCAAAATTGAAAAGATAAAAAATAATAATGTAAATTAGAATTTAAAATTGACTCCATTGATGTATGAAATCTTTCTGTCAAACGACAAAATAGCTATTATATATTAATTTTCTTTTTCTGTGTTGCTTAGACTATTCAGAAAGGTAATGAAATGTTACAGACTCTATGAAATTAATGCTTTAGGACATATTTTAAATTATTGTGTATATATCAATCAGATATATGCTAGGTATTGTAAAGCTGAACTTCAATGAAAACTCTAATGGTGAATTATTGTAAAAATTAGGTACCATGGAATCAGTTTTCTGATAGATACAAATGCTTTCCTATTTGTGATGTGTTTCAATTCACTGGGTTATATTTTTGAAATTTAAAATATAACCTCCCCAAAGCTATTGTGAATTTATCCATTTTAAGAATTCATATTTGCTAAAAGTATATTTAATTCAAGTACACACATTGACTCATTTTAATAGATTGTTGTTAAAGTGATTTCTATAATTTTCAGATTTTAAAAATTATATAGTAATTAAGAGTATAAACATAATTTAGATTGTTTTAAAGCAGGAACTACTGTTTCAGGATCCCTTTTTCTAAACTAGAATCAAATTCCATGTGACTTTGAAACACAAAGATGCAACATAGAAATAATGGATATTCTATTTTTCATTTCAAAGATTAAGCTACACAATCACTTGAAACAAATGTCTCAAATATTTCTTTACTTAACACTTACAAAGGATGAGTCACAAGGGAAAGCTCACTTTATATTTTCCTAATCTCAGATTTTTTTTTTCGCCTTTTTTTTTTTTTTTGGAGCATTTAGTTCCATTGCTGATGTGGAACATATGAGCTTTTGCTTTATTGGCTAGCTTTCTAAATACTATGTTTTTTGCTGAAATAAAATTCTTTGGAAAAATACACAATATCCATCACAAAGCAATTGATGCTCTTATATAGATGGCTTTGTGTTGAGTTCATTGGAATTGTCTTTGATCCTAGAATATTTTCCACAGCATTTTTCTCCACAGAGAAAATAAGAAAATTCTTGTTTCTTGTAGTGACTACTATTACAATAATAAGTAATGACTACCTTACTTAATTAGTTAATCAAGGATAGCATTTGGTATGCATGGTAAGTGGAGAGCATTAAAGTGGGTGGTAGTCATTTAGTCTTTTTATTCAACATATCAATAAATCCTGGGGGTCAAATGACACGGGGAACAGTAATGCTCATGATTGAGGGCAAGACTTTGAGAGAAAATTTAATACAGGACTTGACTAAAAAATAACCCCAGTCCACTCAATGCTTGTCTGTGCCAACCACTAATCTTTGCATTCAGATGTCACTGTCCCTGTATATATGTATAAACCCTCATATGCATGGCTATATTTGAGCCAAATATTTACAAATAAGTTTTAGGGGCTGGAGAGATAGCTCAGTGGTTAAGAGCACTGCCTGCTCTTCCAAAGGTCCTGAGTTCAATTCCCAGCAACCACATGGTGGCTTACAGCCATCTGTAATGAGATCTGGTGCCCTCTTCTGGCCTGCAGGCATACATGCAGACAGAATACTGAGAATACTGTATACATAATAAATAAATAAATCTTTAAAAAAACTATACAGTAAGTTTTAAAATTGTACAAGTCACCATTACCTACTGAAAAGCAAGGTAACTGGAGTTTATTACTATTAAATAACTTCTCTAATATGGAAGAGTTAAAATTCTGTCAGATTGGTTCTGTCTAGAAAGCTCATGTCCTTTCTTCTATTATTTTGGTTTCTCCAGAAGGTATAAATGTATGGTGTAAAGGATAAGAATTCTGTTGAAAAAATGTTACTAATTCATTTGGTTGAGAAAAAAGAAAAATATATTCATTCTATTTTATGTTTATAAAATAAGTTCACATAAACTAAATATTTGGGAAAGGCCATTGTGTTAAAAGTGTATTACTCTCTACCTTTCTTGTAATTTCCTGTAGTTTCATTTTCTCTCTTGTAGGACTAAAGTGAGATCCACTGTCTCTCGCATTTAGAATTTATCTTGGTTCTCAGTTTTATCTGATAAAAGCAGAACTTTCTTATAAATAAGAGAACTTAAAACAAAAATGCATGCTGAAGGGCTAGAACAGACTGAAAAAAAAGCTGGCTAAAGATAAGCTGCAGTAAGAAAAACAACGTAGACATAGATCAAAGAAAACTCCGAGGTGAACACAGTAAGACAGTGTTCAATAAAAAGCCTGTTATACATAAACCAAGCGACAGATACTTATTGTCCAGGTATTACTGTTGTATTGGCAATCGAATGGTTGTGACATTATTATGTGTGGATGCCTGACTTTTTTCATCATCTGCAATGGACAGTTAGTTCCCATCCTTCACAGATTTCTTGCTGATGCTGGTGAGGCAGTCTTCCCTATTTCTTTTTTACCCATTCCTTGAGTATCATCTGTTCAAAAATAGGGAGCAAAGAGAATTAGTGTAAAGAGCAAATAAATTTTGGTACTACAAGGATGGGTTCCCATCTCTACTCTTTTAAGTTCAAGAACTTGGATTTATTATGAAGTCATTTCTCAGATGAGGGCTGAGAGCTGTGCTAATCTATGGGTGTAGACATGAGTATTTAGAGGGGAGTTTGATAGTATGTCTATTTAGAAAAATAGTAGTAGACTCCCTTCTAGGGCCTCTGAGCTCCCTAAATGCAGGTTCATGGCCTGTTCTACAGTACTAGTCATTAGTTACCTTCAGTGGAATAAGCCTGAAAGTCAAAAAAAGAAAAGAAGAAAGAAAGGAAGGAAGGAAGGAAGGAAGGAAGGAGGAAGGAAGAAAGAAAGAGAAAAAGAAATCAATTGGTTACCTCTGTAGCATTTGTGCCATTATTACACCCATAGGCTTATCTTGCCAAACCAGTTTTGTGGAGGATTCAAAGTTTTATAAGATTGGTGATGACTTTTCTCCTCCAGTAGCCTGAAGAGCATTTTCTAGTATAATCAAAGCTAACAAGCAGGGGAACTTTCCAGTCAGTACTAGCTTGATTCCTCTAAGTTCTGTGACTTAAGTGTGGTGTCCCCAGCAACAGTGGTCTTGTCACCAAGTTCTTCAAGGCAGGGAAGAGCAATGCCTGCATTGTTCCAACGCTTCCTGGGACCACCCACATGGCCAGTAAGTCATAAGATGTATCTCATACTTGTATATTATCACTGTGAACCTCAGGAATGACCCAGATCTCTCTATGTAACCCAGACAAGCCTTGAACTTGTAGCAATTCTTTATCAGCCTTCCAATGCTGGCATTACAGATCATGGTTTTGGCTTTGTTTGTCATTCTTACTGTTTAGTTCTCAGAATTATTGATGTTAGATCAGAACAGCCCACTGCCTTCAGTATTTTTCTCTTGTTTTGTGTTTTATTGATTTTGGCTTTTAAAAAACTCATGTTCCTTATACTTACTTTAGTAGAAGTTTAGCTTTTTAGGGTAGAATTTATATCACTGATTTTGATTATTTCTCTTCTGCTGGTAAATATAAGCATTTAAAAATGATAAAACTTCCTGTAAGGATTACTCTGAGCTGACTCACAAGTTTCTGAATGCATTATTTGATTGTATATTATTTCAAATTCTTTGCTCATTTCCTTAGAGTTTCTTGACTTAATACTTGGATTTACAAATATCTTTAATTTCCATAGCTTTATATATTTTCCAGATCTTTCATTGGTATTGATGATTCATTAAATTTTATTTAAATAACACTTAGAGATTATATTCTTTAAGATTTCAATCTTTTGAGAAAATGAGTCTATTTTTAGATCAATATGAAATCTAACATGAACATTTTGTCTTTATGTGGGCTGCAGTTGTAAAATATAGTATCTAAATGTTAGTTTGGTCATCAGTGGTGTTATGAAGATCTTCTACATCTTCACTGAGTTTAAAAATACTTACTATACTAGTTGTTGATATATAGATTTTCTTTTCTTTTTTTTTTTTTTTTTGGTTTTTTGAGACAGGGTTTCTCTGTAGCTTTAGAGCCTGTCCTGGTACTAGCTCTTGTAGACCAGGCTGGCCTCGAACTCACAGAGATCCACCTGCCTCTGCATCCCGAGTGCTGGGATTAAAGGCATGCACCACCACTGCCCAGCCCGATATATAGATTTTCTAAACTCCAAATACTGTTATTAATGATTTGCCCATTTTGATTTTGGTTTTAGTTTTCATATATTCTGAACCTAAATTACTAAATAGACACACGTTTCTTATTGTTGTGTCCTCCTGAAGAATGTCTCAATTTGTTTCGGTCCAATATCCTTCTTTATTTATGGTCCTATACCTTATCTTAATGTTTATCATTAATATAGATGTTGTTGCTTTACTGGTACTTATATGTTATGCATGTATTTTCATACTGTTGCTTTCAACTTTTATGCTTTTATACTTACATGTCATATGATCAGTGTCTGTTGGGCCTCACATTTGTATCTAGTTTGAAAAATATCTGCCTTTTAATTATAATTTTGAATCATTTCATACATTGTGATGATTTATGTTGTTGGATTTAAAGCAATCATTTTGCTATTTGTCTTATACTTTGTTTTTCTGTTCCTCTGATACTCCTTTCTTACCATCATTTTACTTAACTGTTCTTATGTATTTTGATTCTTTTGTATGTTTTTTTAATGTGGTCCTTTTTACTTTTTTAGTCTTTATTCAAAAGATTACACAACACAAGGCTAAACAATCTGCTTTGACTTTGTATAATATCCCCATATACTCTATAGTGAATTTGCATGATACAATTTCATATACATTACACTTGCACTCATTATAATTTTAGCTTTAAACATGTAGTTTTTTCATTAAACACACACACAAACACATACTTCCTTGCCATCTATTTGCCATGTCTAGTATTCTTCCCATTGATCTGAGTGTCTATGCGGTATTATTTCCTTTCAACTTTCTTTAGTTTTACCCATAGTATGGACTCTATCAGCACATTTGCTCAGGCTTTGTTTACATAACTTTTTTTGTTAATTTTTTCTTGAATTTTTGATTGGGAGTTTTTAATACCTATCAAATTTTGTGTTTATCTTTTCTTCATTCCACTGCTGAATTTCAGTATACTATTTCATTGTCTACTGACTCCATTATGTTGTGAAATCATCTGCTCTTCTTTTATTGTAATATATATATATATATATAATGCCATTTTTCCTTTTGTTTGATTTGGATCTATTTCTATTTAGCTTTGATATGTCTATATTTTTCCATTGTAGATTGTCAACTTAGAGGATTGAAGTGACCTCATCAGAAATGGACATTTATGCATTACAACAAGTTAGAGATTATTTAGTTGTTATATCTTTATATATATTTTCATAATATCACTCTACTCCTTGTTCTTCTAAGCCTTTAGTTACATGTTAGACTTTTTATACTGACCCAGCAGCCGCAGACGTTCTGCTTATTTTCATTTTCACTTTTTCTTTGTTGCACTGTATGGTTTCTACTGATTCATCTTCGAGTTTAGTGACTCTTCTGTGATCTATAGTGTTTGTTAATTCCAATACAGGAGTTATTCATTTCAGTCATTGGATTGTTCCATTTAGGCTCACAATTGGCTCCATTTAAACTAGAAACATGTTATGTTACAAACTAAAGATAAATGAACATTCTTGGGTTGAGAGATTAGAGTTTAATAGGACTCATTTGTAGTATTGTTCAGAAAAACCAAGAAGAATTGTGATTGTTTGAATTTTATAGAAATGTAAACAATAACCTTACCACTTTGATTATACTTCATAAATTTTGGGTGTGAATATTGATTTTTATTAAATCTGACTCACTGTCCAATTGGTAACAGCCTCCTTATCCATGTTTTCAAGTTTCAATTCTATCTCCCCATAAAATTTCTAGGATATTCAAACAACTTAGAATGCCAGCAAATTTACATAGTCACTGTGTATAAGCCCCAGTGACATTCAAATGCTACTATAGAGTGAACACACCAATTTTGGTTCTTAATGAGATTAAAGCTGTCTCCCATCTTCAGAGCCAGGATTTATTTCATTGTTCTGAAGTTTTACAAAATACACATACATTTGTGATGAGTACTTGTGACCTTCTGGATTTTACTGATGATATACATCAGAAAGCAGAAGAGAAAGTAAAAGAAAAGCAATCTTTTAAACTAAATGGACTTAGAAATTCTTCCTAATTAATTCCTCACTTCAGAAGTTGAGGCAGAAAGACCCCTTTCCCTGTCCCCACCCCTGTAGGCAGAGGCTGCTCATTTGTTTCCCAGCTGCCCAGACACGAAATAATCACACAGAAACTGTATTATTACAACACTGCTTGGCCTATTAGCTCAAGCTTCTTATTGACTAGCTCTTATATCTTAAATTAACCCATTTTTATTAATCTGTGTATTGCTATGTGGTTGTGGCCTATTGGTAAGGTTCTGACTGGCAACCGGCATCTGCCTCCTGTAGCAACTACATGGTTTCTCCTTGACTCTGCCTACTCTTTTCTCCTCTGTCTGCTTGGAATTCCTGCCTAGCCCTATTCTGCGCTGCAATAGGCCCAAAGCAGCTTCTTTATTAACCGATGTTATTCATAGTATACAAAGGGGAAATCCCACATCACCATACTCCTTGAAGCCAGGGCTTTGAGGCCAGTCTGGGCAACCTATCAGACTCTCCCAAAAAATAAGAAAAAGAGAACTAAAGAAGCAAAGGAAGGAGAAAGAAAAGAAGGAAGGAGTGAGAAAATAAAAGAGAAAAGAAAAATTCCCGAATTACTGCCACCAGGAGAATTCTTCTGGATATACATAGTCCGCCAGTGCCACTGCCCTCATAGTAAATACCCTCCCATCCTGTGGTTTACTTCCAACACACAAGATAGATCAGCCTTTCAACTTAGACTTGGCACTTCCTAGGTAAATCTTATGTCTCCAACTAAATCCTCACAATTACATTTAACGCCCTCTATATTCATGATGCCTTTATTGCTTCAGTTTTAGAATCATATAACTTTATTTGTAGCAGTCACCTGTACCATGCTTTCTTTTAAGGCAGCCTGTAGAACATACAACCCTGTTGGTATGGCTCCTTACAGCTCTAGGCTGCAGAACGTGTGGTAGGCTAATAGGCCGAGCAGCCCTGTGAAGCTTAAACTCTCTTTTTGACTGTGGCTTAGTTGAGTATCCTAAATCCTGATCCAGAATTTAAGCTGGCTCATGACAAAATATCAAAGGACCTTGTTAATGAAGGGCACCTGCAGACATGCTGGAGTGGCATCTCATAGAAAGCTAGTAATTGGTGCAAGGACTTTACTTGTAGGGATGCCAGTGCCAAAATTAAAAATTAAACAACAACATCCACAGGCTAATTACCATCCTATTAGGGCATTGGAAGCCATTCGTTGTTAAAGAAACTTCTTGTTACAATGACAGACCTTGAGCCAACTTTACCTTTGATGGCCAATGCTAGGCGAGGTTTACCAGAACATGAAGAGTGTTGCACAGCTACCGGGGATGGGCGGGGGGAGGTGGCGTTGCCTGTTTGCAGGCCCAGGTTCACACACTAGCAAACTCTCCCTACAAGTCATCACTGTTCCCTGGATGTGTCTTTGTGATCGGAAACACCTAAGTCTGTGTTAGTTTAGAGAATGTGAAGTTCAGTAAGTGCACTCTCCTGCTGTGTAGAAGGGTAGTCTGTTCTCACATCACATTTCCCTCCTTTTGCTCAGCTGTGCATTCCTCCTCCATGCTGTTTCTTCCGGCTTCAGGCCATCAGCATCATCTCAGGCGTCTTGATGAGCTCAGGCACCGTGTTTTGGTTTTTGGAGTCTACTCCTTGCTGGAGCTCCTTTTACACTCCTCCTTCTAGGACTGTTATATATTCTGTTGCTGCAGCACAAAACCTGATGCTAGAAACTTTATTTAAAAACAGGGTGTATTGAGCTCACATTTTAGAGGTCCAAATACATGGCGTCAGCCTCTGTGAGCCCTCTAGGGAGGGTCTTCTAGCTGCGTCAGGAAATGTGTGATGACATCACGATGTGAATACATGTAAGAGTCAGAGATCACTGGGTAAGATAGGAAACCAGAGCGATTCAGGGGGCAGGTTTGTTTTTGCTGTAACAACATGCTGTTGTGGAAATTCACCAAGGTCCCTTGAGGATTCACATTGCTCTCATCTGAGAGTAGTGTTCCCAGTGACCTGTCTTGTACTAACGAGGTCCCACCACTAAAGTTTCTACTACCTCAGACAGAGAAACAAGCTTCTGTCACAGGAACACCATTACTGAATTCATTGGGTTTCACAAGAGAAGATGTAATAAGTATTAACCAGCTTTGATGGGAAACAGACTGTCTAGCCTAGCATTTTCAGCAAAACTTGCAGCAATGATGCCAATGTTTTGTATATAACTATCCAATACATTAGCGGCTGGGTGTCTGTGCATGGGTTTGTATGCTTGAAATGTGGCTCGTGTGATTTAAAAACTACATTTTAAATTCTGTTTAATTTTAGTATAGTTTAAACTTCCATATGTGCTTAGTGTCTAGCACATTGACTAGGAGAGCAATTGCCAAATAATTCATAGCATCGGAAAGGTGCTGAAGCAAATGGACTCATAACTCAAAATGCCCTTTTTTCTCTCCTGAGTCAATGGTACTTTGAAGTGATACAATGATGCTTTGGTACATATTAAAATTATCACAAAGATGAGGAATTATAAACATCTACCTAAGACATTTAAAAACAACAAGAAACCAATCTCTATTCTATACTGAGTTATAGATATGATTTATAGATATATTATCTATTCCTTCCATGAGCATCCTGGGTAGGTATTGTGTCATTTTTCTCTTTATGTGAAAAGAAAAACTATAGCATATCAATTAAGTAAACCCACAAAGCACATTGTATGCATGTACAGAATTCTCAGACAGTAAAACAAGTATATAATGAAGAAAACTAAAAATAAAGTCAATTTCACACAGTTGGTAATTAACAGAATCAATGCCTCAACCTAGGTAGGATACCCCATGCGTCTGTACAGAAATGCCTTCCACATGACCTTCTGGATTACTGTGCTTATTTCTGTAGATTTCACCAGGAAATAGGTCAGAGGTCAGGAATGTGTTCCCTGGCACCAATTGCCTGGTTTGAACCCTCTTCAAAAACTTACTATCTGTATAAACTTGAGTACACTGTCTCATATTTCTGAAGCTCAATTTTCTCATTTTAGTAGGAATAAGGTACCCACCTTGTGTTGTTATGAGGATTAAATAAGTGAACAATGCCTGCTACATTTTGAACCATATAAATTTATCATTATTATTCATTTTAAGGAGACTGACATTTATGTGGGGATGAAGACATGATATGACGTTATTAGATAAAATATAGATGTGCTTGGAATTTTTTTCTAGACTAATAATTCACATGTTCAGGAATAAGCTTCGATCAGCCACATTGGAGTCCCCCTAACTGAGATCACAAAGGTTCAGAGCTCGCATGACCTGCCAGTTCCTCCTACCTCGGCTTTTTCATGTTACTTTGTGAGATGTTGCCTTTGGTGTCTTTGATTGCTTGTGAATGCTGAGCAGTGACAAGCACCAACACAGCTGGAAAGAGCTGTAAGATTTGCTGCTCTGTTTTCCAGCTGGGAATTATTGCCATGGATACCAGTATCAGAGGGGGATTGGGGAGCGTTCGCTATTTGCCTCCTGAGTCTCTGACATCTGTTTCTGGCAAGGGCAATACTGAGTGTGCTGCTAGCTTCCTATCAAATGGGACACTGATCCATGCCTGATTCCCCACAGATGGCCTCTGCACAAGATGCCAGGTTTGGCCAGAAGGACTCCTCTTCTGACCAGAACTTCGACTACATGTTCAAGTTGCTGATCATTGGCAATAGCAGCGTGGGAAAAACATCTTTCCTGTTCCGCTATGCAGATGACTCCTTTACATCTGCGTTTGTCAGCACAGTTGGCATCGATTTCAAAGTAAAAACTGTTTTCAAAAATGAAAAGAGAATCAAGCTTCAGATTTGGGTAAGTGACTTTGAACTGACACCATCCTTCATTCTGGGGGTGTTGGACATACAGGGATGCAAGTGAAAACCATTGTGCTCTGTTCCTTCCCCATGGGGTCCTCAGGCTGATTTCTAGCCTTCTTGCTGTAGAACACTGTGTTTCAGAGAGTGCAGGGATGCCTTTGAAGATACGGAGAGACTTCTACCTAGCTGTCGTGTGATGCTGTTCAGCAGCCCTTAGAAGATTAAAAAAAAAAATCCAAGCTCTTGATGTTGGTGGTGGGGGAACACTTGATGGGAGTTTGGTTCTGCCTTGATCTATATGACCTTAAGCAAGGCTGTGACTCCTGTGGTCGTTTTGTAATATGTTCTAAACAGGCAATGCATATATATATATATGGCTTTCCAGTGCACAGGGTGCAGCCTGCCTTGTGCACTATAAAAGAGATGATAATAGAAGGCAGGAAAATATAGGGCTATTCCCTTCATGAAGGGCAGGGCTTAACTCTGAGTATACTCTTTCTATACTTTACAACCTTGGTGTTTCAACTCTAAATACCATGTTTGTATACCCAAATAAAAGAAAGCACAAGAAACAAGATGCTTAGTAGAAGGCTCCCCACAAAATTTTGACTAGCTTGCTGCCCTCTCAGTGCGTGGAGATCAGAAGTTTCTTAACCACATTGTTGGCATAGATTCAGAAAACTAGAGAGTAAGAAGCAAGAAAATATCTATGCGAATAGCAGACCCAAGGGATGTAAATGATAAAGCAGCTAAAGCACCAGGTTATGTCAGTGAGATTTATGTAGTAAATGTCTTACAAACATCACAGTATATTCACAGATGAAATAGCACACTAGTCAATTTGGATCCCCTTCTGCCACTCAAATTGATTGAAGCAGTAGACAAGTATTTCCCAGGGGGTGTTTCCTACCTCCTGTGGATACAGTACCATTTGGTACTGGTACTAGGCTCATCTGCAGAGCTGATGCCTCTTCAGTTTAATATGGAAAGCCAAAGAGAGACAAATCCCAGACAGTGGCATTTAGACTGATTTTAAAAATAGAACAACCCATATTAAATTGTTTATATAAACGGCATGACCTTTAACCATCTTAAAGGTCTTAAGGATGAAATTTAAAGATGTGAGCATATACATGGGCAGCCATCTAACAACAGATTGTGACTTTCATTTATGCTAACTCTGTAATCTTCTTGGTCTGACTAGACCTCACATAATACCTCAGTATCTCAGTTCCAGGCTTAGGATCTCCAGTACTCTACTGTTTCCTGAAGTTCCTTTCTGGCGCAATGTGTGTGTTTGGAGGGGGTGGGGGACAGGGTGCTCAGGAACTTGCCACTGTCAATGTGTCACCTGTCACACCCCCTCAGTGCATGCAGACAGAAAGACGGGGTTCATTGCTTCGCATTCAAGGCCTGTCTCATTGTCTTCCGCTTTAGCTTCTGCCCATCACAGTCACAGGATAAATTTCTTATTCAGGTTTAAGAATGCTCCCTGAACTTTCAGGGGCTTTGATGGGTTGAAACATAAATTAATCCAGTAGCCACATATCTCTTAGTAAATTTCCTGTTTATCAAGCAGACAACTCCGACTCTCTTTTCCTTCTTTGTCTCTTAGAAATATTTTTTTTTAAAAAAAAAAAACAATCCTTGTGACCATTTAGAAAACACACTAACAGGTGTATTAAATTTTCTTTGTGATCATTGGTGGTTTCCTAAACCTAGGCTGCTGACATAATTACTTGTTGAGG
Organism: Ondatra zibethicus; assembly: GCA_004026605.1. Classification (NCBI taxonomy): domain Eukaryota; kingdom Metazoa; phylum Chordata; class Mammalia; order Rodentia; family Cricetidae; genus Ondatra; species Ondatra zibethicus. Next base: position 174,794 of record PVIU01000037.1, on the reverse strand, counting down.
TATAACATCATCCTTAATACAAAGCTGATATATTTCAAAAAGTAAAAAAGAAAAATCATTTTTATACTCATTAAGATATTCTCCTTAAAATGGTGCTGCTTCCAGGCCAGAGAAAACTCATTCTCTGTTCTTAGGTACTGAGGCTTGGCTCCTTCTGTTGTCTCTCACTTCTGGACGATGTTGCATCACATGGAGCCGGAGAGAGCCCAGTAGCTTCTCCTGCTCTCTGGCCTCATCATGAGTCTCGATTTCTGTAACCTTTGTGTAGTCTCTGACGGTATTCTTCTCAGACTCATCACTAGTGTGGCAAAATGCGCCACTTTCTGTGAAGCTGCCATGACTTTTCACTGGCAATCCAATCTCGTGTCTCCTTTCAAAAGTCCATTAACTCCATTGCCTGGTTCTAGAGACCCCCCCCAAAAAAAAACGAAAAACAGTCGCATGGGAGCTTTGAACCATTCCTTCCCCTTATTCATGGCACTAGTTTAATCTTTTATATTCTCATAAATAAAACATAATCTTGTTGGGCATGGGAAATATGCTTGTAATCCTAGCACCTTGGGAGGCTGAAGCAGTAAGATTGTGAGTTTGAGGCCAGCCTGAACTACAAAGTAATATGTCCCTTTTTAAAAACATCGTAAAAACTGTAATGATCAAATAACAAAAGCAACACCCCATTTCATTTTGTATGGCCCTACTGGGGGCTTTTCATGTACCTATGTTTTTAGGGTTGTGAAAATTAGTTTTACACTGCTGTGCAGCATCTTGCATTCTGCATAGGAAACACTCAGAAGAATTACCACAGAAAGATTTTGTGTTTTCTGACTGTGCACTACAGTTAGAGAATTGAAGATGTGGAGAAATTAGACACTTCTGTAAGCAAACACTGTATGGGGTAAGTATCATAAAAGATTAGCAGTTGTTGGATAAGTATTGTTCAGGTCTTGTCTCTTTATTCTCCTGATGATCCTACTTTGTATTTATTATCTTCCCTGAGGAGTCTGAAAGTGACACATGCCATTTAACCACCTCAAGGTCACACACAGTGAGTGGCAAAGGGGATTTTCAGGTCTGGTCTTCCAGATTCTATTACTGCATCTGTTGACCCTCACTACTGTGGTTGATGAAGATGGCAGTGATAAGCTTAGACCATGTTCCTGTATACTGAAGATGTTTTGGGAAGAGTTTGATTATCCTGTTGGATTGAGGTTTGGGAAGGAAGGTATAAGAAGGAGCAAAATGGTCTACACTTAAATATAGGTATTCCTGTGATAACTTCAGGGATTCCTGTGTTATGCTGGAAGTGCAATGGAAAATCTTTCATTTTATGTAGTTATTACAGCTTAACAACACTGACGCTTTACTTGTGGCTATATTCAACACTGAGGATTTGATATATTTTGGTGGCTTAAAAACCAATTTGCTGTTCTTCACCGTCTATTTTGTGCACTTATGTTAATGTGCAATTAATTTACAAAAACATCAAAAATCCAAATCATCTCACCCTCTTACATATTTCATGTAAAAGAAACAAAGCACTTTCACAGTCTGAAAGCCACTGAAGATCAGTCCACTGCACCACACCCTTTACCAAGACAGGCTGAAGGCACTGTGACGCTGTGAGGTACTGGAAAATACCCTGGGGTGTTCAGATATTGGGGTGGCCATCCAGAGCTCCAGACAGTACACATTGGACAAAGACATCAATTAAGGTCAATGGAGGCTTCTCTCCTGTCAAACCTTTATGAGTATTTAATTTTCAGTAAAGGTACCTAGTTAGGAGACAAGATTTAGAGACATTGAGCAATTATAGTTCATGCCAGAGCAGAACCTTATGTCTACATCTTTTGGGACTTAGGCTAGCCTGATTCTTACTGTACTGAATTCACATTCAAGATAAGGGCTGAGCTCTGGCAACACTGGCCAACTTGACATCTGATTATCAGTGAAATAGGCTAGACACAGGCATGGCAAATGAGGCTGGATTTCAGATGGTGTTTGTGCTGCTTCAAGAGGGCAGGGCCTCCACCGGAAGAGGCAGAGGAAAGACTCCTATTCTTTCACTTTGGTAGATTTTTCTCCCTTCATGAACTACCTGTTAGATTTTCAATAGCTGACAATTCAAATAAAGCTATTTAACAGCCAAGAGAAACACATTAACCTTTCTTATTACAGGTTCATTTCATTATTCTTTTTATGAGTCTCAAGGTAAAAAAAAATCAACATTTCAGGGTTTACAAATGTTTGAGTTGGCTCTCTCTCTTTTTAACATATACTTAGTGCTACTGGGAATATACTGGCCTAGATCTATGGTATTTTCGTTTAGGTTTGAAAAAGGTTGTCTGGGGTGAACATCTTCCCAAGGGAAGAGGAAAAATAGTGTGGTGCCCATAACCTAGACGACCATAACCTGTGTTTATTTTCAGGGTCTAGAAATAAGAAGGTAGAAACTTAGAACAAGGTTTGTAAACTGAAGAGTTCTGGCAGGCATTGAAATTAGACTGTTGAGGGGCCTGCACACTAGAATGGAGTCTTGTAAACAAACCTCAGTTCTGTTTTATTCTGCCTAATTGCTCAAGTCCAAAATTCACAGCTGACTCTCATGGAAGGCTAACTGTTCAGAGTTTGGTTCTCACATTTGAAGGGGTATGTTGGGGGAGAGGTTAGTATTTCCTTCAAAACTACAACAAGAATCATGATTTCCACTCTTCTTGTCATTCTCAGTGTCCCCCACTCTTTGTTTTGTTTTTTGTCTCTCTTGATCCCTTCCATATTTGTAGGATTATGAATGAATAATGTCTCTCATAGGTAGCTGGACACTTGAACCGAAGTTGGTGGTGATATTTGGGGAGATGATGAAACTTTTAGAATGTGGGAACTTACTGGAGAAAGTGCTCTTGCTGTGCTCTGAGAAGTTTAGTTTTGCCTCAGTTCCAGTTTGTTCTCTCTGCTTCCTGCATGCAGTTGACAATGCAACAGTTTTCCTGCTCTAGCTACCTACCGCCATGCTTCCCTGCCGTGATGAACTCCCCCACCCCCACCCCGAAACCATAATCCAAAACAAACTCTTTCAGGAGCTGCTTTTGATCGTGGCATTTTATCACAGCAACAAATGGCAAGTAGATTGCTATTTAGGATCTCGGGACCGCTGTGGGTTATTGGAGAGCATGCTTGGAGGCTGCCCTCCAGAGCTGGAGACATTGCACACTGAACAAGGACACTTGTGCAAATATATGTTTGTTTCCAGAAGAGGTCCATTTTTACCTTTACAATCATTTATCTCCTCTTTTGAAAGCAGCAAAGAAGAGTCTAGTTCATAAGTTACTTTATACACTAGGAAATGTGCTCAAATCTATGGAGGAGGTGGTGCGGACCTAGCAAGAAAATGATGGTGCTCCTGCTTTCAACTGCAGGTCAGGGAAAAGGACATTTTGAAACATGCTTTATTATTTAAATGTGATAAGGTCAACAGAGAAAAAGATGCCTCTACCCATGAAGAGAGAGTTTGTTGTGCTCAGGGATCACAAGACAATGGCACGTTGGTTGCTGGGTGGGAGGGAGAAGCAGGTACATGCCGAGAATTAGGAATCATCATTATGGTCATAAGGAGGAGGTCGTGATGGGGGCGTATGGGAAAGAGCCTCTCTCAAGATCTCTGCAGAAAAGAATGGGGAAGGAAATTCAATCATTTTTGGACTGTCTAGTTTGGATCCTTTCAGCGGTCTCTGAGGTATTGGGGCTAGCCGTAATGGGGGTTCAGAGCATAAGAGGCACACAGGCAGCGGGTGTAAGGTGAGCACTGGACTGGTTGGTTTGCAGTTTTAACGCATTCTCCAATAAGTTATTGGCGTTAATGTTGGCTGATGTAGAGAAAAACAGCCCCTCTGAAATGGGTGAGGCTTCAGAATGAAAGGGAGATGACTAAAATGGGGGGGGGGGAATACAGAGGAAGAACTCCACTGTGACAGAGGCTGGAATTCTAAATCCTCTCATTATCATCAGGCTCCATGTATTTATGGGCCTCAGTATCTGTGGACCCGGAAAACTGGGTCAGGGAAAAATATTGCACATTGTTGAACAAACCCTTATTGATATTCAACTATACTATTAGTATCACTTACACTATGGTTTAGCCCAGTACTGAGCTATAAAAGTAACACACACACGCACACACACACACACGCACGCACGCACGCACATAGAATTACTTAATAATACAGGCTTCTGTTTTTAATTTCTATCTTAGACTGGAACTCCCTATGTACCCTTGCGGGACCTTAATTTAATAATAAGGCCTCAGTCTCCCAAGTACTGTGATTATAGGTGTTTGTTACAATAACCACTCCAGGTTTTTATTTTTTGATACAACCCAGTTAAAGAAGGTGGCAATATAGTCCTGTTTCATAGATAAGGGAAAACAAAACCAGAAAGACAGAATCATTTGGCCAAGGATGATGAGATAGCCAACATTCATCTTTCAACCTCGGCACTACATTTAAAGTCCATGTATTTGACCACACCGTATAAATGAGGTCTGGGGGCAGGGCAATATCTGTCTGACTCCTTGAGACATCTAATGTTAGATTTCACATATCTTAATCCGCAGTGACTGCTTTTCTACATGGTGTAATTGCTCATTATCTGTTTGAAGAAATGTATCGTTCTGGAGAGGGGGTGAGAGGATCAGTTGTTTTCCTTGGAACTTACCCTCTGCTAGCACGAGCACTTTGCGCATTATCTGTTCTGTGTTTAAAACAGATCTGCACAGCAGAAGGAAGTGGAACACTTTCAACTGGCTCCTTTCCTTCACATTTCTGGTATGCCTGCTGCCACTGTTGGGGAGCACACATGCAGTCAGGGGTGTGTGCAGGGAAGAACCACTGAGCAGCAACGGGAGTGAACGTCTGGGCGACAATAGCCAGGCCCCTAGCTTTGCGTTCAGTACTCTTTTAGCCCAGTCTCTCTGTTCATCGATTTGAGGCTGGTCGTCAAGTCTTCTGGTCTATTTTCAGGAGCCAACATGTTCTGCCCAGACAAGCTCCTTAGGAGAATCACGAGAGCCAGTGACAGCTTCCAGGGCTGTCCTTGCTGTTGGCATTTGTATGCTCTTTTCTCCATCACATTTCCTTCAACTTAGCACTTGCTTTCCCTGCGAGATTGAGAAAGGCCCAGCTTTTCACTTTTCTCCCGAGAGGAAGCTGTTGTTGGGTGTGAAGTGGTAAGAGGCATGAAACCATTCACTCTGTTTGGGGGCTGAAAGCCACATCCCAATATCCACTGTGTGTAAACCAATTTCCAGCCCCGGCAAGACACAGAAGGTGGCAAAGACGTGGGCCTGCTCTCAGGCTCACCTGCCATGAGAGAAACCTGAGAACATCTGAGGCAGAAACGGTTAGCTGCTGGGTTCCTGGCAATGGAGGTCCAGGTGGCCCAATGGCAGGGGAGTATAGTGACCCGGGGGCGACTTTAAGTCCTGAGGTCTCTGTCTCCATTTCACTTCATTTGTGAAATTGTGTGAAATAACACATAGCCCTTAGGTGTCAAATGTCTGATCCATAAATATTTGTACTTACTTCAATCTAAGCATGAAAGAAATACACAATCGATGTGAGTTTTCTTCTTTTCTAAAAATGCTATACCTCCATTAAAACTTCAGTACTTGATTTAGTAATTCAAATGCCTTTTGAGGGCTGAGTGTGTACCGCAGCAGGTTCTGAGAACACAGTAGTGAAGGGTGTGCGGGAGCTACGGCAGGGCCCAACCATCTGGCTAGGCCGTAGGTAACACCTGATGTTGTGAAGAACAGGTGCTATGTCTGACCTAGTCTTGGAGACTCTGAGAACCTTCACTATGGTTATCCATACCAGAGAGGAGAACCGGGACATAAAACCGAAAGAAATTATTTGTTCGTTCATTCATTCATTCATTCAGTAGCATTTGTTCTGTGTTTAAATGCATTTATAATATGCACTTGTGAAGGAACTGGGAAGTGAAGCTAAAAGCACAGAAAATATCAATTATGGTAAATGCTAATGGAGAAATGGAGTGCTGTGATAATTGAGAAACACAGTGGGGGGGGTAGAACTTTTAGTATTTCATATGCGATGGAGAGTTTCTACAAAAAGATTCCTAAGCTGAGGCTCGCCGGTATTTAGAGCAAGGATGAGCTTTCTATGTGAAAGGAGAGACATTTTTTATTGGTTTTCCAGTCATAACTGCATGTTGCTCATTCACGTCTGCTTTTGTTTATCAAATTCTGAGTCTTTTAATGTTGCCCCCATCTAAGGGTGAATTCCGGCTATGGAAACCTGAGGCGTTGGCCATTTGCTGATCCTCACTGAGAAAAAAAGGAAATACACACTTACACTTTGAATAAGTTCCAAAAGCAGGTGGCCCTGTGAACACATTGCTGGGTCCACTTGGAAGGCATCCTGCACCAGGCTTTTTCTTTTGGGCCTCCAACCAGCTCTGAAATCATGACACTGAGACTTATTATTAGTTTTGAATGCTTGGCCTTAGCTTTGCTCTTTTCTTGCTAGCTCTTATTACTTAACCTTTTTCTCTTCATCTGTGTTTTGCCTCAGGGCTTTTGCCTTTTCTATCTGCATCTCCTATTTTCCTGCTGCTTCTGTGTCTGGCTGATTGCTGACTGCCTGACTGGCTGACCCTGGGTGTCTCCCCATCTCCCTCCCTCGCTCTCTCCTTCTTCTCTCGTTCCTACATTTCTCCTATTTATTGTCTCTGCCTGCCAGCCCTGCCTATCCTTTCACTGCCTAGCTATTGGCTATTCAATAGCTCTTTAAGCAGACAAGGTGAAACAGCAACACATCTTCTCATAATTAAATACAGCATAAGCAAATGTAATATATACTTACAATGTTAAATGCAGTAGAAACATCTGTAACACACCTTTACACAGTTAAAGTGATATCCCATGGCATAAACAAATGGAACACAACTTACGTAGTTTAATAGTCCACAACAGGATCCAAAGCCTAATCTCCAATCATCTTCATGGTAACTCACCTCTGCTTCTGTGGAAACCTTTGTGGACCAGCTATGGGGACTGAAGAACATATGTGAGTGGTGAGAAGCAGTTAAAGACTGCAAGATGCATATAGACAGGGACATGCAGGCAAAGGGGTCAAAACAAGAGGATCAGGGCAGGAGTCTAGACCCTAGGCCTCTCTGTATCCTTGAGGAAAATGTCTTGGCCTCTCTAGGCATTAGTTATCTGGTACCTAAAATGAAGGGAATGATTCAATGGAAAATAAAAAGAACATAAGTAAAGACTAATAGTTGGCGTTTTATGGTCTCTGATATGCTACCTGGGGCTATATGTGGCGAGTGACCGAATCCTCACTTAAGGCTGTGAAGTAAGAACCCTGAAGCACAGAAAGTAAGTACCTGACTCAGCTTCACTGCATCTGAATGTGATGTTCCCTCAGGAATTGGTCCAAAGTTTGATTCCCAGCTAATGTATCTGTTGAAATGTGATTGGACTATGCAGGTACCAGCTGCACCATTAGATTACTCCATTGATGAGTTCTTAGATGATTGCATTACTAAGTGATGGTGCCTGCTTACTAGGGGTATACCTTTGAAGGAAGGGTATGTCATGTCCAGCAACCCTTCCTTTCTTGCTGTTTCTGCTTCCTGCCTACCGTGAGGTGGGTGTCTTTCTTTGCCACACACTACCTCCGCTCTTGCCCCAAATTACCTAAGCCAGTTAATGTGGAATGAAACCTATACACCTTGAGCTAAAGCAAACCTCTTCCCTGTGTGGTTTTTCTTATAATCATATAAAGGGACAAATGGTTTATGGTCTAAGCATGAGCCCTGAGCTTTGGAGCATCTTCCCTCAACATGTTCTCCTACACCCTTTCTCTAGAACCACTATTCCTCAAGTCAGCTCTGGTCCACACTATGCAGCTTTTTTTCTTAATGCTTATAATAAACACCCCGAAATGCTGCTGTGGACATGGACCCTGTGAAAGGAAACTAAGTCTCGGAGAGGATGAGGGATTTCCTCCAGCTCATATGATTCTTTCTGTTGCATTTAGAGTAACATCAGACATCATTATTCAGATTAGCAAAAAAGTCAAGGAGCATCAACAGTTGATGATAGAAAGACATTGATATGTACCCAAGTCTGGTATCTTCCTTGCTACTCCAGCCAACGTTCCATACCACTTCTATCCCAAGACCACTCAGCTGCTCTCAAGTCTAACAATTACCAGAAAACTTCCATAAAGGAGAGGCAATTCTGCATAACTGGTCTTACGTAAATGAAGTTTTAAATGATCAGACTTGGAAAAATTAAATCTTTGAATAGAAATATTTTTGTGTAGCAAGAAGTAGGGGAAAAAAGGGGGAAAAGGAAACGAAGAATGTGGAAGACAAGGCACTTGTTCCTCAGAATCATCCATGAGTGGCCAGTTCTGGGAAGAGTCCTCCACTTCCTGGTGACCTGGAGGTACTTTCTATGATCTGTCTACCTACAGTTTCCTTTCCCTTATACAGTGCAAACTGGTCTCCGTGTGTCTTTCCAGCATTTGCCATCTATGACATTTTCTTTTTTACTTTGATTATAATTTTCCCTATAAGTTTTCCCTATAAGTTTTGGCAACTAGATTGAAATGACGAGTGGCTCAGAGTGAATGTGGGAACCATTGCAATACCCTGGCTTTGTTACATCGGACTTAACTTGCCAGAGGCCCCTTTATCACTGAATTGTAGTGTTTATCCCTTTACCAACCAAATGTTGAGGCTGTCTGAACACACTGTCCTATTCTAGACTTACGTGGATACAAATTATCCCCAAACTATTACATAGTATTATGTAATATTTTTGTGACTAAAAATGGCCTTCATGAAGAACTTCGATTTTGATGTTCTGGCGTATAATAAGACATAAAAGATGTTGAATAGGTAAATCACCTCCTGGATAGTGTTACAGTGACCCTCCATCCCCATCCATCCACTCCATCATAAGTCACTGGTAAATGCTCATCTACCAAAGTGCAGTCAGCTGCACTGTTAATATATGTCCTGGTGTTTTGAGACATCTGTGCATTTAAACAGAGTCATTAGCTACACCAAGAAGTCAAATCCATATAGCCTGTTTATTAAATGCTCATAAAATTGATGTTCTACCTCAGAGAAAAAAAAACATGAATCATTCGGTTCATAGAAAGATGTGATTAAAATGCTGAGATGTCCGTTCTTCTCAATACTGCCTGGTGACTACGACAGCCTTTTGTCTAATATATGAAACTATGTATGTGCCTATGTCACAAAATCACCTGTTGGTATTTTCCTACCCAGCTCATTTAAAATTATGCAGGACTTACTATCATAAAATCTGGCTTAAATAATGGTACAAGTTAAATAATTAATTACCCATTTTATTTCTTTAAGTATTATTTAAGAAAGGCACCATACTTTTCTAAATGGGTAGTAGCTAATTTTATAGGAGCAATATTTTTTCCCTTCTGCTTTTGCTCCCATAAAACTAAGTCTGCAGACCATGAACATTCTCATTGTGGTGACTCAGGCAAAAATTGAGCAGGATAAAGGAGATAGCAAAGGAGAAGGAAGGTAAGCCTATCCAAATAACTTTACTGTAGCTACCAATGGGTATGAAAATATGGAAGCCAGGTCAGTCATAGTTCATTTTTACCAACTTGACACACACATAGCTGTACTTTGGAAGAAGCAATGCTAGTTGAGGCATTGACTCCATTAAGGTGGTGTGCAAGCATGTCTGTGGAACATGTTCTTGATTGCTGATTGATGGGGGAGGGCCTAGCCCATTGCGGACAGCTCCATTCTGAGCATATGGCTCTGGTTTGTTTGGGAAAGACAGTTTAGTACACCAGGGAGCAAGCCAGGAGCAATGCTTTGGTCTCGGTTTCAGTTTCTCCCTCCAAGCTCTTGCCTTGAGTTCCTGCCTTAACTTCCCTTTGCAATCACCTCTATGAATCAGATGATGCTATCTTTTTTTTCCATAAAACTAGCCTACTGCATTTCAAAACAACGTTCTAAATTCAGGCTAGCACTATTCAGTTCAATTAATTCTTTCCTGTCTTATTTGTAATCAGTCTATAGTCTTAAACATTTTTGCCATAGAAATATGTTGATTATTTGTCAATTACCCACTAGCACTTATCATTGGCATTGTTTTGGTGTCAACACCCCAGATGTCTGGGAACTAGTGACATGGAAGTTAGTGATAGCAACAGCCCTGGGATGCAGTTGGAGAAGAGTGCCTTGCAGTGGCTGTGCACTGGTCAAATAATCTGACACTAATATCTTCAATCAGGTATTTCTGAGTGATTGCTACATGAAAGTAGCACCAGGTTCTGTAGGTAGGGCGCCATGGGTTTTCAATCTGTTGTCTTTCAGTGGTTTTCAGACTAACAGCCCTGAAACAAATGTGGGTGTAAGCAGAGTACCCCAGTGAGAAGAGCCATGCCAGACAAGTCAGTCACATCATATATATTCTGAGAGACAACAAAGGTAGCCAGCGCTGTGGGCCTACTATACTGTGGGAAATGAATTCCCTGGAGGCTCCCTGTTGCAAAGCTGTTGGCATGGGAGACTGATATGGGAGGTGAGCCTCCTCAGATCCCATGCGGTTGGTAAGGGGTGTGATTGATTGTCTTTCTTTAATTGGCCCTAAATTGGAAACAGGGGTAAAACTTAGGAGGATTGCCAATTATTAAATGTGTCCTGGCCCATTTGGGTGATTGATGAAGTTTCTGTTCAGCTTCCTAGACTATCACTTGACCACACAGTTTGGCTTCCTTCAAGTCTTACCTACAGCAGGCTCACTTCCTGGTTTGCTGATTATCATAGACAAAGAAGCCAGGTTCCTAGACAAGATTGATTACAAGTTGTGGATCAGAGTCTGTTTTTGCATTTGGTCTGGTGTTTATCCGTTTGTATATTAACTCCCTCACAGTGCGCCAAGCACAAGGGCAACTCACGAGCAAAAGAGAAGAACAGCACAAAGACATGCAATGAGTTCTGTGAGTCTGATCGTTTTATTCTGGACAAACTATTTAGCTGCAATAGGCTTTGCTTTTATTTTCTATAAAATATGGATCGTATATTTGCTTCATAGAACTGTTTTGGAGGAATATCAGAGCATGTGTAATGCACCTGCTTGTGTGTTCTCATGCTCTTTGGACCATGACTGCTACCAAGAGCCCAGAAGAATTTTTGTGTACCTGGATTATACCTATAGCTACACACAGTGGAGTTATTGTAGAAGAAATTAAACCTGAATAGTATTTAGAGTGTCTCTCAGTTCATGAAAACACTAGGCACACACCCTTCATTTCTACCTGCTAACATAATGATTGCTAGTGTAAGAAATAAAGAGCTGGACCTTTCCTCCTATCCTTGTCACTCAAATGCATCTACCTGAAGCAACAACCTCCCCAATTCTGACAAAAACAGCAGGTAGTGTGTATGACACATCCTTTTTTTTGCATTGAAGACAATAACTACTATATATTTTATTAACAGAAAATGTTAAATTTGTGTTTCTCAACACCTTTAGGGTTAGAATGACTCTTTAGTAAATGTCGGCGTATCAGACAAACTGCATATTGGTTATATATGTTGCTATTCATAAAAGTAGAAAAATTACAATTCTGAAGAAGCAATAAAATTGATTTTATGGTTGGGTCACCACAAGATGAAGGTCTATAGTAAATTGTCATGACATTATGAAGGTTGAGAATCCCCATTCAAGAGGTTGAAGCAGACGGTTCCAAAGTACAATGCTCATAATGAGCCATGCCCTAACCCTGGCTAACCAAGCCACCAGCTGTGTTTGTAAAGAAAAACAGGCGGCCACAGTGTGCCTCACTCACAAAGGGCTTTTCATGAGCCACAACCAAACTCACAGTAATCTGACCATAGTTTTCTTCCAGAAGTGCGACACATCCTTTTTTATTCCATCCTTCAAATCTACTTGGCCCCGCTGCTGGCTTCCTCCACTGGGATTTCTGGGAAAGTTCTGAGTTGAGCACAGCCAGTGAGAGCAAACTCCTGGATCCTAAAACCCTTTCAAAGTTGGTCACATACTAACTGCCAGTTTACAGGAAGCTTTACGTGATTGGGGGAGTAATGTCCCTATTTTTCTAATGATAGTCCGATTGTAAAACACTGGTTTGTTAATTAATGAACTTTTGGCTACTGTCCCAGGATCCTTTAAGCTAAATCACCTATATGGAAGGCTGCATATTACTGACACTAAAGATTAGGGGGGAAGTTGGATGGTACTAATTATTTCATCCTGGGTAAGCTGTAGAGTGGAACTCTTCTTCTCTCTCAGTGCTGGACATTGAAACTAGGGCTTGGTGGGCTGCTCTTCTCCCAGACTTTTAGCTTTTCCTTTTAAGTAAAGTAAGCACAGGAAGGATGTTTCCCCTGCTCCCACGCCCTTGAAATTTTGCCAAATTTGGCCAGTGCAAAACTCATAAACTTTCATCTCTACCATTAATTCATCACAAATTCACAACCAGTTGGAAGCAAAAGAATGAGAATCGGATGCGTTATTCTCACTTGCTGTCCAGCCAGAATCTGTGAATACTGTAATAAATCTGAAACTGCGAGTTTTGAGAGTTAAATTCCAGAGGAAGTTCTGTAAGACACAGCCACAAAAGGCTGAAAGTGGAGATTGGGGGAGAGAGGGTTTTTGCTCTGGAGCAGGTGGAAATCATCCGAGGCGTGCAGATGGCTTCTCTCAGAGTGAGGGAGACTTACTTTCACAGGGAACAGAGGAAGGGGGTCTTAGAAAACAGACTTGTTTCATAGGATGTGTCAGAGGAGGGTCTGGTGAATCACTTCAGCACAGAAACCATGGCCTTTGCAACCATCAAGCCTCCAAGGGACTCATTTGAGGGTCTTGTTTAAGCTGTAGATTTTCGAACCTCCTTCCATGTCTACCGAGTCAGAATTGTTCTTTGGCCAGAAACAAGGACTCCAGATTTTTAAAATAAGCTTCTAATTTGATAACTACCATTCTACAAAGCAGGTCCTGGGTGACCCAACATACCTCCTCTCACTCTGTGTCTGTTCTTGATGAGCTGGAGGTGAGTTTAATTTACTAAGATTAGATGGATCTGTGCAATGGAACAGACTCTTTGCAGACCCCCCCTCCTGATTTCTGGAGCTGGAGAACAGCCTTTGCTCGACTCCAATGTAGTTGCCGCCTTTCATTTGAAACAGCAAGGGTGAGAGGGTTGTATGGCTGAAAGAAAAGCATCAGTGTTTCAAGACTCGCAGCATACTTTGGTGTTCAGAGGCTACCTGCTCCTCATCTTTTCTTCTGAATGTACCACCCTATCTTCCGTCCCTCTATTCAAGACCAGATGCAGTTCCTTCTTTATGTTAACTAACTTGGATTTTGGTCTTTTTCTTCTCCCTCCTATTTACTTCCCTCTTGGATGCAGACATCTTGAAGCATTTTCTCTAAATTCCCTTCAGAACAGGTTCCCATTCTGCGGTATGCCATGAATGAAAGCTGGCAAGTTTCAATACTGTCTCACCCCGTCTCACCCCGTCCCACCCCGTCCCACCCCGTCTCACCCCGTCTCACCCCGTCCCACCCCATCTCACCCCATCTCATCTCACCCCGTCTCACCCCGTCTCAAGCAAAAAAAGGCTGCTTCCTCAAGCTCCTGCATTCACAACAACTATTCTGCCTTTCAAAAAGGCATGCCAACCTGTCTTCGCAAATCCTAATGAGTAGAGAAAACTAACCTCTTTGGGAGCCCAGGGCAGCATTCATTCAACTTCCCAACCATTGCCTAGACAAAGGCAGCAAGTTAAGTCTATAAAACAATTGCTCTGTCATATCTTTTAGATTATAGGCTGAGGAACATAGTAACACACACATCCTTGGCTCTTCCCATGAGACAAACCCCAGGGGAGATGGAAGATCCCAGGGCATCTTAAAACGAGATGATCGAAAGAAAGGCAAAGAGTAAGACACAAGTTTAAGATATACACATGCAATAGAATCTGCCATAACTTGATAATATTTTCTCTGTACTTTTATGAGGAAAACCGTGAAAACCATTTAATATGGATATTCCAGATAGAGAAGGGGAATAAAGAAATGAAGATATCAGCAATAGTTAAAACTTGCTACAGCTGAGTGAAATCTTGTTGTGGACACAGATACACAATTAAGCTAGCATTTAGATGTTCTCTGTATCAGTTTCTTCCACTAATCCTGGGCTCCCAGATTCCATCAAGGGCCATGGGAGCCTGCCAGAGGTGCTGGCTATCTGAAAGCATGCATTTGTGTCTGTCTGATGATGTGAAACTGTGATCGCTTATTCTAGAAATATTTAGTCAAGAACTGTATTTAGCTTTCCTCCTAAGCTTTATTTATGTCTTTTTCATTCTCATATTAAGTACCATTTTTCCTAAATATTATTTGTGCTGCTCAAGTTGGGGGCTATTTACTAATTTCTTTGAAAATCTGGGGAGAAAAAAATCACCTCTCAAGATCCAGCACTGCTTTCTGGTTAGGAGGTCAGCTCCAGATGTCAACCTGCCTGGGTTTAACTTCTTAACCGCTTTGTTCTGGACCCAAATAACTCCTCTCAATTCCATTTTTTTTTCAGTCATGAAATGGATACAATTAGAATATTTGCCTTGTAATTATACAGAACAACCAGGGGAGCACATGCGCCTCACAGGAAGAGATACTCAATAGATACTAGCTTTTCTTATTGGTGTAAACCAAGTAAAAAGCCAAGTTATGCTTTGCCATTTTGAAACTATCCCCTGCTCATAAAAGTTTCTTCGGTCCTGACGCCCCACCGTGTGGATTCCTTCCTGAATGTATAGAACCTCTTCCAGCTGCTGGGTACTTTTTAGTTGCATAAACTTTAGGCTTCACACAGCCTGCAGCCACCCCAGCTGTAGGACAGTGGACAAAAGGAAAGGCAGTGAGGCAGCAGGATGATGGGGACTGTTGATTCTCATTGCAGAAGTAGTGACCTTCAAGATAAAGAGGTTGGACTGAAAAAAGAGGGAGAAAGGCAATGAGGAGGGAGAGTGGGAAATGAGTTATTTCAGTGGGCAAGGTGTTTGTAAACTCACTGTGGTAGAAAATATTTGAAAAAGAATTTATGTTAGTACTAAACATGTTTTTTTTTCCCTTGACATTATTTACTAAACAACAGAGTATGACAACTATACACACAGAACTTATTTTTTATGTAGAACTAGGCATTATAAGTATCTTGGATATGATTTAAGCATATGAGATAATGTGCTTCTGTTATAGAGAATAACATCCTACGAGGCTTGAATATTAGCAGACTTTGGTATCCACAGATGGTCCTGGGCTTGATCTTTCTTGGATACCCACTGATGGATGTACTTATTTATAGACAGAAATGTTTCTTCCTTCTCTTCTCCCCCAAGAGGACAGAACGTTAAAGTCATAGAAAGGCAATTTGATGGCTAGATGCATATGTTATGGGGAGAACTGGACCTCTATTGTCCAACAAGGCATGGGTGGGGGCTGCAGCTCATCATTAATGTGAACTTTAAAAATAAATACTCCTGCTTCTGTGCTTCCAATAATTTTTTTTCGAGGTGTGTCATCTGGATGTAGAATAGATTCCTGGGCTTACTGGGATGACTTCTAGAGAACCGGATGTATTTAAGTCAGACAGAGAATTGCCATCTTGGGATCAAGTTCAGACTCATGGTGTCTAGAGCTGGAAACCTTCTGAGACTTGACTGATTACAGTGCCTTTTCAGACCAGGTTTGTGTATCTGTAAATTCTCGCTGGACTCTTCATCCAGCCTCTGTGACTATTCTGAACAGTTTGCCTTAGAACAACTTTCACTGAATTTTTGCTTCTTTTTCTAATGCAGAAAGGAAAATGAATGACTGAATTCCTAGCATAGCTAGGAATGTGTTTGGTAAAGAGAACTTCATTTCTCCTGTAAACATATTTTTCCAAATAGTTTGCATTTAATTTTGTTTATATGTTTTAGACACATTTCAATAAGCATGTCTCTTACCCCTATCACCTCTTTTTAAAAAATGAATATGTTAAAAAGACAAGACATAAAAGCAAAGCACCCTGGAGCAATAAATATATCTTTATTATTTTGAAATTACAGCCCACTTTACAACTCAAGTTGGTGTTCCAAATATAAGCATGGTGGGAAATTCTGTGAACACCAAAAACCTGTTAGGATGACAGTGTTGGGACAAGGCACAAAATTCAGAATTGAAACTAGCAGAAAGTAAAAAGCATATGTCACCTAGGGTTTCAAGTGTTTATTAGTCTCAAAAGTGAAAATGTGAAACGCTGTCAGATACTCTCAAATCGGTTCCCACTACCATTTATAAATGTTCTTTTCTTAGTCAGTAGACATGGGGGGCTGATGATTCCAAGGCCCTTGTAGACCCCCTAACCTGCTTCTGATGCTCAGACTCAGTTGTAGTTTCCGAATTCCATAGGGGCTTCCCTGGACAGTTCAGCTAACTGCATCCATGCTTACCAACTAAGGCCTGGAAATGCACGGCCACAAATCCTCTTTTCTGCCAGGCATTGTAGCTCACAGTTCAAAGAGGATTGGAGCCAGTGGACAAGTCCTCCAGTCTTCCACGTTATAGGAGAATGGATATTAAAATTTCTATATGGCTTTAGGGAATCATAACACTACTGAGACATCCTTATTCACACACACACACACACACACACACACACACACACAGGAAGGCAACATATCTTCTGTAGCCTTAGTAATATATCTTTACAAAAAAAAACCTTATGTAATGTATTTTTACATTTTCTGTTTCTCTTTTCCTGTCCAGTCTAACTGCTTTGCTTCTTCTGTCATGGAAAACACCAATCTAGGTGCTTAAACAACAGCAATTTATTTCTTTATTTTATCATTCAAGAGTCTGGAAAGCATAAAAGCATGCTGACCGACTTGTTTTTGAAATTTCATTGGAAACACTCAAAAAGGAGCGTTTCATACTCTTCCTGGTTTATAATGAACGCCTCTTGCTGTGCCCCCACTAGAGTGGAGAAGAAGGGGTGGGAGAGGGAGGAGAGAGCTTCACAGAGCACAGCTTTCTCAGCCACTAGGATGCTAATCTCATTATGGGGCACTGTCTCAGTGTCATCTAAACAAATCTGCCCTAGAGGCACCATCTCCCACCGGAGTAGGGCTTAAGACTTCCATATCTGTGTTGGATTACCTGGGAGTTAACTTGCTTCTCATTATCGCTCACAGAATAAGCTCCCTATTTTTTTTCCAAAACGGACGTTTATGTACAATATTCCTTTTAGTTGTTTTTTCTTTGTTCAATTTTGGTACATGATCACCCTGTGTGTGTGTATATTCTGACCTTGAACACAATAATGTAGCCCAGGTTGCCCTTGAACTGAGAATCTTCATGTCTCTGCTGCCTGAGTGCTCGGGTTACAGATCTGTGCCACAAAGTTTGGGTAGACACAGTGTCTTCCCAGTAACATATATACGTTAACCTGACTTGGATGAAGTGCAATTATATCTTCTGAAAGATCTCTGTTGTAATCACAACAATCAATCTTTCTTTTCCAGTCATATTTCGTTGTCAAGGCTTCCTAGTATTTCTGGTCTGTGTGTCCCATACCCTATTAAATAACCAATGGTTTTCATAATACTGCCACACTTCCAACTGTGTCAAGGGGGCCACATGGATTTTTAAAGACGTAGAGAAACTCACTACGTAGCAAGTGTCTTCTGTACTGAGAAGAACAGTGCAGATGCTTGCTTGTGCGATGCATTCCTGCTGCAAAGACAGGTTTCCTCTGTGCTGCCTCTGTCCATGTGCTCAGTTTCTTCCCTGTTCCCACTGCAGCCAACCAAAAAGAAAGAGGGCAAGTGGGATGCAGTTTTCTCGGTCCATTGCCAACATTAAGCTCATTCCTATTGGAATGAATGACCCTCCAGCATCTGGCAGTCAAATTTTCTGCCTGCCCTAGGGCCCTTTTGCACTGACCTGTTTCTTTGCGGGGAAGAGAGATATCAGGATTTCACAGTTTATACAACAGAACTTGCAAAGCAGGGCCCTGGCTACTTCTCCCTTTCCCCCCAAACCTACACCTATTTTAAAAATAACCTCAAGCAGAGGACGAGATGACTAAGACATCTCTTTAGACTCTATTATTCCTGCTTGGTAAACAAACATTTATCCCACAGATGCTAGGAAGACTCGCAATCACTGTCACAGGCAGAACGCTATTAAAATTTATGAGCCAAAGTACCATGAGGAAATAATTATCAGTAATAATTACTTCCATGGAATTCAGTGCTCTGTTTATTTGAGGCTGTCTTGTTTCAGGTAGTGTATAAGATGTGACCGAAATAATTTGACTCCAAAAATACTCTCATAAGCATCACCAAAAGATGCTAAGATAGAAGAAGGGAACACAAATCAGATGTCTTTGGGAGACAGCATCCCCAGATAAGTTGCCTTCTCTGGAAGGATGCTAGCCACACTTCGCATCATGATAGAATGGGGACAGCAGCTCTTTGGCTAGGGATCCAGTGCAATGTTATAATTATTCTAACTTTCCAGCGGAGAGAGAAGAGGCTTCTGATTTCAGCAGAATCCTGTTGTTGCTATATTGCATCATGCTTTTAGGGGAAAAGTCTTTTGTTGAATTTAAATATCTCATTAAACTAGGAATGCCTTAATTCAAATGGGAAGACCTGCCCACTGTGGGTGGCACTATTCCTTAGTCAGGGTATTCCAAACTGTATACAAGTATATTCTGAACTGAGCACTATTGTGAATAGATTCATTGCTCTCCTTTCTGACTATGTGTGTAATGAGGACGCCTGCTTCAAGCTTCTATGGCCTTGACTTTCCTGCAGTGGTGAATTATGTATTGTATATCATATATTGAACTGTGAGCTAAAATAGACCTTTTCTCCAATAAGTTGTGTTTTATCACAGCAACAGGAAACAAAATAAGACCACATCTTAAAAATAGGTCCGAATAGCTGGATAGATGGCTCAGCAGTTAAAAACACTCAGCAGCTGCTCTTCCAGAGGACCCGGGTTCAATTCCTATCACCCACATGGCAGCTCACAACTATCTGTATTTCTAGTTCCAAGGGGTCTGGCACCCTAACACAGACATACATATGGGCTAAACACCAATGCACCCAAAATAAATCTTTAAAACAAAATCAAAATTAAAAAAAAATGACATCTTGAAATTTGCAGGCAAATGGATGAAACTAGAAAAAACTATCCTGAGTGAGGTAACCCAGACCCAGAAAGACAAACACAGTGGTGTGTCCTCACTCATAAGTGGATATTAGACACAAAGCAAAGGACAACCAGGCTACAATCCTCAGTTTTTTGGCTTTGCAGTTTGCTTGCTTTGCAGTCCCTCTTCACTGTCATTCAATTTGGTTTCTATTCTTGCCAGCCAATGGCACTGTTCATAATACAGCGTAAATTACATCCTAATAACAAACACCAAGGTTCATCTACGCTTGACTGCCTTTTCCATGGACTTATTTCTTTTTGTTTAATGCGCATGCACAGGCACAAACACACACCCACACACGAGTGAGCGTGCATGTGTGGGTGGAGGCCTAGGGTCACTTTAGTTGTCTTCTTCAATCATATTCCCCGTCATTTTTTTGAGGCGGGCTTTCTCTTTGAACCCAGAATCATAAATTTGCTAGGCTGCCGGGCTAATGAGGTCTAGGAATCTTCTTGTTTCTACCCTCCCTCCTCAATGACGCATTCCACAAATGCACGATGCCAGGCTTTTATGTGGGTGCCGAGCATCTGAACTCTGGTCCTTATGCTTGCACGATAGGCACTTTACCAACTGAGTCGATGCCCCAGCTCTCTCCGTAGATTTCCTCCGGGCTCCATGACACCAAGCTTTCCTCTTTCCTCTTTGGCGCTCTGCCCATTTCTTCTAGTTGTCTTTCGATTAATTGTTTCTTTCTCCTGTTAATATTAAGACTTTCCAACCCTTGAATCTCTTTTCAGCCTCTACTTGTTTTCTCTGGGTGACATATTTTATGTCCAAAATTTTCATGACTCGTTCATGAGACCACATGCACTCAAATCAAATTCTAAAGTTGCCTGAAAATTGATAGACTGATCCCTACTCCTGGTATCCTTGGGCATTATGAAGACTTATGTTCCACTACCAACTCCCAGTGTCCTGTTGAAAATCCTCATAGCCTGTATTAGTATATGCCTACTGTTAGCGTATCCACTAGGGGTGACCGCAGTTCAGAGAATTTATGTAGCAGTCACCTTATGGCTCATAGTAGGTGGCAGAACTGTGGTTTGGAGACGGTTCATAGAACCGAAAGTTTGCATTACTTTTGCTGAGTTGGTCTTTCATCTATTGATCACTAGGAAGTTTTGCTATTTTATTGTTCTACATGACATTTTCCTGAAGGCTGGGAAAGTTAAAAGATATCTTGCTCTGATAATTTAAGCACATTTCCTGTAGATGGGATCAGTAATAATTGTGCAATCATTTAATCTTCTGCACTTAGTTTTATAACTTGGTATCAAAGTGACCATTTTTAACTTGGTTCTTATTCTTCTTCTATAAAAAAAATCCAACTAACTCCTGAAAGTTCCTTTGACCCCCACACGCCTGCTGTGTTGTATGTTTCCCCGATAAAGAAATATGTGGATCTGATAAATTTCTAATTTTTCACTAAAAGAGCAACTCCTGAAAATGTGAGAAAGGAGGCCGGAAAGTTATCCTTTGTTTCGTCCCAAAAATAACCACAGGTTCCACCAGAAGCAGAATAGCTGAATATGCACAAAGGTAAGCCTGCCAGCTGAGATCTGTGCCCGTGTATCCTAAGCTCATCAAGAAAGAAATATTAGGGGTTATAAAAGGGTGAGGATATTTTTAACTAAGAGCATTGCCATTATTTGTTAGTTTTAGGACTCCTGCCCTGTACTAGGAAAATCTAAGGCTACACTTGACAGATAGCAGGTCATAAATGAAATGTAATCAGTAACTGACTGTACAGGAAGACTATGAGCAAATGTACCGTATTTTCCCTTTGGAAATTTAGGCATATTGTATTGAGATGAAAACACACATTAAAATGTCTGCTTTGGCTTCCAGATAGATGTGGGGTTGAAAGTAATGATTTCCTACCTTTCAGGCCATTACATGTGACCCGCTGAATCCTCGGTTGTAAATGATCTGTTTCTGAACTCCTGCCTTCATGTGGCTACATCCAATTAATTGCCATGCCGCTCCTGAAAAAGGTTCCCTGCCTCTCTTTCCATGAACTCGTTTATTAGCCTTGCAGGGATTTTGCTTCAGTAGTATATTTAGTTTGCACCCCCTGTGATACTGCAAACAGAAGAATGAGCTCCCTGGGGAAAAACAGCAGGGTTAGGAGAACAAACAAGAAATTAACATCTGGCTTTAAAAATGTTGTTGGTTGTGAAGAAGAAACCAGTAGAGAGATGCTGCTAGCTAGGGTCAGTGGCACTGTTTTCCTAGTAAGCTTTTTATGACTCTGGGAAAGACAGGCTTCTGCCTTCTGCAACAGGAAAATGTAATGTGAAGTCCAGGAAATAATAGCTGTTATTGCTCAAGATTGTATTGAGGCTTAGCAATAAAAACAGTAAGTATAACGGTGTGGTTAGTGACTAGGTTTCATGTGTGTTAAATAGACGAGTTGAGTAATGCGAGAAAAACAGCACACAGAGGTCATAGCTATGAGAAGCAGCAATTTAACAAAGGGGACTTGGGACAATGTCTCCTCTCGGTGCTGCCGTATACAATCATCACCTGTGCATTAGATCGATCTTCTGGGCTTTGGTTTTACCTCCCATTGAACTCTAACCTAAAGGTAAGGTTTCTTAAAACATCTTCCAATTTTAGTATTCCATAATTCCTTAGTAGCTCAATCTAAATGGTTCACTATGTTGAGCCCCATCATTTGCCTGGCAGTCATCGAGTCCCAATCAAGCAAGTGTGTGCTTTAGTAATAACAGAAATGGCTCACAGAAAGAAGTGCTAGCCTCTCAAGTGTAGTGTGCTTACCACAGGCCCAATGCATTGCTATTACTAGCCCATTGAGTACTAGGAACTGAGACACAAAGAAATTACAATATATACCCAACAACATATTGTTGATAAATGAAGAAGCTAGGACACAAACCTAGAGTATCTGTACTATTAATACGCATGCTTCCCACGAGCCAATTGTGAAGGTTAATTTTGAGTGTCAACAAGATTTGCAATCACCTAAGAGGTAGACCTCTGGGCTTGTCTGTGAAGGAATTCAAGTTTTGGGTAAACTGAGAAGGGAAGACGCTAAATGTAGGGGACACCATTTCGTGAGCTAGGATCCTAGACGGAATACAATGCAGGAAATGAGCAGAGCATCAACTTTCTTCTCTCTCTGCTTCCTGACTGTGGATGTCATGTCTGCACACGCAAGCTCCTGCTAGCATGACATTCATAATTTGGTAGGCTGTGTTCTCAAACTTTGAGTTAAAATGAACCCTTCCTTTCTAGAACAACAACAACCAAAAAAGATAACTAATTCATCAACATTGTCCAGAAAAGTCATAGAAATTTTACAATATGAATGACAATGACATACCTGTCTTTTCTACATGGGTTATGAAAAAATAACTTTAAAACCCAAACATTTGAATAGATGAAACTTCGAAAATCTCCATTATTTGTGTAGCTAAAATTAGAAATAGGAGCTTGGGTATGAAAACTCCAGATATGGGTAGATTTCTCCCCAGCTCACAGATGGTACTAATCTGCCTTGCCTCCTTGAAGCATCGGGTCTTTACGTGCCCTTCATCCCTATGGAACAGAGCAGAACACAATTCTTGGCCTGACACTAATTCCACAAGTTACTCTGGGTAGTTGGAACAGGAAGTAAAGATGCCAGGGGATCTCTCACCACTGATTAAAAATCAGGAACTGAGGAGAAATGTTATCCCCTGTTTTTGCTGCCCATTCATTTACAACTCTCCGTTTCCATGCTATTTCTGATGATAAAACTATTCAGTCCATTTTGACTTACATGGAGAGAAATCGTTATAAACCACAGGCTTCTGGGACTCATTCTATCTTTTCCACACTGATAAGAGCCCTGCAGGAGGGCTGAGAGGGTTCCCAGGATCACTATGAGGAAAGGCTGCCCTTGACACTGCATCGGCAGCATACACAGGAGCTTCTGATTTGGCTGTTCGTTATTTAATAACTGACTAGTTCAGAAATCAGCTTATATTTGCAAGAAGTGATTTATGATCAAAAGCGGCTGTCATCTGGGAAACATAATTTCTGAGACAGTGATGGAGGATAGTTTGGACAGAAACAGTGCGACTCACTAGATGACAGCCAGGGGATATATTAGGCGCAGGGGAGAGGCCTCCCTCAGCAGAGGCAGCAGGGTGTCAGCCCATGCCATGGAGTGATTATTAACACTGCAGCAAACAAATTGAGAGATTGCTGAATTATAATTTTGTCATGCAGCTCTCCTAAATGAATGTGTAGAGGATGTATGTCCATGACCAATAATGTGTCTTGCTTCTAATTGGAAAGCTATGTTTCAGATTTATACAGATATATGAAATACAACTAGCTGGAAGTATGAAAAAAAAGAAACATAGCACCAATTATTCTTCAAGTAGAATAATTATTGGGAGTTCTAGAGGCTCTCTAAAGATTACTGAAAAAAAATGAAAGCTCAGCGCTTATTCTTCTATCTACCCACATACACACTATCCATCTAGCCTACAAACTAGTGTTATGGGAACACAGTAGTTCCAGGCAATGAGTTCAAAGAGAAAGAAGAAGGATATAGATCTACTGCAGTCAGGCAAGAATGAAAACACTTGGCGGTCACCAATGTAACTTTCAAATACCGAAAGTAACCAAGCAATGGTGCCTGTCAATGAAGTAGCATTATGGGAACAGCACAGGGGTGATCTTTGGAAAAACTAATAACTTCTCTGGGCCCTGATGTGAAGCAGAAATTAATTGGGAAGTAAAATGTTGAGGCAGAGTTCATGGCATTCCCGAAGATGTAGAACGTGGCCAAGGTGAGTATGGGACTCCAGACACTACTGGTCATGCAGGGGGTGAAGATGAGGAATTCAGGAGGGGAGAGAACAACTCTAGAAACAATCTTCATTCACCTTCGCTTGGCCATATACATATTGTGGTTGGTAAGCCACAGCTGGTCTCGGGGGCCTCTGGACAACCTACCAGCACAGAAGCTCGGGAACCATGCATGGTCTTTTAAAGATCGTACATGAAAGAAGAGAGAGCCTATTTATGTATTCGCAGCCAGGATGCTTGGCTGCTATTTTGGCCTTGTCTTTAAGTGGTTACAAATGTCTAGGTCGTCCCTTGCACCTGTCCCAAGGCTGAGTTAGGGCTCTCTTTCAGCTCTCACATTTTGCCTTAATCTGCCCAGATACTGGGATATCATTTGCTCTGAAAATGGCTACTGACTCAGTTTCCTGAGAGACATGAAAGAATGTAGTTGTTCTATTTCTTTGCAGTTTTAACATTGGGTATATTGTATGGGTGCATACTAGCATTCAATAAAGGTTCATTGGTAAAAAATAATAATAATAATTAGCTGAAAACAGCTAAAGAGGCTTAGCTATTCTGGTGCATTCTGAGTGCATATTACCAGGGCAAGTTACACACCAGCAATCATACAGTGAAGAAATTAACAGTGTCCTCATGGTGCTTGGCAGAATTTCTAGACTGCCATGGACTTATAGAGGAAGAAAAAGGCACAGACATGTTACTGATGCTGCTCATACAGATGGGTGGAGAACGCTGTGAGTGGGGGTGGGGCATCCAGTGAAAATGGAAATCTAAATCAGTTTTCCATGCTCACTAGTTTTATCCCTAGTCTCTTGTGGTCATGGCCCCTCACTGTGAATGAGGGCAGGGCAAGTCATCCCCACACATCACTCACCTGGGTTTTAGTATGCTTGTTAACTAGCAAGACAGTGAGCAGTCATGGCTAACACATTCAACTAGGAGGCACGCAAATATTCTCCACAAGCTGCCCCTTGGCACCTTCTGCTGTGTCCTTTTAACATGTGTAGCATCAGCTAAAGGGAATAATGATTGGGCTGCATTATCCTTTCTACAGATGCAGGCTGTAATTATGAGATCCAGGCCACCCAGAAAGTGTCCAGGTGCAAAGCAGCAGGGCTTCATCAGATCCTCAATCCTTTGTAGAAATTGAACAAAGTCAAATTCAGACTTGCTTTTTGATTTTCCTCTCCCTCTTTCCCTCCATCCTTCTCTCCCTTCTTTCCCAAGGATATGGGAACTGAATCTAGAGCAGCACAAATTCTCTATCACCTGATCTATATCCCTTCCCACAGATCCTCAATTTTCAAGAGATATTAAATAAACCACTTGAGCCAATTAAAAGAAAATTCAACCCTTGCAATAATAAATATCTCTATACACTAGCTTTGTGGTTAATACCATATTTCACCTATTTTCCGATTAAAAGAACACTAACTGCTTTACCCACGAACTTTCCACTGTGTATATCAGCTAACACTTTATGGCCCACGCAACCTCATAGACTTATCTGAGAGCAGATGGCACAATGTTAATTCCAGGATCTGGCTGACTCCCGACCAGCAGAATAAACAGCCAGACTCAGGATTCTTCTCGGATCACGCTTTATTGGAGAGCACTTGGTTGAGGCGGGAGGCGAGAGAGCCTCTAGGTTGAAGGGAGAGCGGGAGGCGAGAGAGAGAGAGAGAGAAAGAGAGAGAGAGAGAGAGAGGTCTAAATGGCGGCTGCTTATATATGGAGATGTGACGCGACTCACGCCTTGATTGGCTGCTAAGTCCCGCTGGCACCAGAGTCCTCGGGATTGGTTAGGGACACCTAGGTTATTGCGCATGCGGGAAGCACCTGGACGCTCAGTCCTGAAGCATTGCCAAATATGGAATTGTTTACCTCCAAACTGCAAGGATGCAAGCGTCATCTTGTAATGGCGTTTATGCCTATGGCTCCCTGCACCAGGATAAATAAATACTATTGGATTTTTAAAAATTGTATAGTGAAGTTAAAGATATGCCCAATCCTCAGAAATAATCACCTACACAGCCTCATATGTGCCTGCTTGGACTAAGCAGGTCTAGAGGTTGGAACTTGCCATTTCCTTCAGACACTAAGTGCTACCTAGCATGTTGATATCACCTTGAATTCTCATCATAGGCACCTTTTCAGGTTAAATGGAGGCAAACAATGGAGAGTAAACATCACACATGATAAGTATCTGACTATAATGCTATTAGTGCATTATGATAACCAGAGTTTTACATATAAGTTTTGATACAAGATCATTCCTTGAGTGTGAGATGAACTTTTTTCTGGTACTCTGTAGCCTTGATGGAAGGTGAGAAGTAAAACACAAAGTCATCAGCGTCTGTGTAAGAAATAAAACTGAATGGTTCATGAAGAACTCTTTGCTGCAGTGTTAATTAACAGAAGATTCATGTTGCCCTCCATATATTTTCATTGCTTTCCCAGTAGCAATGACTTTTTGGTAGAGTGTTATGGCGAGTATTTAACCCAGAACTTCAAGCTTGCTAGCCAAGTTTTCTATCATAGACATACATTCCTAGTCGGATGCATTAATTTAGTCAGTGTTTGCTGGTTGTGTCCTATAGACCATACTGCAAACAGAAAGACAGAGAAGACTATTTTAGTGTCTCCACTTTTAGCAATCACAACCTGATCCATTATTTCTGTGAATTTTGGATTTGTGAAATGAGCTCCTTCATAGATATGGAAGGAATCCCCATATGGTCTTCTGTAATATACAAGGAAGCCATGATCTACATGTACAAAAAGGAATAAAACAGCAACAACAAATACAGAACCTTCTGGTTCTGAAGATCTGCTTCAAGATCCGGACTCCTAATTACCCAAGACTTCCCTTGGAAGACAGGAAAATCTGGAATCTGCTCATTTTCACTAATGTGAAACAGATGCACTGAATGGTGTGTGTTTGTCTGTGTGTGTGTGTGTGTGTGTGTGTGTGTGTGTGTGTGTGTGAAAGATGGCTGCCATGAGTTCATCAAAGTAAACTAACAGACATAAAAGTCCCCAACTTCGGTAGGCTAACAGGATAGGATGTGACTCCGCAGTCATGAGAAATCCAATTCTGATTGTCATGGGGAAGCTCCAGAATAGCCCTTCTTTACAACAATTAAGAAGCTCCCACTTTTCAACTTCTTTATTCCAAAGCCTCAAGATCTTCCAGATAGCAGTGCAAAAAATGATTTTGCACTCAGTACTTGATCATCTTGGCTGTGAACAAAGCAACCATTTCCTTCAGCTTCATTTAGTGAGAACTAGGCACATGGTCTCAACTTGTGAAAAAGAGAATATCCTGGTTAATCACTTCCTAGAATACACCTTAGTTTACCCTAGCACTAGCTGATTCACTGTGAGCCCAGCAATTTCCCACCAACCCAGAAACTAAATGTCAAGAGGGAGGTGGGCTCCATAGAATAGTTCCTGGCTTCTGCTCTGATTGGTTGGTGCCCAACTAGAACAGATTCCTCACTATTTCGTATTACTTAGTCATCCAAATACTTTTCAAGCTCTGTTTTCTATAACAGGAGTGCAGGCCCTTTGTTTGTTCCATCCACCCGGCTAGCTTACACCCAAAATAATCACACAGAAACTGTATTAATTAAAACACTGCTTGGCCATTAGCTCTAGCTTCTTATTGGCTAACTCTCCCATCTTGATTTAATCCATTTCTATTAAACCTGTGTTCGTCATGAGGTCGTGACTTACCAGGAAAGATTTAGCATGATCCAAACTTTATTTTTAGCTTTATTTATGTCTTTAGTGGATCTCTCTGACTCTGCTTTTTTCCTCCCAGAATTCATTTCTGTCTTCTCTGCCTACCTAAGTTCTGCCCTATCAAAAGGCCAAGGTAGTTTCTTTATTCAACCAATGAAAGCAACACATAGACAGAAGGGCCTCCTATATGATTTCCCGTTTTCTGTTTAAAAAGGAAAGGAAGACTTTAACTTTAACATAGTATCATAACTAAGGAAACTATAATAATAACTATCCATTCTTCAACTCCATCACAGACTCCAGAAGGATATAATATTACCTAAGTAAACAGGAAGTGCATTGTAAGCAACTTCCAAAACTCTAGAAATGACAGAGACTTTTTTTTTTGCCTGTACAGTCACCCAAAGTTCTTTTGTACCATTGGGGCATCCATCTTCAGCATATAGGCCCATAGTATACAGCAGACATTTCCATGAAGCAGGAGATTTCAAAGACAATTCAGTCACTTTCTTCTGTGTCCTGCATAATGTCTTGCAGACTCTTTCATGGAAGCAGGAACCCCGAAGGATCATCTCACCTTTAGGCAAGTTCAGCAGTCATCTCTCTGTGGGAATTTTATGTCCAGTTTATGCATCAGTCCAGGCAAGAGCACTTTCTTGCCCAAATGGCTAACCAACGCCATGAGGAGCCTCTTCAATGCCCATCTTCCTCATGAAGTAGATTGGTGCTGCCAGGAGCAGACGTGTCTCATTGTTATGAAAAGCCCTAAGTTATTAAAACATTTTAAATGCCATATTCTGTAGTCTTTGAAAGATATGAAGAATGCCTTTTTAACTGAAATATATCTCTATATATCTAGAAAATCTAACTAACATGACTATAAGCTTGACTATTATAGATGATTATCAATAAACAACCTATATTTCTTAATTATACATTACATTTTTAAATGAACTACACAATCACAATACCTTAATCAAGAGCAGAAATATACATATAACAAGATTGACTTTAGATTTATATCAATAAAGCAAAATCCATACCAATGCAAATTATTCATATCTATATCATATCCCCCTATATATGTAAAAGAACATTTATAAACAATATTTGGGAATATGGGCGTAGTTATTTCTCTCCAAACTCCTTTGTGCTGTATGGGGGCACTGTTAATCAGGTCTTTTATGGTGTATCCTGTGTGCTAGGCTCATCTCAGTTGGAAGTTGAGCAAAGTAAGTTTTTGAGGGTGTTTACAGCAACCTTTCAGGAGGGCGTGGTCTATCATACCGTATTGGCCTAGAAGGAATCCACAGCGTCTCATCCTCTGTTGAAACAAAAGAAGAACCTCTTTTCCAAAGCATCATATCCTTAGACCCAAATTTTGAAGTCATAATACTTTTATAGTATACAATGCTAGTTTAGCTTAGCAGCCCACACAATGAAATGTTGATAACTCGCTGCAGTTAGCTCCTTTACACTCAAAAAATTTAAAGGGAACACAATAATATACAGAATCCAGACTCTCTGTGAATTTTCCATTTTTACATGGCTTATTTTTACTCTATTACCTTACTCTGTTTCTTTAAAGACTTTGCCTGTTTTTTTTAAAGCATTAACTTTATTTTATGACTTTCTATACTTGTTTTCTTTTTTCTCCCAAGCCTACGTACGTTTATCTAAAACTATGACCTATTTAGAGGTCTTTTATGCCTGAATATGTCCTATTGCATTGTCTTTAATTCTCTACTGTCTTGAAGAGCTTCTAAAATGCTAAGCAGCTTGATTGCAGCTGTTCTGGATGTTGGCTCCACTTCTCTCCAATTTCAAAATGGTGGACGTACCATTTCTGCTAGCTCTGGGGCTGCCAGGTAGGAGCTGCACTCAGTACTTTAACTCTGAGAATGAGCGTGCAGCACATAAACTCTTTTTATCTGAGTTACAGCCAAATCTGCCACACAGAGCACTGCGCAGCCTGGAAACATCTCTGTGTATGGTGGCACGAATCCACCATGCTCTCCTGCTTGTGCACACCTAGTAGACCTGATCCCACAGGCAAGGAGCACTGAGCCATTGGCATGGTCTCAGAGTACTTTCTTCCCAATCCTGAGTGGGCACACAAACATCCAGTCCCACAAAAGCCATTGAAATGCTTCATAGCCAGAATTCAAGCTGGCGGCACAGCCCTGGAAGCAGCGTGTTAAAACAGCACGGCCTTTTTCTTGCTGCAGCTGCTGAATCAGGAAAATTTTTCTGCAGCACTCTGCCAGCAAATAGCAAAAAGCTGTGTTAAATTCTGTATTTGTGTCTAGAATTCCTTTTCAAGCCCTCTCAGATTTTACATGGGTTAGTGACCATGTGGGTGACACTCTGTAACAGGAAGAGCAGGCTGCTTGTCATCCCAGCCGCCCCACTAGCTTACACCTGAAATAATCACACAGAAACTGTATTCATTAAAAACTGCCTGGCCCATTAGTTCTAGCCTCTTATTGGCTAACTCTCACATCTTGATTCAACCCATTTCTTAAAATCTGTATGTCACCATGAGGTTGTGGCTTACTGGGAAAGATTTAGCATGTCTGACCTGGCATCTCCATGGCAGATCTCTCTGACTCTACTTTCTTCCTCCCATAATTCAGTTCTATCTTTTCCTCCTACCTAAGTTCTGCCGTATCAAAAGGCCAAAGCAGTTTCTTTATTCAACCAATGAAAGCAACACATAGACAGAAATACCTCCTACACCAGTTTTCCAAATATCCTGTCCCTAACTTGCTTGTATGACCACAGTTTTCTGGTTTTAGGTCTTCTCCTCATGGAGTTCCTTTGGATTTAATGAATATTGCCTTACTGAAATCCTCCATCTTCTGTTGCCAGGATACAGACCAACTTGTTTCAGACCTCCACTTAAAATCAAGAGTCCATCCCTCCTTATTGCATGCTCATGTCCTTTGTGAGTCTCCTAACCACCAAAACGTCCAACATCTCCCGCACAATGCATAGAATCATATTGGTTTTCTCAATCCCTTAGTATCACACTTCACCAAGCAGTACCCATTTCCCTGTGTCTCCTCTCTCACCTCTCTCCTTCTGCCAGCATCCGTCCAACAAAGAGATAGCTCCATCACCACCTCATCACACCGTCTGGACAATATTACATTTCCTGGGATCTCTGAACTCTATTAGCTAAAGTAATGAACACATCTCTGCTAATGTTTTAATGGTCTGCCCATCTCATGCGGCACATTTGCCTGACAGTCGAAGGTAGCTGAAGAGGAAAACTCTGCAGTTCATGCCATTCTTTCAGGAGCCAGAGGTCTGTCAAACACCGTTGCTGCTATTCTTTCCTTGTCTGCCACAGGCTCTGGTTTATTCTTCCTTTTCTGCATTCCTGACTTCCTGCTTTTCTGTCTTGAAATTCACAATTTATATGCAAAGAATGTTCAGTGTCTGATCGTTACAGAGTGAGGGAAAAAGCCCTGCATAATGTTATCCTTGGAAGCTTAATTACATGGATTGAAAATCTCAGTTCATATAGCCAGGAGCATTTTAAATGAACAAACATTGAATCCTGGCTCTTTACCAATTCACGGTTTCTTAAAAAGGACATGGGCATTTCTAACTCTGGTCTTATTCAAATTGAAGATGTAAGATACATTTTGTGCTGATGATTTAATAGAGTCTGCGGAAATAAAGGAAATGGAGGAGATAAAATGAAAGAGAAAGGAGTGGGAAAGGAGACTGCTGTAGCTAGGAAAATAGAGTAGCAGTCAAGATAGATGAAAAGAGCCAAGTATAAAGTTCCAGTTTTTGAATGAAGAACAGGTAATAATGAAGGGTAGATTTAGCAAGAGATTTAGTAACTAAGTGAGAGAGAGAATCTCTGAGAATTTTGTTTATAATTTTTGGACATTTATTCATTTATTGTTTGTGTATGAACATGCAATTGTGAGTGGGCATGTTCACGCTTCATGTGTGTGGATATCCAAAACAATAAAAGTTATCTATATCTATCTCTATCTATATAAATATATAGATATCTACCTATATAAATATATAAAAATATATAGAGATACAGAGATAGATAGCTATATATACATATATGTGTGTGTGTGTGTATGTTAGTTCTTTACTTCCACTATTAGGGTTCTGGAGATCAAACTCAGGTTATTGGTCATGATGGGTAAGCACTTTTACCTGCTGAGCCATTGGGCCATCCCCTGAGAGCCTTTGATGCCTGGGATGATTGGCACTAATCGTTATCAACTCAACACAGAGGAGTTCTTCCATACCTTGATGCATCAGCCTTATTAACAGCTAATAATCATCATAATTAAAGTTGCCAGTTACAACTAGGGAAACTGATTCTCAGAGAAATAGGTAGGACTTTGTTTGCCCAACTATTTATTATTACCTCTGATTCATTTACAGCTGTGTTTTTGTATGTGAGGCACACTAATAACCATAATACCTTGGAAGCTAGTAGTCATTGCTATATAGCTTGTCTTCATATTCAGTCTATAACACAACTGATACAGAGTTGGTAAACTCAAACAAATCAGAGATCCGACTAAAACAGGCTGTTTCTTCCCACCCTGTGTTTGCGGAGTCAAAATGTAGCAGCAAGCAGTGTTTTCATGTAAGCTGGGCCATGTTATGGCTTTGTAAAGGGAACAAAGATCTCTGCTAATTGTTTCACAGAAACATTTTCTTGGTGACGACTGAGCTGAAATGCAAAGTCTTAGCTTATCTCTATGGTTTCTGTCACCATTGGATAAGTCACTATGTGATATTTACTGATTCCTTAGGTCAGTTGTCTTCAAAGTGA
This sequence comes from Ondatra zibethicus, assembly GCA_004026605.1. Lineage (NCBI taxonomy): Eukaryota > Metazoa > Chordata > Mammalia > Rodentia > Cricetidae > Ondatra > Ondatra zibethicus. Next base: position 142,073 of record PVIU01000037.1, on the reverse strand, counting down.
CGGACAAGATGAAGTGATGGGAATAGAGAGATGCTCTTCATTCCAGAGGGTGCACAGAAATAAAACATCAGTGATTATTTTAAAATGTCTTCATGCTTTTAAATCTGTCTTTGTGAATATTCTTTTTTTCATATTCTTTTATTTTTCATTCAAAAATTTACACTTCCTCCCCTTCTCCCAAGTCCCCTCTTGCTCCCCCACTACCCCTCCCCCCCACTTCCTTAAGTGGGGGCAGGGTACCCTGCCCTGTGGGAAGCCCAAGGCCCTCCTCCCTCCATCCTGGCCTAGGAAGGTGTGCATCCATATAGACTAGGTTCCCAAAAAGCCAATACATGCAGAAGAGATAGGTCCCAGTGCCATTATCATTGGCTTTTCAGTCAGCCCCCATTGGCAGCCACATTCAGAGATTCCGGTTTGATCATATGCTCATTCAGTCCTGGTCCAGCTGGATTTGGTGAGCTCCCATTAGATCAGGCACACTGTCTCAGTTGGTGGACCAGCCCCTCACGGTCCTGACTTCTTTGCTCATCTTCTCCCACCTTCTTCTTTTCAACTGGACCTTGGGAGCTCGTTCCATTGCTCTGATGTGAATGTGGCTCTCTGTCTCTATCTCCATCCATCAGATGAAATTTCTATGGTGATGATCAAGACATTCATCAATGTGACTATGGGACAAGGCTAGTTCAGGCACCCTCTCTTCTGCTGCCCAAGTACCTAGCTGGGGACATCCCCGTGGACACCTGGGATCCCCTCTAGAGCCAAGTCTTTTGCCAATCCTAAAATGACTCCCTTAATGTAGATATTTTATTTTCTTCTCCAATATCCAGCCTTCCTCCATCTCCACCCTCCCACTCCCCCAAGCTCTCCCCAGTCCTTCCCTTCTACCTTCTCCTTCCCCCTCTCGCCTTCCCGCACCCCCTACCCCTACCCCCTTTGTGAATATTCTATGCTTTTATGTTTCCATAGTCATAATGTATTAGTATAGTGCCAGTGCATATAATTCACTGTGCGTAAAAAAACTAAATAAATTTATGTTTTAAGAAGACTTTTAATTTCAATCTCAACATAGCTATTAAATATTATTTTACTTAAAAAAAAGGCATCTGTATTGCACCAAGCACCATGGTAGCTGCCGCCGCGAAGGATGCAGTAGTGAACAAGATAAACAGGAGTCTCACAACCAAAGCTCACAGTCTAGCTGGATTTAGTATCCTAGGCCTTAAATCCAAGCACTCAGGAGGCAGAGGCAGGAAGGTCTCTATGAGTTCAAGGTCAGCCTGCTCTACAGAATGAGTTAGGATGGCTAGAGCTACAGAGAGAGACCCTATCTTGAGAAAACAAACCAAAATTCACAGTCTACTTGAACTAGTGACTCTAAAGATGCTGAGTGCTATGTTCGCTTCAGATAGGATGCCTTACCTAGTCTGAGGATGGACCGTTGTGAGCAAAGGTAACTTAGTACCCTTTCAATTTTCCTTTAAAATTGGAATGCATTTTATAATACTCTTTAACACAGTGTTCATAATATCATAGATTATATTATCTAAAGAAAGTTTTGTTTTTGGTTTTTTTGCCTCACAAACCTTAATAAGATAAATGTGCCTTTTTATCTACTGCTGTAGTAGACATGAAATAATTCTATGACTTGTATGGTGAGCGTCTTAGACACCATTCTAATGCTGTGAAGGTGCACAATGACCAAGGCAAATATTATAGGAGAAAACATTTAATTGGGGGGGGTGTCTCTTACAGGTTCAGAGGTTGAGTCCATTATCATCATGGTGGAGAGTTATGGCAGCATGCAGGCAGGTGCTGGGGCAGTGGCTAAGACCTACATCCTGATCTGTCTATGAAAATGTTACTATTATCATTTTGTAGTATAGCTTTCTAGAACTCTTTATGTACATTTTAGACTTATAGGAATAGGTCTATCATGTTTTAAAAATGATATTGTACTCTTACACCCACCATTTTGCTCAATTATTGGAAATCATCAGTTTTAAATCTATTTCATATATATTAAGGATTTTCCTTCTTTAACATGAATAATAGATAATTTCCCCAGTATCTCCTTTATCAATCTTTACTAAAAATCTAAAAATATTTAGAAAGTGACATATGTGTAGCATATAAAATATGCTCAATCAACTGTTCTAATGATTTCATTTTTACCTTTTCAGTTTTTAATTTATATAGCTAGTGTTCTGGGTGAAAAGTTATGCCTTCAGATTTCTTTGTTCTAAATCACTATTACTAGCTCATTGCCCAGTTTCATGTCCCTTTGGTTGAGCAATCATTTTCCCCACTCTTACAGAACATTATTGTTTTCTTCCTGTTATATTTTGGCCAGAGTCTTAAATACTGCTTCCCTTGCATCTCTAATGTAGCTTCGGTTACTCCAGCTCTGAAATGTGGCTCAGTATCTGAAAGGATGTGTTCTCTCTCGTCTCATGGTTTGTTGATAGCTATTACCCTCTATGGCTCATCTAGATAAACTTAAGAAAAGCTCATATAACTTCCAAAATAGAACTCTGTTGAGGTTTAATTTATGAAAACATCCATAGTATCACATTATTGTGATGAGATGTTAGTTAGACATTTAGTTGGTGATGATTATTGAAACACATAAGGGAGAGAAGCCAAAAGTGAAAATTTGGAGCATCATTGGTTATTAGATGATAGTTGAAGTCATAGTCCTATCAATTTCAATGGAAAGAAAAAAATCATAGACCTTGTGTGCACTAAACTCTGTAATATTCCACACTTGTTATTTACTTCAAGTCCCCATATCCATAAAAGCTGCCTGAAGAGCAATGCATTTCAGATACAGCAACTCTAGAAATTAAGCCCCGAAGTTATGCATTTCATATTTCTGACTAATTTAATGTTTTCTGCTTTTGCTTCTCCCTGACCATTGTTCTGCCTTATTCCTTCATGTTGCTCCTTTAATTAAATGTTGCCTTTAAAACTGAGAGCAACTGAAGGCTTTCTGAAGCATTTTTGGATCTACTACCAGCCATGATTAGCCACGTCAACAATAAACTGTTTCTTGAGAAGTGCAATTCACCCAAAGGTAACCACTTATCAGAGTATATCATGAAAGAGCATCTCAAGGTCAAGAATTTATAATGCATTTGCAAAGCTTAGGAAGTGGGAATGAATTTTAAATCCGAAAAAAATTTCAAAGCAGTTGATTTTTAAAATGCAGAAGATTTAAAGACAACTTTTAAAATAAGTTACATGACTTTTCATATATGCTCTTAGTAGTCATATTGTAAATGTTTGAGTCACAGGAACAATTACCACTACAGAGAGAAGGTAGTTGCACAACAGGCTATCAAGTATGCTCAAATTTGAATTAAGTTGTCAACATTAGATTTAAAAAATCATTCCAGCAAATGCCCATTGTGATTAAAAAAACATTAAAAGAAAAAATACATAAACAAGCAAACAGTAGTAAAGTCTGCTTATTGTTCTTCTTTCTGTCCTCTCCTCTCCATCTCTCATGTCCCCAAACTACATCAGATGGTGTTTAACAGGTGACTATCATTCTAAAAATGTTCAAGCGCATTTCACAGTAATGTTTAAGAAGCATTTGTTCTTTGTTTCCTTTCATTTCGTTCTACATTTATTAAGAACCCATTGTGCCCAAGGTACTGTTCTTGGGGGCAGGTATGGTACATAAAAATGCATCAACAAACTTGTCCTTTATGGATAAGAAAAAAATAAAAATTAAAGAAACATATGCTTTAGGAGGATGACCAATTTCATGTATACATATGTCATCTCTTTTGTCTTCTCTTTCTTTTTGATAGCTATTAATTAAAACTAAAGCAGAATAAAGGGAATGGAGAAAACCTATGTACTCAAAGTGTCTTTCTAAGTCTTGAATTTCCTTCTTCTCTTGCCAAACTATGCAAATTAATAAGAACAAATTAAATCCTCTAAAATTCAAACTTACATAACAATGAGGACACAAAGATAGACAACTACTGGGGACATTATAGTCAAGTTTATTCCTGTACTGTCAGCTAAAGATGATCCTCATTCAATCGAGAAATGAATAAGAGATTGGAGGTATATCTCAGTGGTTAGAGTAATTATTTAGCATGTGTGAAGCTCTATGGTCAATTCCCAGCTTTGATTTTAGAAATGAAAAGAAGGAAATGAGTGTGTAGCACTTCACAAGGGATTCAAAGTAGTGTCTATTAAAACTAATTAAAAACAAAGGTGACATAAGGTCATAGAGTGGCAGCAATAAATTGTGTGTGTGTGTATGTGTGTGCACGCGTGCATGCGTATGTGTGTGTGTAAGCATGTGTACACATGCCATAATATACATGTGCAGGTCAGTAGACAACTTTCAGGAGACACATCTAGCCTTCCACCTTGTTGTAATGTCTCTTGTTCAGTCTGCCTGCTGCACTGTGTGCTCCAGGCTTAGCTGGCCCTGGAGCGTCTGGCCAATTCTCCTGTTTCCTCCTCCCATCTCAGAACTGAGTGCTGAGGCTACAGATTCATTCAGCTGTATCGAGCTTTTAGTGTAGGTTCTGGAAATTGAACTCTGGTAATCAGGGTTCAAAGGCTGACACTTTTATCCTGTAAACTATCCCTCCAGCCCAGGAGTTACATGTTTTGACAGAATAGAAACAACTAACGTGAGAAATAGAGGAGGGAGAGAGTAAACTAAATCTCCAGGTTGAGTTGATTTCTATTGTTAATAGCTGGGAGTCAATGGTTTATTTAAATCTGACACATCCTTAGCAGACTAATAAGGAGAACTGAGGTTAGCAAAAAGACAAAGAGCAAAACAAATAAATGAGTGATTGGGGGAAAATATGAAACTGTTCTAACTTTCGGGTTTTTAAGAATTTTTTTCTAGACAAGAAACATAATAAATAAAATGTCATCATAAAGGTAGCCTAACCATTGTGACCGACTGAGCTCGAGCATTCTCACATACCAATGAGCATAGTCGTATTGTCTGCTAGATGAAAGCACTTTAGCTTGCTGACAAAGTAAAATCCACTTCTTACATGGTTTATAAGAGGCACACCAAACAAAGGGAGTTAAAAAGGCAAAACAAAAGAACCCAAGGGGAGAGAAAGGCAAGTACAGACAAAAGCAAAGCAGTTTTTCCTGTGCTTCCTCCACAAAGCAAGATTCAGACCCCAAACAAAAGAAATAGGTAAAGAAAACAGGTTATAATACTCAAGACTTGCGACCTATAACATCTTGACCACAGTCAATAATGAAGTATTGAATGTTTGAAAATCGCTAAGAGAGTAGATTTTAAGTGTTCTTTCAACAAAAGTGATAATTATATGGGACGCAGACTTGTTTATTACCTTGAATTAATGATCCCTCAAAATATACATTTATCAAAACACCGTGTTATGTTCTATAAACCAGTAGAACTTTTGTCAAGGAAAAATAGAAGGCAATAAACATTTTAATTACAGTTAAAATGTGATGCTCAAGGCCGTGATTGACAGTAAATATGTAATAGCTTTCAATATCTCTTCCTCAAAGAGAATAAGCCCCTCTATAAGGTAGAAGTGGGCAGAGGATCACTGACCACGCTGTTAGCTGAGCCTCAGCTGAGTGGCCAAGTGAAAGTTGCATAAACCATTGCCAATGCAGAGGAAGCTGGGAAAGGCACAATGACTCTGGATGTCCAAAGTCGAGAACAGACACATGCAAAGCAGTTCTCTTTAGTCTCTCCAGTTTTTATTTTCTTTGCATTTTGAAGTACCTCGTGATATGCACCATCTCCTTTCGTTAGTAAAAGCAGAGAGAATAAAGAGAGCTTTTGTGCATGCATCCGATGTCTTGCAGTGACAGCAATTAGACAACCTATCCATATTGGCTCTCATGAACCGGTGTAATCCGTGAGAATTTGATAGACCAGCCCTATTACTGCTGTATTAACACACGGGCATTTCTTCCTCTGAAGAATGTTGAAAAGCTCTCGTGTGTGGTCCCCACCTAAAATTTAAAGCTTCAAGCTACTTCCATCTTCTACCCTACCTTTTTATTTTATTATTTATTTTGACACCAGGAGTAAAAGAACATGGGAAGTGGACATTCATCAATAGCTTCCATGGGTTTGATGTAAAACCTCCCTTTTCTCCCATTCTTTGGCACAGAGTGGTGCATGTCTATCCACAGTGGATGCATGAAGGAGTCACTGAGCTTAGGTGGCCTCTAGCTTTCATGACCTTGAGCAGTAGGTTGACACAGTCGGCGAATGTGGATACTGTCTTCTGTCAAAAACAAGCATGTCTGTTCCTCATAAATTCCTTTTAAAATATCTATCTCCATTAAAATGTGAATTGTATTTCATTTCTATCATTAAAGAAGCAAAATATTTATTAGAATAAATAATGGAAACTGAAACATTCTTTAAATTATAGCTTAATGTGAGTCTCTTCATTAGAATTTGCAATTTACAATTTATTATGCTCAGTGAAATAGGGAAGCTCAGACATTGCCAATGAATGCCCCAGAATTCAATGTAGTGCCATGTGTTCATCCACATTTTTTTCCCACGATGTTGCTATTAACAAATATGTCTGTGTGAATGCTTTGCCATATGCCTGGAAGAGTTGGTTTTCCCTAGAGTCACTGTTAATCTCTTGGGATAAAGCATTAGCCGTCTAGAAATGATTTTTGTGCATTTTAAAAAATATTTTCCACTGCATGCTGAACCAAGCCTTAAATCAGCATTAGTGGAGCTGGAAGAAGAAAATTAGAGATAAGGAATGCTCTGACTGGTTTTATGTTAACTTGACATCAGCTAGAGTCATCAGAAAGGAAGAAGACTCAATTGACAAAGCCCCTCCATAAGATCTAGCTACAAGACATTTTTTAAATTAGGGATCAATGTGGGAGGGCCCAACCCGTGGTGGGTGGTGTCATTCCTGGGCTGGTGGTCCTGGGTTCTGTAAGAAGGCATGCTGAGCAAGTCATGTGATGCAAGCCAGTAAGCAGCACCCCTTTATGGACTCTGCATCAGCTCCTGCCTCCAGGTTCCTGCCCTGCTTGAGTTCCTGTCCTGATTTCCTTTGGTGATGCACAGTGATGTGGAAGTGTAAGCTGGAATAAACCTTTCCCCAACTTGCTTTTTGTTTATGGTGCTCCATTGCAGCAATAGAAACCCTAAGATGAGGAAGATCTTTGAGAACTGCTTTTCTGCTGGTGACCTTGCTCTCTCTGCCACTTTGGAGGCAATGCCTGAGCAGGGATTGGCAGTAGTGAACCAAGTCATGAGGATGTGGAAGTAGCAGCAGTTTGCTGACTCCACTAGCTCTACTCCTGAGAGTGACTAATTTCTGGAACAATTGGTATATCTCCTATTCCATGGCCCATGTTTCCTCTGGATGAATTTTCACATTCAAATATCATGGGTGTCCACCAGAGGAAGAGATGCAGCAGACAGATGTGGAAACAGGACACTGGGTGTTAGATAGCACATGAAGATGGAAACCAACCATTTTCTAGTATGAAAAGGGAATTTGGCACAAGTGAGTAATTAGAAGGGGAACGTAATTCTTCCTGTTGTTCTTCCTCTGATGGAGTCAGGTCAGAAAGGACGAAGTCTCAAGAAGCGAGGGCGTTTGGATTTAGTCATTCACACTGATCTCTCGTGGAACAGCTACTGGAGGCTGTACTTCTGCTCTCCCACACTCTCTCTGGGTGGGGGAAGAAGGCTTTGTGCCCTCTTCATGGAAAATATTAGAAAACTTTTGGTAGTTTCCTCTGAAAGGAGCAGGAAAAGCACAGGCATTCTGTCCCACATTTACTTGAGGCCCAAAGAGGATGATAATCCAGATATTCAGAGGAGTACCCAATCAATAGTTAGGACAGTGAAGGGGTCTCTCTCTCTTTGTCTCTCTCTCTCTGTCTCTCTGTCTCTGTGTGTGTGTGTGTGCATGCTGATTTCTCTTATAAAACACAGCTGCTTGAATAACATTTGTAGCAAGTTCAGAATTACCTCTTTTTTTCCCTTTAGTAAGAGGAGATTGTGAAGAAAAAGTCTCTGGTGATATAGACCACATTGTTTGTAACCATTTTGATATGCCCAGAACCTTGGTGTTAATTCTCACAGCAACCCTATGGGAGGGTAGTTATGAGATCATTTCTCAGAGGAGAGAATGAAGGTTAAGCAATTGGCTTAAAGTCATCCTGTGTAACTATGTAGATGACACAGTTATTGAGAGTGAAGCTGCCCAAAGGTTAAATACACCTATAAAAGCTTATTAAATTTGCTCCATAATTCAAGTTCAAAACTGAGCTGAATATTTAAAATGTTATGTGGAGCAAATAGAGCCATAACGGAGATTGTACTAAATTACTTCATGTGTGTGGAATTCTATAATTGACATAAATCTAGATTGCATTGACAGAAGTCAAATCAGTGGATGACCTGACAGAGTGTGGGAGGGAACTGTATTCCATGGGGCATCTGCATATTTGCTTGGGATGGATTTACTGTATTTCTTAGTTGTCCCTGTAATTAAACAACTGTGTTTGGCAAAATTCATGGAAATGTATGCATTTTACCATATGGCGTGGGATTTCTAATTAAATAAGATTATTACTGACTCTTGCAAGCAATACAGCAAGCTGTGTCCCCCAAGGAGATGCAGCCATCAATCCCTGTCTATGACAGCATAAGGCAGGGTGTGGTGGAGAATGTAGTCATTGAATTGCTGACTATTGAAGAAAGAACAGCTAAGGTTACTTGTGTCAAATCATCCTGATTAGTACTTCTTTGTCTACTGTTTAACTACTGAATGTTTTCCTGTATTTAATAGGAACACTTGTCAAAATTATGTTTAGATATACAGAATATGCAAAGAGAGCAATCCAGATATTCTCTTGCTTATTTAATTTAAAATAAAAGAATAAAAGAAGCACATTTCAGTGTATTATGATAGTCACATAACTGCTTTCATTTTTATTTGTGACATTGTATGTATAAAGATAAGGGTTATTAGTCACTTCCTAACTCTACCTGGTAGGAAATGTAGCTTATAAAATTAATATCAGTTTTATTCAAAGGCTTAGAATTAGTAGAACCTTTCTTGGCATAGACAGACTTTCCTGTAGAAACATTACTCGATAAAACATAGATAAAATCTCTTAACCATTTCTTGAAAAATTAATTTTCAATGATATTAGTCATATTTATCCTAAGATATTAAAGTTTGAGATGTTAAAATGCAACTAAGTCTATGTGACTGAGATAAAAATGCAAAGAATCACCCACATGTGTTGGGGGAGCCTGCTCATTTGTTTTCCAGCTGTCCAGACCCAAAATAATTACACAGAAATCTGTAATTAATTACAACACCGCTTGACCAATGACTCTAGTGTATTCATAGCTAGCTCTTACATCTTAAATTAACCCATTCCTATTATTTTATATTTTACCATGAGGCTCATGGCCTATCAATAGGGTTCCAGCTGGTGGCTCACGTCTTTCTCCTCTGGTGGTTACATGGCTTCTATCTGACTCTGCCTACTCTCTTTATATATATATATATATATATATATATATATATATATATATATATATATATATATATATATATATATATATTTCAACCTGGCTTTACTCTGTTAAGTCATTGGCCAAAAGCAGCTTCTTTATTAACCAACGGCAATAAAACATATTCACAGCATACATCACCTCCCACATCACACATATAACTATTGACTAAATGCAAGTAATATTTGGGCCAAAGATAGCAACAGATACTTCACAGAAGTCAATATTAACATGTTAAAGATATTAAAAGACACTTGTCATCAAGTAAAATTCAAACCATAATGGTATTCTCCCATATATCATTATGTTAGAATGGCAGCAGGAAACAAAACAACCAATAACTTGAAAGCTGTACGAGTTGAGTGTTGACAAGGCTGAAGAGTTACTGAAACCCTCACTTCCAAGCAGAGAGAACTGGTGAAATGGTGATATCATTGTGGCAAGGAGGAGAGAACAGCATTAAAACACTTTTATACCTCAGGATTAACAGCGGCAATCTTTTTTTGGAAATGGTAGACTTTGTACCTATTTCCAGAAGCAAAGTGTTTCTGTTGTTGGGCTTTACTGTTGTTCTCTCCTCCCTACCACAGCAGTAGTGGCAGCCACTCCCTGGACACACAAGGCCTGGAGATCACTTGATACAAACAGGCTTTCATTGCAAGAGGGGCGGGGACAGGGGATTGATGAGGGATTCCCCTCTGGATGCTGTGAATACCATTGGTTAATAAAGAAACTGTCTTGGGCCTGCACAGGGAATAGAGGTAGGTGGGGAAAACTAAACTGAATGCTGGGAGAAAGAAGGAGTAATTAGGGAGAAGCCATGGAGCCACTGCCGGAGACAGACGTGTTAAAACTTTGCTGGTAGGCCACGACCTCATGGTGATGCACAGGTTAATGGAGATGGATTAAATTAAGATGTAAGAGTTAGCACATAAGAAGCTAGAGCTAATGGGCCGATTTAATTAATATAGTTTCTGTTTGGTTATTTTGGGAGTCTGGGAGGCCAGGAAATGAACAAGCAGCCTCCTACTACAGGGAATAAGGGACTTCCATAACCATCTTCTCAGTGAGCTCAAACAACACATGACAGTTTACCAAATATATGTACATTGCCTACAGTCACATGAAAGTCTATACACATAAGTTGATCACAGCATTATTTGAATCCTCAATCTGTAAGCAACTAGAATTTACCTCAGTAAATGAATCACTAAGTAAAGTGTTGTGTATCCAGACCATGGAATCCAAGTCATCAATAAAGGTAAATGGACTATGATACACAAAACAGGCTCCAGAGAATTCTTTTAAGAGTATAGGGCAGTCCCCAAAGGTGATGCACCACATGCTTATGTTAAAATAATGTTTAGAAATGAGTAAACTTGGCTCACTACATGCTCAGGGTCAGTCACAGGAGGCTAAGTAAAAAGTGGTTGTGGCTGAGAAAAGCAAGCAGGAGGTATATCCCCTTGGGCCTGATGCAACTGTTCCTGACTCAGTGTCTCAGTGCCAGTACATGGTTGCAATCATCAGCAACAATATCATTAGGTATTACCATTAAGGGCTTCTGGTAAAAAGCACACAATATTTTATATTGTCATAACTGCACACAAATTCATAGTTCTTTAAAAATGAAAATCATCATTCTTTAAAAACTCATCAAGTCATCTCCTCCTTATAATCATCAGTGACTTCCTCACCATTGCCTAAAAGAATTTGGATAATTTGGCCCCAGATATTTCTTTCCATCTCATTCCATCATCTTCACCCTTTAACTGACTTTGCAACTAGCTACACTTGCCTTCTTGCCAGGCCCCAGATACTCCAAGGCTTAAACTTTCAGATGTGACGCCTCTATTGTCTCAAATAGTTAACTCGCTGTTTTGTAAAGCTGACCCAATGTTATATCCTTAATCTCACTTACTTAATGTCTCATAGTATTTTTATAATATGCCAGCTATGCTACAGGCTTTCCATGAATAAATTTCAAACCAAAAGAATGAATGGAAAAGAACATTTACTTATATTTGGATATTCTGGAATAGGGACCTTTGAGAAGTTTTTTAAAATATTTATTTAGTGTGAATAGCAATAGGTTTTGTTATGAAATTTTCATACATAATTTGTTTTGTGATTCTTCTGCCCATTTCCTCTTCCATACCTCTCTATTCCTTTACCTTGAACCCTTAATACTTGCTTTTCTACTTATGCATCACATGTCTCTACCTCCACGCACACTTATGTGAAACTACAAAACATTCTGAAATATTATACTTTTAGAAATTAATTTCTATCAATAATAATAAGAAATTAATAATTATTAATGGGCAATTTTAATGTTCACAAAGGACCATAGAGGACAATACTTCTCACTAAATTATTAAGGGACATAAAGAATCCATTTTGAATTTGCCTACAAGCAAACTTCCCTGTACTTTATACAGTGAATAGACAATGAGCTGTGCAATATTTTTAATTCAATGCTTCTGGCATTTTGCAACACACAGGGCTGAGAGGGTGAAACAGTGAGCAGTTGGCAACTGAATAAACTACAATTTATCGTCTCTCATACAGCAGCGTGCTGTACAATTAGCTCCATTTTATCATATTTGTTATGCTCATGTTTCCCAGAGTCATCTGGGTTTTATTCCAATGTAATTAAACCAAAAGTATCAAAAGCATTTCCTGCTGGTGAATAATTGACAGCAGAGAGTCTTCTGTTCCTCTGTGAGTGGGAACATCTCCAGTACTGAGTATATAGGGTGCTGAAAACAGCCAGAACATCAGGACATTCTCATACTTGAGCATGAATGAGAACCATGTGAAATATTTGTTAAAATGAAATATTCTTGGGCTCTACTCCCAGAGATTCTGACTCCAGAAGACCAAAGTGGGCACAAAAAAATTAACTTTTAACATGCTACAGATTGTGTCTGATTGGCAGGCCAGGCTGTTGGAACTACTCTGAGCTAGACTTAGCTGGAAGCCAGCTGGAGATCAGAGCTCAGTTAGGAGCAAGAAGAACTCCTGTCCTCTGCAGAAGGAAACTGTGACTTCTCCTAAGACAGATGATTGTAAAACTTATTATGTATGTGGTGACTCAGAGGATAATGGAGATGACTCATGGAAAATAGTGCTTCAGACTTGAATGGAGACTTGAAAACAACAGGGACAGTGACGTTGGTGGTACGTCAGACCAGAGCCAAAGATTTCCTTTATTAAACATGAACCTTTAAAAACATTTATCCTAGGGAGACAACCAATTGCAATTAGTACTGGAAAACAAAATTATCTGATACTTTTAGATAGACTACATGACATGTAAATGCACAGTAGAAACAGTTATGGAAAACCATTCTGGCTGTTTACCTAATCTCTCCTGCCTCTCTCTCTCCATCAATTGAATTACAGCAAAGCAATAACTTGGATGAAGGAGAATTAACTTAATGCTCCCACTGAAATAACAACAAGGCCAGGTTTTATATATGGTAGCTGTGTACTTTGTGATAGATTATATTTTCTCAACTTAAAAAATATTTTTATTCTTTATAAATTAATAGGATGTATTTTGATTATATTTACCTATATTCTTCCCCATATCCTCATGCTTCCCTATCCCCTCTAACTTCATGTCCTCATTTTTTTTTTATAATACAGTGGGTACAATGTGTGGGGCCACTCACTGCAGCAGGGTCAACCAACCAGAAGACTCATTCTTAAAGAAAATTCGCACTTCCATTCCCCATAAGCTATAACCTGTAGACGGAAGTTTCTGTCCAGCCCAGTCCTGCAGCCACTCAGTCCCAAATAAAATCACAGAGGCTTGTTTTAACTATAAACTGTTTGGCCTATTAGCTCAGGCTTATTATTAACTAGCTCTTACAACTTAAATTAACCCATAATTCTTGCCTATGTTTAGCCACGTGGCTTGGTACCTTTTCTCAGTGAGGTATTCTCATCTTGCTTCCTCTGCATCTAGCTGGTGACTAACTCTACCTTTCCTCTTCCCAGAATTCTGAATCTAATCTCCTTTATTTAGCTTTTTTCCTGACCATTAACTATTAATTCTTGTTTTGAAAAGAAAAAAAAAAGTCGGGTGGAATGCCCCTGGATAATGTTCTTGTACACTGTAAAGTGTTGTCATTCATATTAGTTTAATAAAACACTTATTGGTCAGCAGCAAGGCAAGAAGTATAGGGGACTACCAGACTAAGAAAATTTTGGGAAGAGGAAAGGTAGAGAGTCAGTTACTCACCAGCCAAATGCAGAGGAAGCAAGATGAGAATGTTGCACTGAGAAAAGGTACCAAGCCATGTAGCTAAACATAAATAAGAATTATGGGCTAATTTAAGTTGTAAGAGCTAGTTAATAATAAGCCTGAGCTAACAAGCCATGCAGTTTATAATTAATATAAGCCTCTGTGTATTTCTTTGGTACTGAAAGGCTACGGGACCAGGCAGGACAGAAACATCTGTCAACAATAACCTGTCCATAGATCCTCAGTTAGGAATGGGGATTTTTTAATCCTTTCCCCTCCATGCTAGAACTTTGACTGGCTTGATTTTGTGTAGGTAACTATGGCTGCTGTGAATTTAAGTCTAGTAGTCCTTCATGCCCAGAAGACACTGTTTTCCTCCAGTACCCCCACCCTCTGGCTCTCAAAATCCTCCTCTTCCCTTTTCTGCTACAGTTTCTAAACCTTGGGAGAGAGGTGATATAGATGTCCCAATTATTCTTATAGTGATGTCATTCTTCATAAACCATCTGTAGTAGGTGACACAACCAGATTCTGCTATGTGGGCCCTTGGAGTCTGCTGTTTTCTAGATTCAATGAAATGAAAGGGCAGAACTGACTAAAGCGTTCCCTTGGACATGTCTTTCTTGTTCCTTGGATGTCAATGAGTTCTGGGTGTGTAGAAGCCAACTCTAAAAGCATTGGAACAGTCAAAACGGAAGATGAGAGGCCCATGGGAGATGCTGGCATCGTGGAGTTTCCTTATTTGTCCTGGGCTGCCTGCCACAGTTCTGTTGCCTAAAAAAAAGGTTCATTTGTTTGGTTAATTATCTGCTCTTGGGGCTTGTTTTATGGAGCCAAATAGAATTGTTAGCAAATGAAATGGTTATCACTTGCTTCCTATATGCCAGAATCTGCTATATGCCCACCAACTCTGTAAGAATTTGACATGCACTGTTTTGTTTAATCCTTACTGCAACTCCATCAGATGCAGTGTTCCTTTTTACTCAAAACTTCTAAAGAGAAGTAATAGTATTTTTTAAACATACCTGTAATTATAACAGAATCCATTTATTTGAGTAAAAATAAGTCTTATTTGTCCTTACCTGACTTCATTCCAAGATAGTGTCTTAACTTTACAGTGATATATATGTTTATACTTTGTAGTGATATTTTATATAGTGATTTTATATATACATATACATATTGGTTTGTAATACCAGTTCCTACCTCCCATTGAGAATAAAATAAGGTGAAATGTCTTGCAAAAGAAACTTGCTTGATTCTTACAACATCTATGTAGGTTATGGACAGAGTGTGATGAGAGTAGAAACGACTCCATTGTAGACTGTGTTGGTCTATAGTATAGAAAAATCAAAGTATATCTTCAAATTAATACTGTATTCCAGTGGTTTAGCCAGTTTTATAATTTTTAATTGTATTTACCCACCTTAAAATCCTGTCGGTATTTTATCATTTATTCTTTTTCTTTTCAGATAAAAGTGATTAGAATATTAAGTGCAGTTTGACCTGAATCTCAGAGATAAATATGAGAGGAATCAGTTTGCAAAGAAACAGTTTTTACTGCCTAGAATTCATTTGACTTTGGGTGTTGAGGTAGATTAGGGTCCTAGGAGACAAACTGAGTCTAGTTTTAAATTAGGTATTAATAGCATTCACCAATTCTAGGTAATTGTCCTCAAAATACCTAACATTATTTGGATTTCATCCCTACCCCTCAGCTAATGATGTAATGAATCTTGTGACCAAGTGGCCTACTGGAAGAGCACGTGACTTTATAAAATCATATCTTCTGAGTCCACATGCAGTTCATGAGGCACAATCAAGACCAAACCATAGAAATATTGAATATTGAAACCCTCTGAGGCATTTAATATACTAGTTTGTAAAATGGGATTGCATAAAATGAGAGTTGGAAGTCGTTCCTGGCAGTATCTATACAATGGTTAGAATTAAGGCTCCCTTATTTTCAGCTTAGGATTCTTTCTAGTTGCCCATGGATTCCGGCGAAAAGTTCCTATTAAATTGTTTTAGGTGGCTATGACAAAATATCAAAGTCTGGGTGGCTTAAACACCAATTTTTCTCTTATTAAAATCTGGATACTTGCAAGTCCTGTTCAGTTCTCTGTGACCAGCAGTTTTACTGGTTGTCAGATATCCATCTTCTTGCTTTGTGTCCTCAAATAACAATAGGAAAGAGGAATATTGTGTTCCTTCTTTCCTATAAAGACACTAATTTCATTGCATGGGTTATATTGTCGTGACCATGACCTAATTACCTCTGCCAAACCCCATGTGGTAGTTTGAATGTAATTGACCCCCATTATCTCATAGAGAGTGGCATTGTTGGAGGTATGGCTTTGTTGGAGTGGGTATGGCCTTTATGGAGGATGTGTGTCTTTGAAGTTTGTTAATCTCAGGATACCACCCAGTGTGTCAGTCAGCTTCCTGTTGTCTGCAAGATGTAGCACTCTCAGCTCCAACATAGCATCTGCCTGCATGCTGCCATGTTCCCCACTGTGATGATAATGGACTGAAACTCTAACTTTGTAAGCAAACCACCCCAATCAAATGTTTTCTTTATAAGAATTGCCCTGGCCATGGTGTCTCTTCACAGCAATAAAAACCCTATCTAAGTTACCCCTCCTTCAAATATATTTGTGGGGAGTAAAGCTTAAGCATGAATTTGGGAGATGAAATTCAGAGAAATTTCTCTAATGATTTTTTTATATTATAAAGAGCACTAGATGTGTATAATTTTATAATTACAGGCTTAGACAACCAATGACCATCAGATAAATCCTTTTTTTTATTGCTGAATCAAATTTCCATCCCAAATTTTAGGAAACATGGCTGACTGTGTATTGCGTGACATGATCATAGCAATGTCAAGAAAATCTATGCCTCAGACCTATGGGAAAGACAAAGCCTTCCCCAGGGGAGGCTCAGAGGGATGGCAAGTCTTCCTTGTACGAATGTTAGCAGTGCATGCAGAAAATGCCTTCCATCAATTTCTTTTCCCACCCCACCATGCTCATGGTCTGAAGATTGCTCTCTACAAAGACTTCTACAAATTAGCCTAACCTGACTCTTTGTTCAGGTATATACAATAACCCTTGCCTCCTTTTTTTATCTGAATGGAATAATCTGGCTTCCTGGCTCAGCAGTGTACATTAACCCTGAATCCTTGTTCAACTGTATATGATAAACCGGTGGAGATTCTGGAGTGTTGAAGCCACTCCACTGAGCCAAGACAACCCCACCCCATCTTTTCCCATCCCAGCTTTTCCACATCTCTATCTGTGTGCTTAACTTTTCTTCATTCCCTTGCTGCCCAAGTTTGGTCAATCCCTGTAGTGTGCTGAACGAACAAGCAAATGTGTTTGCATATGATATCATTTACACTTGAAAAAAAAGTAGAAAATTGCTGCCGAGAAGTAAACTTGGTCCAAACAACCACCCCACCAGTACGTCTGTGTCTATTATACCTGGAAGTCAGTCAGCATGGGTGGTAGGCTTAATCCACACCCTCCACATGATAGAACAATTTCCCTTTGCTTCAAATCTGACATACAACTGAGAATGAGGTATGAATCCAGCTCCATGCAAGAAGATACCTGCACAGAGGCAGAAGAGTCCTAGGAGTCTAGGCCACTAGTTTGGGAACTGGTGTGTCTGGGGACAGATTCCAGTTTGATGGCAACTAGTTTATTATTTAATTTATCTTATGCAAACAGTTGTTTTTAAATTTACCTTAGCAAGTAGTTTGTTTTGACTTTTTTTAAGCCTGTAAAATGAAATTAACAATTTTAACTCTTAAAATTATAAAAGGATCAAATTGTTATTGGAAATCTGGGGAAGTCCCCTGGAATCACATGTGTTGGCAATCACGTGTATCTTGTGAAATGGATTATTAAAAATGCTGCAAGATCCCTGGCGGCGGCAGGCAGCAGAAACGCTGCAGGTCCCCAAGCAGTGGCAGCAGGCCATGTGGCGGCAGGCAGCGGGCCCTGAGAGAAGCAAGTCCCAGGCAGGGATTGCAGTATGAGGAGTGAAGCAGGCTGCGTTCCCAGTGCCCGGCTAGCTTAACTCCCGAAATAATTAACAACCTGTATTTCCTAATTATACATTACATTTTTAAATGAACTACACAATCACAACACCTTAATCAAGATCAGAAATACATATACATATAACAAAATTGACCTTAAATTTTTATCAATAAAGCAAAATTTATACCAATGTAAATTATTCATATCTATATGATATCACCCTTTAAATGTAAAAGAACATTTATAAACAATATTTGGGAACATGGGTGCAGTTTTTTCTCTCCAAACTTCTTCCTGCTGTATGGGGGCGCTGTTAATCAGGTTTTCATGGTGTATCCTGTGTGCCAGGTTGATCTCAGTTGGCAGTTGAGTGAAGTAATTTTCTGAAGGTGATCACGGTGACCTTTCAGGAGGCCATGGTCTATCATACCATATTGGTCTAGAAGGAATCCACAGAGTCTCATCCTCTGTGAAGACAAAAGAAGAACCTCTTTTCCAAAGATCATATCCTTAGACCCAAATTTGGAAGTCATGATACCTTTAGAACATACATGCTGGCTTGGCTTAGCAGCACACACAATGAAATGTTTTCTCTGCAGTTATCTCCTCCACAGTCAAAAAATTTAAAGGAAACACAATAAAATACATAATCCAGACATTCTGTGAATTTTCCATTTTTACGTGGCTTATTTTCTTTTATTTTTTTAATCTATGACTATCTGTACTCTGTCTCTTTAAAGACTTTACCCTTTTTTTAAAGCATCAACTTTATTTCATGACTCTCTATACTCTTTTTCTTTTCTCTCCCAAGCCTACGTACACCCATCTAACACTGTGACCCATTTAGAGGTCTTTTATGTCTGAATCTGTCCTATTGCATTGTCTGTAATTCTCTACTGTCTTGAAGAGCTTTTAAAATGCTAAGCAGCTTGGTTGCAGCTGCTCTGGATGTTGGCTCCACCTCTCTCTAATTTCAAAATGGTGGATGTACCATTTCTGCTAGCTCTGGGACTGCCAGGCAGGAGCTGCGCTCAGCAGTCCAACCCAGAGAATGAGTGTGCAACACATAAATGCTTTTTATCTGAGCTACAGTCAAATCTGCCACGCAGAGCACTGCGCAGCCTGGAAACATTTCTCTGTATGGAGGCAGAAATCCGCCATGCTCTCCTGCCTGTGCATGCCTAGTAGACCTGATAGTGCTGCCTGCCCAGGCAGGCACCAAACCACAGGCATGGTCTCAGTTACTTTGTTCCCCACCCCGAGTGGGCACACAAATGCTCCATAGCCAAAGTTTGCAGCAGCAGCAGCAGGGCCCAGGAAGCCTCATTTTAAAATGGTATGGCTTTTTTTTCTCACTACTGCTGAATCAGGAAAATCTCTCTTAAAGGAGCTATGGCATGCCGCCATCTGTGCTAAACTCTATATTTGTGTCTAGAATTCTTTTTAAGCCCTCTCAGGTTTTACATGGAGTTAGTCGGCCACATTAGGCAGCCAATCTGTAGTATGAGAAGTGAAGCGGGCTGTGTTTCTGGCACCCGGCTAGCTTAACTCCCAAAATAATTACACAGAAATTGTATTCATTTAAATTACTGCCTGGCCCATTATCTCTAGCCTCTTATTAGCTAACTCTCACATCTTGATTCAACCCATTTTAATAATCGGTGTGTCACCACGTCATCATGGCTTACAGGGATAGCTTCTAACCAGTGTCAGATCTCTCAGCAGGAGAATCATGGCGGCAGCCACACTTCCCTTCTTCCCAGCATTCTGTTCTCTTTTCCCTGCCTATCTAAGTCCTGCCCTATCAAAAGGCCATACCATGTTAACAGCTCTCTGTTGCAGATATCCCACAGTTCTGGCATCTCCAGTATCTTTGGGTCCCCAATGCAATCCAGGCTTCGCCTTAACAACTTTCATGTAATGGTCCCTCTGGGATTCCATGCAGGGACTCCCCTGCCACATGCCTGGCCTCAGCTTTCCTTAGCATAGAGGAAAATTCCACAAGTCCTTTCCTATATCCTTCTTGTCTCTAAATTTAGAGCCCTGTGACCAAAGCTGCCAAGTGCTTCTGCTTGCTGGAGCTAGAACCTACCTGACTCCTTGAATTACATTTGCATAAGCTTACTGCTGTTGCTGGTTTCCCTTGCTGATTAAGCTTTTCTTGATTCCTTTTCACCTGTTGGATGCTTAGCTCGTTGGGGTCTTACCCTGGGGTTATCATTCCCTTTAAGCCATTCAGCATCAGGTTTTTCTTTGAGCTTCTTAGCAGCTTGAGCATAGAATTTGGCTCCAGCATTACATTTCCTGATTCTCTTTTTCTCCAAAACCTGTTCATTTTGTCTTTCTTTTTGCCCTGCTTGCATATTCTCATTGTAGGTCCTCATAAGAGTGATCACTGAACATCACATTAGAAAGTCAATACTAGACTGTCTTGAAATCTCCTCTGCCAATCATCTTAATCCAAACTCTTCAATTCAGCCTTCATCAGATCCTCAGGAGAAGGGCAAATAGCTGCCTTCTTTACTAAAATATCATAAGAATGGCTGGTGTCTAGGTCACTTTCTCTAGACACCTACTAATATTTTTCCCTTCTGAAACCTCTTGAGCTGGGCCCCACAATCCAAACTGCCCTCAACATTCCTACACTTCCTGTTCTTACTAGGATGGGCCATTAGGCCCTGCTTAAAGCATTCAACCACTTTACTTAGTCCAAAGTCTTCCATCTTCCTCCAAACACCAGCATTATCAGGCCTGTCACAGGGATGTCCAAGTCCCTGGTTCAAGCTTCTATCTTAGTTACTGTTCTACTGCTGTAAAAAGACACCATGATGAAGGCAGCTCATAAAAAGAAAACATTTAATTAGGGGCTGGCTTACAGCTTCAGAGGGTTAGTCCATTTTCAATATGGTGGGGAGCATGGTGGCAGGCAGACAAGCATGGTGCTGGAGAAGGAGTTGAACTACATACTGATCCATAGGCAACATGTTGAGAGATAGAGGCACTGGGCTTGCTGGGGACTTTTGAAACCTCAAAGCTCACTTTCAGTGACACACCTCCTCCAACAAAGTTATACCTCCTAATTATCACAAACAGTCTTATTAAATGGCTTGCAAACATATGAGCCTACAGAAGGATCCCCGTTCAAACCACAACACTGGGGAAATTCAGATCCTCTGTTGGGGTTATTAGTCTCATTAATAAAAAATGTAACAATAGACTCAAATATAAGGTTGTGGTCGATGTTATTAGAATTTAAAGAAAACCCCCCAGCAAGCTGGAAATCTCTGAAGCTTCCCAGAGGAGGAAAAAACAGGAGAAAAACCATATTGTTTGAGTTAAGCTGACATACGGGCTCAGCCACATAACAGACAAACAGCTACATAGTGGGGAGAGCTTTAAGGAACTGCTAAGAAGCCTGGATGGCCAGTGAGGGCATGCTTAGGCTCTGGCCAGCATCCAAAGAAAATATATAAAAGAGAAGAAAAGAAGAAAGTTTTACCCTTCTTTTTAATTTTTTTATATTGAAAATAGATTCTTCTCTGATACAATACACCTGACTACAGTTTCCCCCTCGTTCCAGTCCTCCCAGCTCCGTCCTCCACCTGCCCTCTCCTCCAGATCCACTCCCTCCCACCCCCGTTTCCAGTCCACAAAGAGCAAGGACTCAATATGGCTAGCACACTAAACATAAACTCCTGGCTGCTGTGCGGTGATCACACTAGGGGGCTTTCTAAAGGAAAGAAAGCTGGGATGAAGTATGACAAGCAAATGAGCTGGTAAATCCAGCTGGCCCACCCAGGTGTCCAGGTACCCATCTTGGCTTTTATCATGGGGTCAGTCACGTATAGCTTTTAGTCAGAAGCACTCTTTAATGAGACAATGAAGAAACAGGAACTAGAACTCTCTTCTGACATTCCTGGCCTCCTAGAGGGACAATCTCAGAACTGTGGCTTTAGGGTCTTTGCTCTGCCTGAACAGTTTCTATCTTCTGTTCTCATCAAAGTTAATGGTTCACATAAACTAAAGTTAGCTGATACTAAAGTATCATGGCCTTTTCTGAACGGTTCTGGAAATGACCTATGGTGCTAGTACTTTGGGTTTTGAAATAATGTATTTATTAAGTATACAGTAAATAAAAGTGAGTTAATATAGAGTAAGTAGCGGAGGGAACAGAAGGATAGACAGCAGAATGCCATCAAATCAAGAATGAAGCATCCAGCAAAGATGACAAGTAGCTTGACTGAGAGAGCAAAGTTAACATCATCGAATCAGGGCTTAAAATACAGTAGAAGTTGACTGGGGATGTTGAGGCAGTCGGCGAGCGTTTCCATGGTGCTTCCAGCCTTTCTTTCTCACGGCAGACATTTTTATATCGTGAGATAAACAGTAGTAACTAAGCTTTATAGAAATATTTCTAGCTGTTTACAAGGGCCCTGTGCTTTTGATGGCCTCATCTTCTTACTACTGTTTCCTCCTCCACTAGAGGCAGGGAACCAGCCTGGCCCAAGATAATGGGTTTCAGAGGAACAAGGGAGGATTTCCTCACTTCCTGCGTACACATTGGACAATCTTATATAACACATGACAGTTTCCCAGTATAATTTATATTACACAATCATAAAATCTACTCATCCGGGCAAGTCAGTAATCAAAAGGTCATCCAAAGATGAACTTTTCACACTCTTTGGTCAATCCTTTCTTTGTCATCTTTATTTTAAAGATTTGCCAAGGCACTACTCAACCATTGATACTCTCTATATGAATGGTCTGTTATAGACAGCCTCACAACTCATCTCTAAGATCATCTTCATCACTCTCGAAACTGGTTTGATTAAGGGGGATGACATTCAGTCTCTCCAGAAATTTAGAAGCAGCTAGAAGAAAACAGCAGGACATACCCATAGGCAAGGACTTTTTGAAATGGAGTAGGGGGTGGGGACATGAAGGGCAATAGACGGTGACACTTTTTACAGTGGATACTCTAAGTGAAGGAAAATGTCTTCCAGAGCCGATCACTGTATACCATGAATATACAGTAATGAGAAAAGACTGTGATGACAGCTATCTTCCCTCTGTTCTAGGGGCCTTTGGAAAGGCAAATAGTGATAGATTCATCTATTTTAAACCTATGTATACATCTTAAGAACATATTCCCAATGATGGGTTGGAACCGTTTTTAAACCCTGGCTCAGATACAGCTGAAGAAAAAATGTGCTAAACAACACAGGGATTTGCACTCAACATCTGAGAAAAAGGCACGTTTGACATCAGACTCCCTGAGCTGTGTTAAATGTGATAACAATCCTCATTAGCCAAATCTGATCGCAATCTGGCAAATAAGTTATGTAACTATGCATGGCCAACATAGCAAGTTGAGGTGCATGTAAGGAGAGAGGTGTGGAAATGTTTTAAGACACAACCCATGTATTTATCACCTCAAAAGTGGAGATTATACAAAATTTCACTTCTTGTCTGAACTGTCCGACCAACGAATAGCTAATAATTTAAGCAGAGTCTTTGTGTCTAATTTGCACGACAACTGAGAACTTTGTGATCATTGATTACATCGTAGAATCTAATCAACATTAAAGTGAAAACCAGAAGCCTTGGTCTCATTTCCATTACTAATTTAGCCCGACTTTGCTCTGATAGCTCACAGAATACTCTCTGAGTATGATTCCTATCAGTATGGGACGACATCTACAAAATTATACTCGTGCCAAAGATTAACCTTGACTGCATGGTTGAAACTAAGAGGGCTCCTGCACACCTTGGTCAACCGGTGCACCAAGCCGACTAGCAGACCTGAATTCTCAATTCTATTTGAGCAGGTTGGCAAACACTGTGGGCTTCATGTCAAGTGGCTGACTGAGTCACTTACCTCTAAGGCAATGGTTCCCAAGATAGGATAATGAGTGTTCTTTATATACCCATCAGTCATATGTGCCTCATATTTTGGGAACGATCTGTTCATTTCATTTGGCCATATATTGACTGGCAATTGACTATTTGAGTTTTTGGTGTTTGAATTTTGGAGTTCTTTTTATAGATCCTAGATATAGATCCTAGATATTCTTTATAGACCCAAAAGCAAACTTCTAGAACACTGTATGCTACAGGACAGTCGCTTAACTACTGATCATAGAATAGTATGTAAAGCAGTGGTTCTCAACTTGCTAATGCTGTGACTCTTTAATGCAGTTCCTCATGTTGCAGCGACCACCAACTTTAAAATGATTTTCATTGCTACTTCATAACTGTAACTTTGTTAGTATTATGAATAATAATGTAAGTATTTTTGAAGATAGACGTTTACCAGAAGGGTCATGAGCCACTCACTGTTTTAAGGTCTTCTTCAGTGTGTGAACATTATATACCCCGTGAGTCTCACCAGTGACTGCTTTTTCATTGTATGTTCATTCTTCTCCTGAGATCCATGAATGTCAGACACTGTTTTAAATCTCATGACCACTTTATCATATTCTCTTTGAAAAATGAAGAAGTGCGTATCAGGAGCAACAAGTCTTTGTCTCAACCTCACAAAGCCAACAAGAGGCAGGGTGAGGCTTCAGAGCGGAGGCCGGCTGGGGTCTGAAGCCTCAGTCTTTCTGGTTCTTCCTAGCCAGGATTCTTGGGACAAGTTTCTTATTTTCCATCATACTTCCTGGACTTGAGACATTGAGCTGAGAGATATCGTCTTTGGAATTGTGACCATTTAGAAAAACTGTTCTCCTGGAACAACTTGATGTAAATTATTCTCTTATCAAGTAAATGTTACCTTCAGACAAGTCCTTCCTAGCTCTTCATCTCAGTCCCTTAGCAACAGATGTGCAAGTCACCAGCTGTGTGGGTTTTAAAAATAACACTTCAGACAAAGAATTTTGGATATAATTTACACGACTCCAATTCACGGGAACTCACATTTTCATCAACTTTTGGATGTGTTGATATCCTAAATATTTACTGGCTTCATTTTCATAAGAAATAAAAAGCTGATGAAGTACAGTTGATATTTAGAAATATTGAGTGTAATCTTGGGCTTCCACTCAAGATTGAGAAATTCAGTAATATTAAAACACTAAAATAGTATGTAAATAAACAAACTCTAAAAATAGCTCCAATGATAACTAAATACAGCTTACCATTAGGTTCTTCTCTTTCATTCATCCAAGTCGGTATGTCATGAACTAGCTGCCATCATGCAAAGAATTTATGATAAATGTTATGCCCAAATCCACGGGGTCCCCACAAAAGCCAACAAAGGAGACCAAGTCCCATATGTAAAAGCAAAGAGCTTTTATTTTAATTAAGTTTGCAAACTTGGTCTCTCAGCATGTCCAACATATTGGAATATCCAGAGAGCCCCAAGCTCAATTAGAATTGGGTTTTTATAGTAGTGAAGGTGGGGTTGAGGGGTCTCTGAGGTTCAGGACCCGTGATTGGCTGACATTTGTCTAGGGGTGTCCTGGTGAGGTGCACTGGCAGGTGATCTATCTGCAGAGATTGGAATGTCAGGCATTTCCTTTGAATGGTCTGCTCTCGGATGGGGGTCGGGTAATCTCAGTTTATGTTGTTTTCCCGCTAACAGGTATTGCTTCAGGGTAAACTACTGAGACTCAGGCCTCTTATTTAAATCTATCATGGCCAGAGTCCCAAGTGATAATGGTTGGAAGTACTTCCTTTGGGTGACCTGCCCAGACTTAGATTATCATGGCTGGCCCCTACAATAAATATACCTTAAATATGTCATACTACATTAAAATTAAATTAAAAGTAGATGTTCCCAGCATTTTTAGGATAATAAGATAAGAGTAAGAATAGCATTTACATGAGAAATCCTGAGTCTTGGGTTCTCCAACCTCACTATTGTCTTCTAAATTAGCCTTACAACCTCAGAGGTTCACTTAAAAGGCAAGCACATTCTCAACATCCCTCCATCTGGAGACTGAAAATGTATAAGAAATCACAATTCACTAATAGCTATGAACTTGTAAAGATTTAGATGTCAGCACCCCTAACAATAAATGCAAAATGAAATGTCAATTAAATTTGAGTCATCTAAATCAGGCCAGAATCCAGGAAATTAGCCCTGGTGTATATAATTCTCATTATACTCTTCTTGGAAAACCTGTTACTTTTTAAATACTTTCTAGGTTTATGAGATAAAATGAACAAAATTATATCTATTCAAGGTGTACAATGTGGTTATTTATGGCACAAATGCATTATGAAATGGTCATTCAGCCATAAAAAGAAAGAAATAACATGTAGCAATATGAAGAACCTTGGTTCTGATAAGCCTCTGAGGTCTGTGGATATTCTGAGAGAACACAACCCCTGTTGTAATAACACTCTGTGCGTTTCTAGCCCTTAATAGTTATAGTTCTAGGGCAAGAAGAGATTCAGCTCTGCTTTATAGTCATTATTTGTTGGCTTCTGTTGCTTTCCATCTATTTAGTTTTTGAAATTGCTATACTGAATAAATAAATGTTACATTTAATTTTCACAAACATTTCAGGTATTGAAGTTGGATTTCTTAACCAGAAATTACACTTATATGTTAAGGTTTAGCATTGAAGAATTCAGTGCTTTGCTTTCACTCAGAGTTTGTACCAACAAGGAAGAGAACATGGTAGAAGACATAACAGTACATTGAAAAGGCAACATACCAATGAAAGTAAAAATTAAATGTAGTTTTTAATTGTTATTTTATAGAAATTGTTTCTTTTGAAATTAAAGAAAAATTGAAAGAAAAACATGTGTGTTACCTCAATTTCTTTCCCTGGGGCTCAGAAGATCCCTCTGAGTGCAGTCGTTAGACCTGGTAGTAAATTCAACACCTTTTGGATCAGATTGGTCTTCCTATGTTGAACAGAGAACTTTATCACAAGTCTTGTGATGTCTCTCAGAATCACTCTCTCACACTCATTCATCAAGCAAGGCTTCCTAAAAATGTGAATCTGTCCCAGGATCTACCTTTTGTCAAGACTCCATCCCGTTAACTGCCTTGTGCCTATCCCATGCCATTACTTTAGGCTGTTTGGGATTCCACTGCAGATGTCATTAAATGTATCTCCTTAGAAGGGAAGCACCTAGCTTTCTCCTCATATAATGCTACCGTCTGCCCCCCATGGACCATACTCTTCCTCCCATCCACCTCTGCAGGAACACTGCTCAGTAAGAAGACACTCTTCATGCTCACTTGTAAGGCTATATTTAAAGCATTCTGTATACAGTAATTTAAATGTCCATCTGCTGATCAGATTTTCACCTTTGCTCCCTTTCCATAATGGCAAGGAGTCAAGCACAGCAAATAGAAGTCACAGCTGTGCTGAAAGAGGAGCAAATGTACTTCCTGTCAGAGTCTCCCACCTGAGGCCATTTGACTTTCTTTTTTGGATTTTTTTTTTTTTTACTCTTTTAAACAAAAGAGCATCAAAAGAAACCGAAGACTTGACTCAGTAACATCTCCAACTGTTAGACAAACCACTGGATTTGGTCATGTATAGTGTAGGATTTCTGTTATCAATATTTTTGTTCGAATCTGTGACAGTCTGCCTTCTGACTTGCTCTCTTTCAAGTGACCTTGAAGTTTCCCAATAGTGACTCCTGCTGACATCGCTTTTCTCTGCCACGTGGTTCTTCTGTGCGGGCTTCTTTCTGTGCAGCGCAAGCCTCGCTCTTTTTGCAGGTCCCCATCCAGGTTAGGGACTCCCTTATGTGCCCTCACTCTGCTACACTGTGGAAGAACAGACCTCTTTAGACTCTGCTCTGCCAGCAATCTCCTTTGGCCAGCCCTGACCTGGAAGCTTCCATCAAAGAGAGATTCCTGTGTTGTCTGGAGGAATACTGATTGCTCTTGCTGAGAAGTTCCCATTCACGTTTACGCTATTAGAAAGTAAGTAATAATGGGGGCTGGAGAGGTGGCTCAGCAGTTGAGAGCACTTGTTCTTGTAGAGGACCTGTATTTGGTTCTCAGCACACACATGGAGGGTGACAACCATGCCTAACTCCAGTTCCAAGGAATCTATGTCATCTTCTGACCTCCAAGGGTATTAACATGGCACCCATTATATACACACAGGCAAAAACACCCATGCACATCAAAGTAAAATAAATCTAAATCCAACCAAAATAAGCAATAAGCAAATTCCACAGAACTCAGACGATTTGCTTTACACTGTGAAGAACCAAGGCCACTCTGAACTCTCAAGACCAAGCTAGGCTGGATAGAAAAGGACAGAAAATTTCAACTAGACATGAGAGATATGTTTCAGGAGCTCTGCTAAAATTCCAAGACAGGAATTTGTTTTGTTTTCTTCTAGCACAAAGATTTGTTTTTAAATCATGTGCTCAAAATTACCAGTGCTCAATGTTTGCAGGCTTTGTTTCTCTCCGCTGGTTTAGCAGGATTGCTGTAACATAGTACAACATGAGCTTTTTTTCAGTTCTGCAGGTCAGGCTCTGAAATTATGCCGTCTGTAAGCCGTGGGAAAACCTCTCTCATAGGTCTCCTTCTGGTGTCAGTTGCTTTCTTGACTTGTGGCCATTTAACTAGTTTTCAGCTTCTCCTTGTGTGTATGTCAGGTCAAACTCCACTTCTTGTAGAGATGCTGGTCTTCCTGGTTCTGCTTTCATAGACGATGATTCTGATTCCACTGGTTACTTTTGTAAGTGATCCTGTTTTTAAATAAAATGACATTAGGGGGTACCGTGGGTTGGTATGTGAGACAAGACAATTCATCCTGTAATTTGGAATTTAGCATGATCTAATCTTTATTACAGGAGATTCAAGTGGCTAGCTAGCTTTATACTTGCCTCCTGTTATCTTTCTTCTGTTTCCTTGTTTATGTTTTCTTTTGCTTTCTTTTTTCTCCATCTGTGCCCCAGTTGAAATGGATTTGGTATAACGGAGAGGATAAGAATAAAGATTTACCTAAATATGTAACTAAAAAGTCTTACCCAGCCTAGCAAAATGCCCAGACAAATGTAAGCACTCAGACACATTTAAGACTGAGTCAAAGCACTGACCATAGAACTTAGTTGCTGATTTTCCAATTAGATGACATCTCTTTGAACTGATGAAGGGAGAGAAAGCCACAAAGTGGTTCATGGGTTCTGAAAAAGTTCTAGAGAAATCATAAGCTCACAGCTGCAATGATCCAAAAGGCCACTGGAGTTTGAAAAATCATTTTCTGTACTTAATGAAGCAAGTGAGTATGGCTCCAGAAAACGTCCTTGCTCGGAGATGAACTCTGTGTCCAGACTGACCTTGACACATAAATCCTCACGCCTCCTCCTGCACTGCTGGATTACAGGCTTGAGGCCACATGACTGACACGTATCTTCATTTTTAACCTAGAGGACAGAATAATAACCTAGCTTTGAGGCTTTTTTTTTTACACTTTTTGAGACTTTCATGCATGGATGCTATTATTTACCTCGCTTCCACCCTACCCTCTCCCCTCCATTTTTAAGACAGATTGCAACTTTTATTGGGAGACATTAGATGATTTGGGTGAAAGGTTGCCCTCACGTTCGTGCCTGTGTATAGCGATGGTGAAGAGAGTCAGCAAGAGAAGGAGGCCTAAGAGAAGCTGTAGACACTCGCAAAGCAGCTGTAGAGAGATGATACTAAACGGTTGCTTCAGACCCCTTTACACGGTAGGGAAAATCCTATTCTACAGTGCTAAATTCATAAACATTTCCTTTTTAAAATTTCATGAGTTATTCATTTCCTTGATCTGTGATCATGCAATCACACAATAATCAGCATAAAAATGGAGACAAGCATTGATTCGAGAACACTCTAATCACTAACTCCTACTCCATTTTGACAGCCTAATTGACTTGTTTAGTAAGGTTTTTGAAACATGTGAGGTTTCGGAATATCCTAAAATGTTATTATTGCATATTTTATCCATCCTTGCAACTACTATGTGATGAGACATCGCTTTTACTGAAAAATATTTGTTTTCATGCAATAAACTTTGATCATGCTTTGTCCCTCTCACAACTCCTCCCCATCCTCCTCTTCTCTGTGTCCACCCAGCTCCAAGCTAGTTCTTTCTGTCTTCAAAAAAACAAAAAACAAAAAACAAAAAAACCAAGAAATTCATATACACACAAATAAATAAAATAAAAACTACAAAATTGGAAACCAAAATACAGAAGCAAAAGACCAATAAACTGCCCAAAAAACAAAGCTACGTAAGATAAAAAGTCTACAAAAATACCACTGAGTTCATCTTGTGTTGGCTCCTGGGCATGGGGCCTACCTTGAAGTATGGATCCAGTGATACTCCATTGGAATTGACTAATTTTTTTTTTGTCTTTAGAGCAGGTACCAATTGCAGATAGTTACTTGATGAAGGATGAGAGTAGGTATCTACTCCCCGCTGCCAGCACTGGGATCTTATCTCGCTTGGAGCTGTCCACGCTGCCACAGTCTCTATGAGTTCATATGTGTGTCGGTGTTATCGTGTCCAGAGACTACTGTTTGTTTGGTATCATCCATCACCTTTGGCTCTTACAGTCTTCCCCACTCCTCTTCCATGTAGGTCCAGGAGCCCTGGGGGGAGGGTTTGATGAAGAAAGTCCATGTAGGACTGAGTGCTCCAGTGTCTCTTCCTCTCTGCTCATTGTCCAGTTGTAGGTCTCTGTGTTAATCCCCTTCTACTTCAAGAAGATTATGGCTGATCAATAAAACTAATGACAGACCATGCTGTTGAGGATGACAGGAAGTAGAACATTTATTCATCACTGGTAGGAGTGCAAACTTGTACAGCCTCAATGGAAATCAGTGTGGTGCTTCCAAGTGGCCAAGCTAAGCCACTTGGGCATATACCCAAAGAACTACATCCTAGCACAGGGATGCTAGCCTCATCCTTGCTCGGTCAGGCTCTGCTCAAATTGACAAAAAATGCAAATAGCCTAGATGTCCATCAACTAATGACTGGACAATGAAAACACAGTATATTTGCACAATGGAATATTATTCAGCTGTGAAAAAAATATATTCTCAGGTAAATGAATAGAGCTAGCAAAAACATCCTGAGTGAGGTAACTCAGATATAAGCATTTTTCTTAAGGACAGGAAAGTTAAAAAAAAAATTGCAAACTAGCTATTAGTGGATATTTGAAATGAAAGCTGCTTGAATTATGTTTGATATTTACGGACATATTTATAAAAGAAATATGAACTTGAAATGGTTTGTGAACAGCTGAAATTGTTATGGTATAATTTATATCCGTATCCCAAGTGCTCACTATTACATACATGCAATTTGAAAAAGCCTATGGTGTCAACCGATGACTAACCAGTTTCTTTAAGTAAAGATATTTCATGTGACCAAACAACATGATCAGACTCCATGAGGGTGAAAAAAACCATACGTCTATGAAGTGGTCACCTCTCAAGAAAACAATTGTTTTTGCTTCTTCGTCTCATCTTCCATGAATATCTTGTAAAAAGCTGTCTTCTGAAAGGAGGTCGCATCTTTCGGTTGTTGCGATTATTTTCTTCACTCAATGGGAGATTTATTTTAAACTGCATAAAAGTTTAATGCCGCTCTTTGGTTTGGAAATTAGATTCAGAACCAGAGACCGCAAGTTTGAGTCAATCAGCAAACTTGGCTAGGCTTTCTTTCGCACAGGGAATTAAGCGGAGCGGGTGGTGCCTTCTGTTAGAGAACAGCAAGTGCAGCCTTCAGGAAACCGAGGTTTGGAGTTGGCACAGAAACGGACGCTGAGCTCATTCTCTTCGGGTTTTAGTGTGTCAGCAGATTTTCGTGTCATTCAAATTTTTGCTTATTTCTCTGAGAATCTCAGTTTGCTCCCTGAATCTTTTAAATAGATGTTGGCCACTAACTTAGAAACTGAATTAAATAAGGGAGTCGCCTTGTGTATAAATGGTTGTGAGGGCAATGTGTCCATAGTCAAAGAAAAGAAAGGAGTTAGTTCATTTGTGAATAAGCACTAAGAACTTCCTCATCCAGAGAGGATACACCATCCCAGATACACTGCCAGTCAGTGAGCTCTTTGTTCATTGGACTATGGCATTCTCCTTTAAGATCCTAGATACTGACCAAAAAAAAAAAAAAAAAAAAACTGATTTGCCAGGTCATTTGACCAAGGGAGCTTACTATACTTAAAAACCATATCAGGGACAATTCAGAAAGATCACACATTCACACATTTCTAGATGTGTGAGGCTTTATTGAAATGAATTGTGAAAATAAAATAACCTTGATAATTGTATGTTATACCAAAACAAAAGCTAGTAAGCAACAAATTAGGCAGAGAAACAGTTTTCTCTGTATTGCCATGGATATAATTAATTACTGCAAACTCAAGGCTTTAAGTGTTGCACATTTATTATTTTATAGTTTTCAAGGTCAGAAATCCAAAATCAGTGTCCTTGCCCTAAGCCAGGGTGTCTGCAGGGCTGTGTTCCTTCTGAAGGGTCCAGTGCAAAGGAAGTCGGGGCTCACGGCTTCCGTGCACCTCTATTATCACATTTTCATATCCCATATTCCCGACTTTCCTATGCCATTGTTGTGAGGGCTGTCTTTGCACTGTGCCCACGCAGATAACCCAAGATAATACCCCAAGGTGAAAGCTTAATTTAGTTACATTTTCTATACCCCCTTTCCCTTTGAATTGGTATGTCACAGGCTAAGTGTATGAACGTCATTGGAAGAATATTACTAGCTTATCACATATCCCTTGTTTCACTCTTCTATTTTAAAGATAGTTATTTAAATCTTAAGGGAAGAAAGGCTTAGAATTTTCTTTAACATTTGTAGATCCATCAACAGATAACTAATTGTGTTTATGGGGAGATATAGTTATATGCTTATTTGTTGCTCATATCAAGACTTGCTTGCTTATAATCTATAAAACGAATGGAAATCTCTGACCACAAGGAAGATGAATGTGGTGCTATTTCCCATGTCTATTTCATTTCCTTTAAAAATTACCTTTAATTGACAAACATATGCATATTCAACACAATATATTAAAACATTTGTAAATATTGCAGTAGGGATACTGAGATCTTGCCGATGGAAAGTTCTGCTTTATTCTTAGAGACAATGAAACTGGCACTAAAATGGAATATTGTTTTGCAAAATTGGAGGAGCAATTGGACCAGTGGATGTGATGAGGCATTTTTATTTTCCGCAAGAGACCCTCCCTTTTAAATGGTGGTCTTAAACAGGCCTCACGTAAATTAAGATGAAGCAGCTTAGGAATCCCAAGGCAACAAATACTCTTTACTTTTGGTTCCAGTGAGGACAAGATATGGCAGTGAGAACAGATGTTTAATTTGCTCATGGTGAGGAGAAGTGAGTAAGAGGATGCACAAGCATTTAAGGGTTGTGAGTGGAGTTGAGAAACACAAACAAAGAAGCTGGAGATAAAACTTTTGAATACATGGTGTGAGGTTGATAACTACCCTATTGTAAACTAATACTCAGTTTAGTGGAAAACAGGAATAATTGAGGATTTGGTTAATGGGAATAATTGGGGATTTGATTAAGAACAGGTTGGTTTCTAGATTTATTGGATAATATTGTCTTGTGCATAGGTTGTACTATTGAGAAAAGAAGTTGGCGAGAATCTAAGCAAATTGTAGCCAGAATAGTGTTAGAAGACAGGCAGGAAGATGCCTGAGGCTGTGGAGAGGAAACATCTTTGTGATTCAGCAGATTATCAGCTGGAGAGAGTGGGACTCAAAGAAAATCAGGTTTGTGTAAGAAGTGAGATATCATTATGACAGTGTATGTGTGTGAAGGTTTGGGTTGGACATTGTTGCATTTAAGGTATTTGCAGCTATGTGACTCAAAATGTCAGCTACACTGAACATGGGAAGCCAGAAAGGGAAGTCATAACCAGAAAGAAAGCAGGAGCATCTGCTTGCTGTTGTCAATTTAAGCTATGAAATTTAAGAGGAACTGTAAGATGCTTTGTTATTCATTTCATAACTAGGATGCCTTTTGAATTTATGTTTCATTGCTACTCTCACTATTGTTATAATATAATGAAAATTATTCTTAATATTGTTACACACACACACACACACGAGAGAGAGAGAGAGAGAGAGAGAGAGAGAGAGAGAGAACCTACTAAGTTCATATAGTGCTGCTCATACATACATGTGTTTAGGGCCAACCACTGGACTTGGATAACCTGTCAGAAGACTCCTCTCATTCCTGAAAAAAACATCATTCTTCTCTCAGCATTACACTACATCTAAGGGTAGGTTCTTGTTAAATTTCCTTATTTAGGAAACCATACTGTTTAGATTTCATGGGTGCAGCATCCCTGTTATGTCTAGAAGATACTATCTAGGAGCAGACACTGCCCAAGTGGCAGAAGGTTGGACACAGGAGGAGCTGAATGGGGTAGAATGATGTAAATATAGAACTCATGTCTAAAATACTCCAAAAATTTAAATAAAAAGAAAATAATAAAAAATAAGTGCATGGACAGTTTCCTTTTAGGATATTATTTAAGATCATCTCACCAATACTGGGAAAGAACAAGGGTTGCTAGTTTTCACTAGATTCATGAAGGTTAGTTCTCGACAAGTCAAGCTGTATTGCTGTTAGGAGGGATGCACAAGGGATTGTGGGAATTAGTAAGTAGGAGATCCACATGGCACAAGGGCATAAGGGTCAGTGTTTGTGTTGTATTGACAAACCATACTAATGAGATGCACATATGTTCCTGACCTGAGACTAGAGAGAAATGCCTCCATTGGTCCGTAGAGAAGATAATGTCACCTCATATTGTGTTCTCAAGAACATCACTCATGCATGCAAGAGAAGTGCCAAATGGAAGTTTCTTCTAATATTCCCTAAAACGGGGGAAGTCTAAAAATAAATAAAGTCTGCCACGAGCAAAGAGAAAATGTGCACTTTAGGAAATAGAAGAAACTTCCCATGTGAGTCTCCTTACATGGACTGCAGGAAAGAATATAGACAACTTATTTCCCTTTGACAAATCTTTAATCCTTAAAACATGAAGTCTGAAGAGTAACAATCAATTTCTTTTTCATCTGAGAGCTCCGGGCATGCTCAGGACTACACAGAAGTTCCCCGGAGTGCCGACACCACATGTCCCATCTTCTAATGTTCAGTTTCTATTCTTCTCCTTGCCATCACAGTATCTGTATATGCCAAGAAAATCATCATCAAACATAAAGACACACTGGAAATGTGGTTGAGAGATAGAAAATTGTAGAAAGAAATATGAGGAAGAAAATGATAGAGGAACCTGAAAATTTGTGTAAAGAATAGAGGAAGGGAAGTAAACTGGGGGGAGGGGTGCTGGAAATGGTTTGTTAGAATCTAACTTAGATATGGTTTTAAAATATGTGTATACGCATCTTCTTTTGAGAAGTTAAAGCCCCTACAGATAATTGAGTTGGGGAAGTGGGAACCCAAGAACCAGATAATGAAGTGAAGGGCTATGAAGAAAGTTGAGATAGATGAGTGGGTCACACCTCCCCCTGGGCTTTGAGCATGTACGTTGCAGTGTTTAAGCCTCTGCCAGTCTGTTAAAATCCCTGCTAACGTTGAAAATAAGTTCCTTAAGTTTACGTTGTAAGCACTCCATCTTATGATTCTGTGGGAGAGGGGCCTTGGCAGGCCAAGGGGTTACACGGCCGGTGAGAGGCAGACACACCATGCAGACAGAGCTTATGTGGGGAGTTTTATTGCGAGAAAGGAAATGGGGGAAGAAAAGGAAGAGAGAGGGAGTTAGGGAGAGAGAAACAGAGACAGAGAGTATAGATGGAGGATGCTCCTTCATTTCCTGGCTGCCCAGACCAGAATAATCACACAGAAACTATATTAATTACAACACTGTTTGGCCAATAGATTAGGCATATTTCTAAGTAGCTCATATCTTAAATTAACCCATTTCTATTAATCTGTGTATCACCATGAGGCTATGGCCTACCAGTGAGGTTCCAGGGCATCTATCTCCTTCAGCAGCTACATGGCATCTCTCTGACTCTGCCTACTCTCTCCCTATATCTCTTCCAGCCTGGCTATATTCTTCCCTGCTATAGGCTGAAGCAACTTCTTTATTAACCAATGGTATTAAAACATATTTGCAGCATACAGAGGGGAATCCCACATCAAGAGAGAGACAGAGCAAAGCAAAGACCTGCTTGCCTCTTCAGAACAGTCAGAAAGAGAGAGCCGGGCTAGGCAGTGGTGTTGCATGCCTTCAATCCCAGCTCTTGGGAGGCAGAGACAGGTGGATCTCTGTGAGTACGAGGCCAGTCTGGTCTACAAGAGCTAATTCCAGGGCAGTTCCCAAAACTACATAGAAACGCTGTCTCAAAAACCAAAAAAAAAAAAAAAAAAAAAAGTAAGAGAGAGCCAGAATGGGCAGAGTTTGTCTCATATAGGGAACTTTTGCACCTGTGTATAGACCATGTAGTAACATAGCAACCATAGGACCCTAGGCTGGCCAGGATACTGTTTCAATGCATCCTGCCAGGTGACAGTCCAGCATAATGCCTGAATCCTAACACTCTATCTAATGTTGAATTTCCTGTAAGAAAAGACACTGAAGATAGGGTAGTTTGAAACATTAATTAGCAGATATTAGACTCTCCTGTGTTGTGCCTTAAGCAAAGGGACTATTAGTCTAACAGCCAGCTGGGGTGCTCTTGCACCAGGTCCAGCCATCTTGAATACTCCGGGAACTCTGAGACAACTATGCTAAAGGCTATAGCTCTGATTGCCCTGGCTCCTGAAGATGTCGCCAACCAATGCTCTTTGAAATTATCTACACTTGATTTGTTTTTAACTGTCATAAGCCAGCATGAACTATATAGATGACTGGGTGACCATTTCTACCTTGGTCACAATAAAAGCCCTTTCCCTGCTGAAACAACTTTTGTGACAAGTACTAGGGGGCAAGGCTGTGGCTGTTCTAAAACACCAGTCTTAATGACATTGACCAGGATGACGAATCAGGGCTCTGAGCTCTCCCAAATGAAGGGTTGTGATTGGCTCAGACAAATAGATGTGGTTTTTTCCAAACACCTCTACCTGGGCAGAGGTGTTTGTAATATAATGTAAGCAGGCTGCTTATTTTGGCTTTAATGAGTTGTCTGGGATACATTCTTGTGCTGCCTCTACTGATGTTGTAACTTCAGGCTCAATAAAAGCTTCTTTTGGAGTGGTCTTTCCTTGCTTACATTCAGTACAGCAAGCTGAGCTGGAAACATGGACACAATAGGCCACTAAGGGAGGGAGGCAGGAACAATAGCAGAAGCTTGACAAGTGACTGGCAGCTGAAAAGTGTGGGTCTCTGAGGAGGCTTGATACTGAAAAGGGGAGCTTGACGTCCAAAGAAGTCAGCCAGGTGCACACAAATCTAACCGCTCCTGGCCTCCAATTGCTAACGCTACAGTCTGGAAGGGCCTAGCTTGTTGTATACAGTACCTGGTTCCCACCTCCAGCTCTAACTTCTGAGCACAGCTCATCGACAACTTCTGTTCAAAGGGTGATGATCCAGAGGGGCAGTGCTGGCCTGCCTCTGATCTTTTCTCCCTCTGCCTGACAATCTCACCATCTATTGGTGTCCATGCCTGGGTAATTCTGTTTTGGTTGAGCTGCTGAGCTGGCCACTGGTAGTGGGGCGTCTCCTGACGTGTACCTCATTCCTAACCTGGACAGAGGCAAGAGTTACAAGTCACCCAGGCAGTGGCCACCACATTGTGGAAGGGATCGGGCAGCCCTCTTCTCGCAACTGAAGAAGTTGTAAGCTGCTAGGGCAGGACAAAGAGAAGAAACAAAAGCGGACAGATGAACAGGGGAGGTCGGAGAGCAGCTGGAGCCTGCCGGGAGTCTGAGAAGAAAACCTGCAAGCCCCAGTCACCAGGACAAGTCCAAGAGAGCAAGCAAGTCTTTAAGGCCAAGGTCTCAGAACTCTGACTTAGACTTGTTAAAACTGATCTTCACCAAGAGCCTAGGGTCCTGATACACAAGGCCTATGCAGGAGCTACAGTGCTTGTAAGGCTGGGCACCTTCATGCCAGAGGCCTTCCAGGGAACTATGGCATTAGATGGTGCCACTTGCTTGCTTCTACCTGCCTGACTGATGCCTCTCCCCCCTGCACTTTTCTTTGACTCACATGACATACACGGTCAAGTTTAGTTCAGGGATCCAGTTGTCCTAAAACCAGACAATAAAGGTGAAAAAGAGAAGATACCTGTTAATACTTTTGACCTAGAAATAAATTTTTAAATAGCAGGTCACCTCTTCGTCTGTCTAATTGTTCAGGAAAGGACAAACACCACTAACAGAGTCAGTTGGAAGGAGGAAGGATTTCTAATGTATGTAAGGTCTTTCCAACAACCGCACAAGTTTTGGTAAAAGCCTCAAAATAGAGTTGCAAAAAAAAATCGTTAGGTTTTAAATCTCAAAATAATTTCTAGCTCAGTGGCCAAGAACCCAAAGATGTTTTATGCTGCTAACAACCCGAACCACCCAGTTCTCCAGTGCCTGAAAATGACATCGTGATTGTCTTTGTTTACTTTCGCGGTTAGTGGGGAAGTGCATCATCCTGCCAGTCTTCACAAGTTAAAGCCCTTCTAGAAAATGATCGCGGTTCATTTGTCCACCCACTAGATACGAA
Source organism: Ondatra zibethicus (assembly GCA_004026605.1). Lineage (NCBI taxonomy): Eukaryota > Metazoa > Chordata > Mammalia > Rodentia > Cricetidae > Ondatra > Ondatra zibethicus. The sequence goes on along the minus strand of PVIU01000037.1, from coordinate 103,549 downwards.
AATAGCCCGCTGTCTTCGCAGAACGTGCATTTGCTCCCCAAAGCATATTTTATGCCAAGTTTCAAAGGACAAGGAGCCACACCAGGATTGATTTTATACTGAGTTTTGCTTTATATTTCTAGCACCAGTGTGTGGTAGACAGGTGGATGGTGGTTGCATGCCAGTTGGCTCCTTTGTCACTGTTTCTTTTCAGATACGAGTTTGCTAGACTTGAGCTAAAAATGACATTAACTTCAGACTTAGCGGAACAGTGGGTAACAAAAACGGTAATTGCCACTCAATAAACCTCAGCTAACTGTCCAGTGATAATTTGCTTCATGGGGCAGCTGGGATATCTCTGTGTTTAGGAAATACTAATTAATGAATGTCAGAAAAATCTCACCGAAGAATTTCTGGCTTATATGAATGTGGCATAAACTGAGAAATAATCCCCAAAACAAGACTACCCAAGCCAAAGAGGAAGAAGAAAGCTTGTTGTCAGTGCAAACTATGGAGTTCCATACTCCAGGTGTTAGTGCTATTGATCTTGTACATACAATTCACTCAGAATACAAGAAAAGAAAGAATGTGGTCATTTAGGTGTATTGTCATAATTTCTAATCATAATATCGGTTATTCAAGGGCAGAAGAAAATCAGTCTTACCAACTGCACCTCAAAAGTCCCTTATAGCCTCTTCCATTCCACTTTAATTAGCACAGCCCTTCTCTCCAGGATATTGCCATTGCCCCTTTTTAAACTCTTAGCTTTTTGTTTCCAGACAGAAAGTCTACTCTTATAGACCTTGTTTTAGTTATATTTCTGTAATGCCAATTTTAGTGACTTGACAATCTGGAGATGGGAAATCCAAAGTAGCCCTGTGGTGGTGTGCTCTTTCTGGGAGATCCCGAAGAGAATCCCATGGTCAGACACCTAGCTGCTTCCCTGAGCTCCTGGACTCTTCCCCAAAGTCTCCAGAACTTGGCATCTTTGGTCTGGACCTCCCCTTCTTTGATAACATTGCTGCATCACTGACTCTTGGTGCCTTCCATCTTCCTTTTAAGGACCTTTGCGATATTCCGATGAGCTCAGACTCCTCGACGACCCAGAATGATCTCTCTATCTAGATACCCCTAATGAAGTCACACTAGTAAAACCCCTCTGGCCAGGTTGTCCACTCTCACATTGGAGGACTGCAGGAGATACTTAGTAGAACCTTTTGTCCTTGCTCATCACAGAGCAAGAGTGATCTCTTTCTTAATATGCAAATCTAGTCTGGCCTTTATTCTTTATTGGGTACTCATGACTTCCAAGAGACAAGCAATAATTTCAAAACTTTTCTGATCTCAGTCAATGATCAACATATATATATATGCATATATATATACATTTCTGTAATGAAATAATTTGCACACACACATTCAGAAAGAGAGAAAAATGTTTACAAAATAATTGCTATGTATAATACACTCTGATTTTTTCTGTTCCATCCTGCTAATTTAAAAATTGCTAATGATGACATACTTCACTCAATTTCTGACAGCTTAACAGTGGTTCTCAACCTGTGACTCAGGACCCCATTGGGGTTTGAGTGACCATTTCACAGTGGTCGCCTAAGACTATCAGAAAACAGATGCTTATATTATAATTTGTAACAGTAGGAAAACTACAGTTATGAAGTAGTAACAAAAATAATTTTATGATTGGGGGTCACTACAATATGAGGAACTGTTTCAAAGAGTTACAGTCTTAGGGAGGTTGAGAACCACTGGCTTAGAGGGTTACCAATCACAGTTCCAAGGTTACTGCAATGTAGGCAAATTGTACACTAACCAAGTAAACTACCTGTTGAACCTAAACAGCCCACATTCTCTCATGGTGTGTACCTTAGGTTATCCTTTGATCCTACAGAATTTTCATATCTTCATCTACTGGCAGAATCAGTTCCAAGTTTTGTCACCCTTAGAGAGGTTTACTTGGTTTCCCTTAATAGTTCAAGAGACCATACCAAGACAGACACTTGTCACTTCCCAGCCTAGAATGACATCTGTTGGAGCACTTGCTATGTAGTCTCTCTCTTCATCTCTCTTCTTTTGTACATCTCTCTGTGTTTTTCCCTCATCTCTTCCTTCCTCCCTCCCTTTTCCTGCCCCTCTTACACTTTCTTCTCTCTTTCCTTCTTGCCTTTTCTCCTTTCTACCCACAAATTCCCCTTTCTCCTTTTACCTCACTCCTCTTTCTCCCAGTCTCTCTCCTTCTTCTCTGTGTTCTCTCTATCACTCTCCTCTCACACAGACCTCCACCCTGTCTGTCTGTCTGTCTGTCCCCATCTCTTCTTCCTCTCTATGCTCTCCCATCACTCTCCTCTCACACAGACCTCCACCCTGTCTGTCTGTCTGTCTGTCCCCATCTCTTCTTCCTCTCTATGCTCTCCTATCACTCTCCTCTCACACAGACCTCCACCCTGTCTGTCTGTCTGTCTGTCTGTCTGTCCCCATCTCTTCTTCCTCTCTATGCTCTCCCATCACTCTCCTGTCACAAAGACCCCCATCCCGTCTGTGTCTGTCTGTCTGTCCCCATCTCTTCTCCTCTCTGTGCTCTCCCTATCATTATCCTCTCACGCAGGCCCCAATCCTGTAGAGATGACTATTAATATCTGTGTATTTATGTATTTTGGAACAGCTAGCTATTTCCAAAAGCTAGCTCTATGTACTTTGACAATACTGTTAATTCTATAGAACATCCTACAGCTTTGGGCAGCTTTGATCTAAATGGTGAATAAGGGTTATAAACCAGCAATTTTTGATTTAAAAAATTTACAGGACAAGTTTTATGGTAGTTTAATAGATGTTTATGATATATAGTAACTAAATGTGAGTTCCTATGAGAAAGAGAAATGTAAAGATTTGTTAATAAAGAAAGAAAGGAATGACTTAGAAATAGTATGTGGCCTCCAGATTGACCAATCCTGGTAGTAGCCAGACTTTGGATTTGGATTGATCATTGTGACTTAACATCCCCATGAAGCAGTTTTCTCAACACTGAATGGAATCTTAGAGAAATTATATAGTTCTTTCAAGCCCTTAGCCCGGTCTTAATGGGTGATCCACAGATCACCCACAGCAGAGTTTCTTGGAGGGCTCTGGCTATCCCTGGTACCCATGACTAGAGCAGCCTACTCAGTCAGTAATCAGTAGCGAGTGCAGGGATTGCTACTTTAAGCTTTGTCCAGTGCTTAGTAAAGCCTGCTCATCATTGCAAAACTAAGATAACCTTTAAAGATAAACCGACCGAAAGAGCTCTATAGGGACCCAATAGTAGCAATGTAAATTCTCCCCAGAAATCAATTCCTTTAGAAAAGTTCTGACCACTGATTCTCTACATGTGGCAGACAAAGATCATAAGATATATATGACTCAAATATGCCTTTTTATAATCAAGGAAACTGACAAGATGCAGTGAGCACATCTTACATCTGGTGTTTGAAAGACTCGAACTTGGAAAGAAGACTTCTGATACACAGACCACAGTCTCCCTGGCCTTCCTTTCCTACCCAAACATGTTCTGCTTTTTCAGTTGGACTGACCAGTTCAAGCCATTGCTTCCTTATGCTCGATGCTGTTTTAATCCTTGCTACTTTACTTTCAGAAGACAAATCTTTGAATCCATTTCTTTAAGTTTGGGCTTTATGGGAAAAAAATAGTCCTTATTCATTCACGTAGCATTCTTTGTATTATAAAGTACTGTGTTGTAAAGGTAAAAAACATTAAATTCCTGTATTTAAAAAAAAAAGTTTGGGCTTTAAAGAGAAGCAAGCCTGGCTCCAAGGTAATTGTGAAAACTACAGAATAATGGGATCTCCTTGGCTAACTGCATGTGGCTTGAAGTTTGCATATAATTTGTGGCCTATGATGCCCAAATTTACCTGCTGTAACATTCTGATAAGAGAAGCAGCAAGACTTCCAAATTGAAGTACCTTAAAAAAATGAACCCCAAAGACATTTTTACCTCTTGAAGGGGGAAGAATTCTTATTTAGGGAGAGGGTTAAATAGCTGAATAAAATTTCACATACAGAGCTCTTGAAGGTGATGATAATTTTGTAGCAAAAGGTAATGGAGAAAATTTTATAAAATAATTTCTACTAGATGTGTTTATTGACCTTCTTTTCTCATTTTCTTTTCTACATTTCATTTTTTTTTAAGTCTTGAAAAATGTAAAGAGCCAATACAATGACTTTTTCTTTTCCTGAACATTTTGGTTGTCATGTTTTCAGAGATCTAAAGGGGAGCTGGCTTCTGCTCTTGTTTATTGTTTTGACCTCTGTTGTAGGAAGCCACTTGTTCATTTCTCGGCCACACAGGCTCACAAAAATAATCACACAGAAACTATATTGTTTAAATCACTACATGGCCAATCACTTAAGTGTATTGCTAGCTAGCTCTTATATCTTTGGTTAACCCATTTCTATTATTTTATATTTTACCATGAGGTTCATGGCCTACCGGCAAGGTTCCAGCTGGCAGCTTGCATCTTTCCCCTCTGGCAGCTCCATGGTGTCTTCTGACTCTGCCTTCTTTCTCCCAGCATTCAGTTTAGTTTTCCCTTTCTTAGTCTATTCTGCCCTATCACAGGCTCAAAACAGCTTCTTTATTAACCAATGGTATTCACAGCATACAAAGGGGAATCCCACATCAGACCTCTATCTAGTCTCTGGACATTCATCCCAGTTTGAATGAGGAGTACCCACTGAATTGCTTCACCTTACTGTTGTGTTCCCTACTAATTAATGCAATAATTCCTGGGAACCAGAGTTGCCAAATCAGAGAGAACACAGATTAGTAATTAACTGTGATTTTCCTCTTACTTTACTCCTTGTAAGATAAAGCAAGTAACAGTGCAATGTTGTATTCAGAAATGAGATGGTTTTCACAATGATTTAAATACTTTTTAAAACTTTAGATCCTTCATAAAGTTTTTCTAGCCTTCTGATTATTTAAGATCTTGTATTATATGTTAAACAAAAGTGGGTTTAAAGGCACTTCTCCATCATAGGATTAATTTTCAACCATTCTCATTCTATAAACAAGTAAAGAAAACTATTTTTCTGACAAAAATTAGCTTCTTATGACTGAATTTCAGTGCAAAAAAATTGTACAGGCATGACCAGTGTTTTGACCTCTGTTGTAGGAAGCCACTTGTTCATTTCTCGGCCACACAGGCTCACAAAAATAATCACACAGAAACTATATTCTTTTGGTTTCTGGTCTAGAATTTTCCAGTGCCCATGTTAGCTGGACTCTCCAAAGACAAAAAAAAAAAAAAAGAGTTTAATTCTTTCCATCAACTATTAAAAACGTTGATGATAAATTTTATACCGTGAAATCCGGTTACTTTTATCAGGAAAGGAAATAAGATCTACTTGAGTTTAATATCTGCAGGGTGTTTTTAAAGCATGTTTTAATGGACATTTATGGTTGTCAATAAAGCCAAAAGAAGTCATCTTGTAAAGGGAAGCATGAGTCTCTTCTAGATGGGTGTGTGGAGTGCAGCTAGACAATACTCACTTTTCTGTTAGGGCTCCATGCATAAAATGATTTATTTCCAAGTACTGTTACCCCTCCCCGCAATGTTCCCTGTATGTTCTCTTTCTCTCTCTGTGATTTCTAAATTAATTACCTTGTATCTGGAAACAGAACAAATTGAATTCTGCATGTCTCTGTGCTGATGCGTAGTGCCCATCTTCCTGCCACTTGGCTGCCTTTGGCCCTATGGCTCAGTCGACCCCTCCTTGCTGTCATACTGCTCCCAGTAGCCCCGCAGTGCATTTAATAATGGGGGGCAGGTGCTAGGTAGCAATCTTTAGTCAGTCCCTTGAATATAAAAGAGAGACTTTTTTATTCTGGTGACTTTCTAGGGCAATTTAGGTAACTTTCAGAAATTCAAATAAAAATTAACAGGCACCTGCAACATTGAATGATCTAGAAAAAAGCATAAATAAGACACCAAGTACAGAAGTCTCTTGTGTTTGGGAATAACTCATTTTGGCCATATTTAATAATAAACATTAATTTTACACTAACTTAAGTAGAGATCAGTCAGTTTCAGCTTCATCTTGTGAGGTGATAGCCTCAGGCTTGCTCCATATGGCCCAATTGCCCTCTGGATATGCCTATTTTTCAGCTTCTGCCTTGAGTATCCAGCCCAAAATTATGCCTTTTATTTAAAAATAAATGGCTAGTCTTCCTCATTTCTTATCCTATCTTGTAAGATAAGAAACTTAAATAAATAAATAAAACAAGACAAGAGAAAAACAGTGATTAAAATAGTTGTGTAAAATAAATTCCTGATCTGATAATTCTCTTTTTCTAGGCTATTAATTTCATAACATCTATGCCTGAAAATTCTTACCTGCCCCCCAAATTAAAATCACTATTATCTGACCTTGTTCTTGTATAAATATTTAATATCTAATGTAGTTACTAAAAGTTATCTACAGCATTACCCTTCTAATACCCTATTATCTTTCAAGTCATTATCAATAATTTACATCTTACAGTCAAATATCTTGAAGAATGAATAAGTTTCTTTTTAAACAAGTTATCAAATTCACTAAGTGATATACTTTTTATTATTAGGTTTCTGATTTTGAGTAATCATTGCCACTGCTGGGAAAAAAACAGTTTTAATCTCTTTGTAAAGTCAAGTTAGAGAAGGTTCCAGGGACCATCCCAATCATCTTTGTCTATCTTTTTCCATTGCAAACTTTTATTTATTTGTATATCTTTACTGTTTAACCACCTTGGACATTTCATTCACAAGTAGGTTTTCTGGCAGAAATAACTTGTAAAACATAACAACTTTTAGCAAATCAGGCAACTATAACCATCATTTTTAGTTTTTTGAGCAAAAGGGTAATGTTTTTTTAAAGTACAACCATTTATACAAATATATTTATTTCTTTATCTGTTATTTCAAACAGGGAGTATAACTAATGATTTATAGCCATATCTTGAAAATTATTTCCCAAATTAGATTCCATATTAATATTTCCATTATTATATGAAAAGTTTAAGAATTTAAAAACTAAAATCATGTATATGAAGAAGATATGCAAAAGTAAAAAGAGCAACTATGAAGCAGCTTACATGTACCACTTCATGCGATAGTCCAGGCTATCCAACATGTGACAACATGTGTAGCCATCAGAACCTTCTCTTTTCAAAAGCTTCATTTGTCAGTTGAAGAAGTTGACTGATTTGCCCAAAATCGCAGCTCAAACCATGGAGATGAACCGCATCATTCAGTCCCTGGGTACCATTCCTTATCCGCCTCTGGTAAAATTGTTAGCATTAGAATGTGCAGATCACCAGATTCAGTTGCTATGCCTGTTTAGGAAGAGCTTTCTGAGACTGCTGCACCTTGCTGTCAAATACAATCTATAAATAAACTGGCGAGAAGGGATTGGTATCCTACTATTACCCTGAAAGGCAGAGGTAAGAGGGCATGCCAAGCCAACTCTGAGCACCATCAGAATTCTAGTGTGTGACTGCAAAAGAAAAGAAACCTCCTTCCGGTCACATTTGTCAGCAGCTTGCAACATCTTTGGGTACCAAGAACCATCCCTTCATCTTTCCAGGATGTATGATGAATTAAATCAAATGCAGCCTTATCCTCTTGCCCATCTGCCTGCTTCTCATGCTGTGAGGTAACTCAGCAGGTTGTGCTTGTAGCCTGTTGCTTGGAACAGAGGGAAAAACACAGGGGTCACAGTGTATCCTTATTAGCGCAGCACAATCCTCTCGGGCTGGGGTAACCAGCCCAAGCCGTGTCCAGCTGGAGATGTTTAGTGTTTCCTGCAGAGGGTAAGTGCGAGCACCTCTGCTCCGATTCTCCCATCATGCTTTGCAGGCAACACAGTCTGTTTGCACAGTAAGAAAAACACAGTCTGGCACAGGAGCCCTAGAAGGACGTTTTGCATGAAAATGGGAAGTTGAATGATAGAACACGCATCCTGGCTCCCCAATTCACCAACCATGTTGACAGTGAAACTGAAATGTGAAAAAATGCTTTCCTGAGCTGCTAGATGTTTCCTAAAATGCTTTAAGCTGATTTGCTCTGTTTGCAATGCTGCAATTTCATGAGGTAATGCTTCACTATGAAAACCTTTTTAAAACCCTAAATTCTGCTTATATGTGCCTTTTATTCCCCCCAAAATAATTTTATATGTCTTAGATAACCTTTCTTCTTAAATTTGAAGTACCAGGTGTCCTGATGAATGCCTTTAATCCCAACACTAGAGAGCCAGAGACAGATGAATCTCTGTGTGTTTTCAAGGCCAGCCTGGTCTACATAGAGAGTTCCAGGACAGCCAGGAAGACACAAAAAGGCCATACCTAAAAAAAAAGAAAAGAAAGAAAGAAAAAGGAAGGTTATTTTCTTAATTTAAATGTTTTATACACTATAGAGAACCTATCTCATTTCTAGTGAAGACATAAAACAACATAGGTCCTTTCTCATTTTTGACTTTCTCCTCTTATTTCCTGTTGACCTAAAAATTGTAGGGCTGGTTCATTTGTAACTCTTAGAAGCTTGCTTTTTCCGACAGCAGCAAACGTGACCCTGGTTCTCTAGAATAAATGCTATAGATGTTATTCCATCCATTAGCTGTTACCAGGTTTCAGTATCTTTAACCTGATTTCAAGTGTTGTATTCTTGGTTTTTTTTTTAATCAGGTTTAACATTTTCAAATCCACCAATGACATAATAGCATTGAAGGAACCCTGAGTCCTACAGTGCTCCCTAAGTCCCACAGTGCTCACTGTCTGCTCTCCACTTTACACTTTTCCCTGGTTGTGTGGCACTCCCTGTACAGACGGAAGTCCTGTCCTCAAGCCAGGATGATTTCTAAACTGCTCCCATTTGTGCATGTGAGGATGCAGCCCCATTTCCCTCAATAAACTTTAGCTCTAAGTTGAATGAAGATGAAATTCTGCTCTAAGGACTACCTCGAATCCTCAAAGCTGAGAGAAAGGCTGGTAGAAAACTGTCACTGGGTGACAGAAGCCTTCTTGAGGTGTCCCATCAGTACGTCCAACAAAGCCTTTCTTAACTAACTTTGTAGCAGGCTTCTGACGCCAGCCAGAGATTTCAGTTGTTCCAGTCATGGAGGCAAGCACTAGTGTCAGCTCCGAGTTTTTGTCTGCTCAGTACTGAAAAGGAAAAGCGAATTCCTTAAGCAGCAACTAAGGCCAACTCTAGATAGTTTCCACATAGCCAAATGTGAAGGCAAAAGTTAGGGTTTTTCATTTAATTAGCTGTGCAAACTTGAAGTCTCATTTGAAACTTATCGCAAGAGGTCGCAGGTCACTTTATTCCTTGTAAAACTTGGTATTATATTATATCATATGGAAATGTGAAGTCCCAAAAGTCCCATGTGAGCATGTCCCAGGCTGCCTGAGACCTCAGTCTAAGTACTCAGTCTGAGTACTCTTTATTTTCTTATGACTCAACGACTGAGAAAGAGTCCTGAACTGTTTATTATTGCCTTTGGTGTTTATATTTTTGATTTAGCTATACTATAACCTCATTATAGTTTTAGAATCATTTAAGTTGAAAGAATGTTTTTTTAAAAAACAAGGAATTGGACCCACTTATAAAAGGCAACTGCATATAATGGTTTTGGCATGTGTGTGTATGTATTCATGTCTGTGGGTATCCATGTGTGTGTGGACATACATGTGTGAATGTGAAAGTCCAAGGTCAACAATTGGTAGCTTCAGCAATTGTTCACCATCTTATATATCAAGGTGGGCCTCTCTCCTGACCCTACAGCTCATCAATTTGACTAGTCTTGGTAGCTAGCTTGCTCAAAGGATCCCCCATGTCTTTGCCTCCTGAGTGCTGGGTTCTCAAGCAGGACACCAAGACCATGCCACTTATAAATGGGTGCTAAGGATCGGAACCATGTTCTCTCAGTTACACAGCAAGCACCCAGACTTGTATCTCATTAGAGCTACTTTTGTTGGTTAGTGTTTTGTCAGGTTGACACGAGCTGGAGTATTGGGAACAGGGATTGTCAATTGAGAAAGTGGACCTATAAGATCTGCCTGTAGGGGTGTCCATCGTGTGTTTTCTTAATGAGTAATGATTGACATGAATAGGCCCAGCTCACTGGAGGTGGTGCCTCCCCTGGCCTGGTGGTACTGGATGGCTTAAAGCAGGCTGAGCAAACCAAGGAAAGCAACCAACAAGCAGCATTCTTTGTAGCCTCTGCTTCAGTCTCTGCCTCCAGGTTCCTGCCTTGAGATCCTGCCCTGACTTCCCTCAGCAATGAATTGAGACCCAAGAGCAGGAAGCTGAAACAAACCCTTTTCTTCCCAAGGTATTTTTGTATCACAGTCATGGAAACCCCAACTAAGATAGTTGTTATGTTCTTTTTGAACATTCCAAGAACTTCTCCTTGCCAACCGTTTCTCAGATATCTCTTTTGCCTTTGTTTTCCAGTGTGCTTCCCAGATAACCCTGTCAATCGCATGATGGTCACATCTGCCTCACAGACAGCTGCTTGCTGTGTGTGGCATCCTCCTGTGTGCTGTATACAACGAGACACTGTAGACACTTCTATTTTTCTAGCATTTGATTTCTACATGTTCATTCTCCATTGTCTCTCTTTATATTTCAGAGACTCCATCCACCACACACTTAAGTTTTTTTATGGTCAGCTGAAATAGCTTTGAAATACGGAAATTCTGCTTTAATTTTGGACTCGTGAAACCTATCAGGTCTTTTGCTCCATTAAAGATCATAGTAGTCATTGAAATAAAAGTGAGCAGAAATCCTTCAAGAAATCAAAGAATAGTACCAGTTGATAACCATGGTAGCAGTTTAACTGTACATTTCATCTCTGAATAGCGTTCTCTTTTTATGGCAGGGTAGATGGAAGTAGAAAAGAGGGCATGCAGATACTGGATGATCCTGAAGGACAAATGCCTTTCTTTTCTCCTTTAGGGGATGGATGAGTAAGGAATAGTGTTTTATTGATATGGACAGTTTTGTTTTCACATTCTTCCCGTTGGGATCTGGCAGGATAGCTTCAATTCTTGGGTCTTATTAATGTGGCCGGTAATATTTCTATTATCTTATAATGAATAGAGAATCTGTTCTTATTTATTGGTTCGACTCAATGAGGTATTATTTCATCTTCAAAATCAAGAAACTTATTCAGAGGGGTTAAAGGACATTTCTAAACTCACCTAGCATTTGCATCCCAGCGGATTCCATTTGTTCTAACTACAAAGCCCTTGCTCTATCCACTTGTTGCTGCTGAAGGGCCTGGGGTGTGCCCATTCATTTAGAACTTGATACACACAAGAAATCTTTATGTTAATATATACTATTTAATTATCCCAACTACCTAGAGAAGGTAAACAATGCCCTTATTTCAGCCAGAAAGTGAAAACTAAAAGGAATTTAGCTACCTCAAATCATGTAGTTGTATCAGGTCATGAATTAACTTTTTAAAATTCCATTCCACATTATGAAAGCTGCTCTATCATAAGCAAGAATTTGCCCTTAGTAACCTATCCTTTGTCTATATATGCTGATAGGACAAAAGCAGGTTTGGATTTATATTGCTCATTCTTAGAACCTGTTGAATTTTCAAATTCAGGCACAGTCTCTGCAATATTCCAACATTGTTTGAGTCCTTTAGACAGTAACTGAGAGGCAAATCCCCAAATGATAAACAAATGTTCATGTGTTCACTCCCTGACCCATTTCCACTCTTGGTCACTATTTATAGCAATGTTCTTCCCAATTGCCTATACCCTGCCCTGAGCCATGATCTGAGTCTATGTCATAGGTTTCTTATCACTTTTCTTACATTTAAAACAAGATCAGGCAGAGTGAAGAACATTTTCTTAAAGGTAAGGATACTCACAGGCACCCAGCACTACAGATATGTTCTATAGGGTATTTAGCATCACAGGTTACTCTGAGGTAGACTGTGCACTTTGAGTGACATGATATGTTAATGTAGGTTCATAGATTGTGATGAATGCATTGTTGTAGTCAAGGGTGTTCATAGTGGGGGATTCTGGGTATGAGTGGCAAGGAAGTATATAGAGTCTCTATACCTTTTACTCAGTTTTGACAAGAATCTAAAGCTTCTCTAAAAGTAAAAATAAATGAAGTCCATCATTTAAAAACAAAACCAATAGCTCAAGATTGTTGAATCTATTTGAAATCACCATTGTTATACCCAGGTTGGCATTCATATTTGTGTTTGATAAAATAGACTAGATTCCCAGACTGCTAGTGAAACAAGAAGAGGGGTTTGCGAAGCCACTTGTACTTTCTGTTCCTCCTTTCCCTGTGAGGGACTGAAGGGATGCTCAAAGATGAGAAACGCCCACCTACCTGGACAGACAGGGAGCTGCAGTTCTCGCTTGGCTTCTTCTGGGCTCCTGTCCCACAGCACAGTGCTGGTTTTCTGTGTAACACCTTCAGGGAGCCACCCAGGGCTCCCCCGACCCCCCGCACAACTGCAAGCAAGAAAAGTTTAACCTTTCTTCAACTCCCTTCCCTCCCATGAGAATACCACCTATTTCTCAACACTTAGCTGTATGGCAGGCTTTCTGGAGGTAGGTTAACTACAGCTTGTCTCTGGTACAAGTCCTTGCTGTAGTGTTTAATTTTTCCTAGGGAAGCTCACTTAACATATCCATAACACTAACCTATGGGGGTTTCTTTCTTTCTTCTGCCTCCCCTTCTCTAATCAACTCTCCTTAAGGTACTAATTATTCCTGTTCAATGCAGATCAACAGCCCCATTGCTTGAGAAACAGGGACCATCCAACCACCCAGGATTCTGGGCTTGTGTTGAGTGAAAACTTCATCCTTTGTGAGGAGTTGCTTTGAATCTTAGTGGCCAAGTTAAGGTAAAAGTCTCACACACAAGCCTGCTACACAAGCTGTAAGCGTTGTGCCTTTGATCGGATGCAAGCATTTTGTATTGCACTCTGTGAAGAAGAAGAGGAATCGGCCCCCTTGACTGAAAGTTCAAAATTGCCTGCATTTATGTATTTAAGCCTCAGGATTTCAAAAAAAAAATGAGTATAATTAAAATCCTACTGGGAAGAAGCATGTCAAAAAAGATTAATTAGAGAGAAAGTAAAAATGGTGTCTCTGTATCTTTGTGCCAAACAATCACAGAAAAACAAAACTCCTTCAAAGAAACAAGAAAAAAATACCTTTCTACTGTCTGGGTTGTGAATTTTATTAAGATCATAAAGAGAGTTCACCTAAATATTTAAGTCATGTTTACTAAAACGTGTCTCTGAGGTTCATGAGCAGAAATATGTAATAGGGAGCTATATCAGGGTGTTACTGACAGCAGAGTCAAAGACCCCCTGTAAAAGAGCTCTATATGGCTGTTCCTCTCTGCCAGGAAAGATGAATTGCCATGGCAACACTACCACGAAATAATAGGTCAAGTTTTATCCTTCTGCCTCGGGCTGAATTTATTAGGCTTTACGTAGGAGAAGAGGCCACTGTAAAATGAAGGTTTGGGTTTTCAGAGCTAAACATTATAGTAAGTTAAATCTGAACAATAAGATCTCCCATATAGGTTAGGAGAACACTTAGGTGTTTAGAGACTAGCTTATTACTGTTCTTTTCTAAAATGTAGGCTCCTTTTCACAGATGTGTGTGTAACAAAATGTGTGTGTATATGGATTCACACTGGTTGCTTGCTCAAGGGCAGCAGGGGAAAGTGGTTTGCAAATTTTATTTTAACGGATGACTAAGTGTGATAAAGAAAATGTTTGTATTTCACTCCACAAATAAATACGCAGCAAGAGGACATAAAACATTTAAGACTCCTATTTTTGTTTGCTTTCTCATAAGACTAAATCGAATGCTGCTTCATGCCCATTTGTAGGAATGAAAAATTAAATACATCTTGGGAGAAGTAACATATTAGAGAGTAAGATGTGTAGTCATTTTGCTTTTTAAGGGAACTGGCTCTCCTTGATTGCTATGACGTTAACTGTTTATTTTTAGACAGTATCTCAATCATTTAGGGATAAAAATTCTAATGTGAGGAAACACATAAATGTTATCACATTGAACAATTTTGTTCAATTTTCTGATGGGACATAATTACTAGAATAGGTAGGTAGACAGTCCAGACCTAATTTAAGCATTAGGTCTTTCTTTATGTCACAGGAAGGCTATACTAATACTTCTCTGTAAGGCTACTTTAATTTTCTTTATTTTTTCTTTAGTAACTTAATAAACGTTGTGCAGATAGCTATGAAATTTATATTGCTTTTGCTCTGCTCACGAAGGTGGGACATCAGGATTGGTGGCTACATTCATTTCCCAGTGCAGCCTATTGAAGCGTCACAAATGGACTGGGCAAAACAACTGGCACTCATTGTCTCAGGCTTCTGTAGGCTGCAAATCTGACTTTGTGGTGCAGGGTCCTGCCGTCTAGGAGAGCTGATCTTCCCTGCCTGTCCTCTAGTCTCTAGTGAGAGCCTGCAATTCTTGGCATACCCTCTTTTGCAGATGCATTGTTCCAATCCCATTCTATGCCTTTATAGCTTTCTTGTTCATGTGTATTGTGTTTTGACTCTATTTCTGTTTCAATGCCCTCTTCTTTTTCCTTTTGAATTGCATGTGTGTGGGTCAGGGGAGGGGTATGTGCCTGTAGATGCAGGTGTCTTCAGATACCAGAGGTATCCTGTCCCCTTGGAGCTGGAGTTCTGGGCACTTGCAAGCTTTCTGACATGACTGTGAGGAACTGAACTTGGGTCCTCTACAAGAGCAATATATATTTTTTAGACAAGGAGCCATCTCTCCAGCCTCTGTGTCTTCCCATTTCATGGGAGTAAAAACAATCTGATCTTATATGACGTCACTTATGTTAGACGCATTTGCAAAGACCGTTTTCTTTAATAAAGTCACATTCAAGGGCCTGGAATGAAAACTTCAAGATAATGAATCTATAACAGTCACTGAACTAAAGGACTCCATTTCTCAATAAACTGTCTCTGTCACAATTTTAAATCACTATGATGCCTGGTACTTTGCAAATATTTTTCACAATTTTGATCTCTTTTATTTTTGGAACAATGGTGTTCTGCTTAATAAAGTTCTTTTAATGAGTAAAATTTTGCAGGATTCAAAATCTACCTAGAGTGGATATATGCAATGTATCATTACCTTCCTTGACTATTAATAAATGCATATTAGAGATTTATTGGGTAGATGTATGGATCAATAGTAATTTTAAACTCTACTAACATAATTTAATCTTTCTTGATTATTCCAAAGAATTCTTTGAGGTAAATGTGTAGTTACATATTAGTTGAAAGATCACCCCCTGTTTGAATGACTGGATTCTTATTCCACTTTCTTTGTGCCCATTTGGATACTTATTGGTGAAAGCAGGTTTTATGTCTTGGGTTACAGTGTTCTTACCCCCTGCCTCAATACGTTAATTACCCATTGCATTATTATATATGACTTCATTTATTTTAATTAAATTATTTTTCATTCAGTTAATACTAATGAAGTTTGATTTGGTTTCTTCATCTATTAAAAATGCCTGCTTTATCTCATGCCATTATTTTCTGTTCTTCAATCTAAGTGTGTGTGTGTGTGTGTGCGTGTGTACGTGTGTGTGTGTGCAGATTTTTAATAAATGTATTTTGATTGTGGTTATCTTGCGTTACGTTTCTTTGCCAATAAGTCCTTCCATCTTCCCTTTAATTTGATATGGAAATAAGCATGGAAAGAAGAAATAAATCGCAGTGTAACCCATACTTTGCAAATGAAAGCTATTTCTATAGTCTTAAAACTGTGCATTATCTCTGCTTGACTTCAGAAAGCTCTGGAAGTGCTGTGCATGCAATTAAGAGAGAGTTCCATTGGGGAAATCACTGAAGGCAAAAACCAAAGATAGAAATGGTCCAGCTCACAGTGAAAGAGCTCTTAGCTGCTTTTTATCAAGCTGCTATCATTTTCCATTTTACAGGTCTTTTCTTGACAGATAGTCAAGCATTTGCTACCAAACCCACCATTACATCAAAAAATGACTCCTGAAAACAATATTTGTGTAGCAAAATATTTGAACTAACCAAAGATATTCTTTCCCTATAAAGAGAGGAAAAGACTCTTGCTGGTAACATTCCTCATCTTGTAATCACTTTCCCAGCCATTGTTTTCTCTGTGGGGGATTCCCAATCATATTTTTTTCCATCATGAGATGATGACATTTACAGGAAACCAACAGATAGTCCCAGCTGTTAGTAAACCAGGAGAAAAACAACACTAAGATGTCTGAGCCCAGTGAGGACAGACACCATTTTGTCCACTATCTTCTGGGCTATTCATGTTTAATTGCAGCAGCGGCACTTGACATTATAAAATATTTCGTTGTTTTGAATATAACCTTTTGCCATCATTAGTAAATGTCAAATATAACGAACGGAGTGTTTTCCTGCATTCCTCTTCCCAGTAGAATGGTAAGAAAATGGCATTAAGTTTGTAATCCTGAAATTGTTTTCAATACCAAAGCCAGCAGGGAGGCAGCTTGGTGCTAGAGTGTTAGACTAGGTTTAATGTTTATATTGTCCTCAAATTAGGAAGGGTGGGAATTTTCCTTTTGTGGTTCTTCCTACACTTGCCCTCTTTGGTACAATTTCTTGCTCTGCCTGTGTGTTTCAGTGACAAGTATTTCCAATTGGATTGTGTTTCTGAGCTCAGTCAGAATGATGCTGGAAATCTGGCCCCTTGCTGTGTGTCTTAACTTCAATCTGAAAGCTTCTTCTTTCTGCTTCTTTTTTTCTTTAAAGTTATTTCTCTGCCTCGCCCCCAAGTTTTGATATGTAGTGATTACTCAGCCCTGTGGTTTCTAGCATCTTCCTGTAACATTTCAATTACAGTATAATGGAATCAGGATTTTTGCTCTCTTGACGATTAAAAAAAGCCACAATATGAAGCTGACACATTTTATGACAATACAGTGTCTTTACCATCACAATAAAAGTAGCATCCTGTGAGAAGGGGGCACTATCACCAGAAAATGTCAGAGAGATAAAGCCATGGTTTTCCAAGACATTTATCAGCAGGCTGTGTTGAAAACTCTTGACAGGGGTCTGGATCACCTTTCTCGGTGACTCCTGTGTGTTTTCAGTTTTCCTCAATGACAAAATGAGAGAAGAACTATGTGTTATGCAGGGAAGACGTCGTCTGCCTGCACGCGTGGTATTCAGTCTATTCCAAGAAGGAAAAGAAAGCTGGTTGAAGGTATTTGACAGTGGGTGGGGGTGGGGAGTAAGCTGCATTCATACCTAATATGTCCCAACAATATGATGCCAGGGGAAGGTTTTAAATGATCTCGTCGAACTAGTACAAGGGGTTCTGCTTCCCAGAGAGACAAACCATCCTACCATGTCTTTGACTACCCCTTGCTCTTTAAACATGCTCATCTGGAATTTGGTTGTCATTCTGTGTGTGTTCTCATCTTGGTTTCATGGTTGCGTATATTGTTAACTAAATTAAGATCATGAGTTTCTGAGAACACAGAAAAGGACTAAACATTAGCTTCTTTCTGCCCGGTCAGTTTCTACATTTGTTCCAATTATATGCAGCTGATATCCCAGGCACCTACATTTTCATATTTATAAAACATAAAGCAAAGCACAATAAAATACTCAAATAATTGCCAATAAACTCTTATTATTTGAGAATATAACTTAGACATTTTTATTTCTGTTGTTATGGTTAGAATATGACTTCTTACTAATTAGCCATTTACAATTGGAATATATAGTTTTCCTAATGATTTTAATACTACTTTCCCTATTAAAGATATGAATCATTGTTTTCTCTGGCATAATGCAAACATACTTTCTATTATGATTTCCTTTTCTGTGGTTTTCTGCCACTGGAAGTGCCTTCTAAAAGCTTCCTTAATTGCTGTGCATTTGAATGCTCTAATCTGTTTCATCCAAACTTGAACCCTTATTTTCTCTAATAAGATCTTAATCAGACCAGTCTTAGCCTTCTCCAGAGAAGCATGTCTTCTTGTTGGCCTTGTGAAGTCACACTCTTGGCTAAGTTGCTTCTAGTGCCACTTAGACACATTCACTGAACCCCGCCTTCTCTGGTCACTCTCCTCTGACCCTGTAATGGCAGAAGAACATGCCACACAAAGTACTGAAGAACTGTGAACAATCTTATGTTCCTCTCTGCGGTGTAGCTGGATGTTAGGATCCAACTGGCAAGATGTCTATGGGGGGAATTAAAAATCCAACATGGACTCCATGAGATCTCAATGCCATTTTGATGGTATGGGAACCTTCTGTCCCATCACCAAACAAGTTAGCTCTCCCTCAAGGCCTACTCGGTCTTAGAGGGATATGGGTGAGCTTTGTTTATAAAAGAGGCATCTTAGGGATAAAAGAGAAAGAGGGTCCATGCTAAGTTAGAAAGAAGGTAGCTTATATTCAAAATGCCAGTTTCCTAGAGAGCTTATAAAAGGAGAAACAGCTAAGCATCATCTCCAAAGAGTGGGGGAAATGGGAAAGCCAAGTAGAAATGATGCTGAGAGAAGAGAGAAGGAACCATAGGGTGAGCCGAGGAACCAGTTCTTCCTGCACAGTGTCTGTAATAGGTAGCTTCTTTAAATGATTTTAAAGTCTCAAAGTCCCGATTTCACTGCCACATGCTATGCCTTGTGCAGATATTACTCCCTTCTACAACCTTAAATTGGTGCTGATGTCTGAGGAATAAAACCTTGCCCTTGTCATTTATTAGCCCCTGTTTGTATCCTATGCTGTATGAACAGATCTGGAACCCCAAAGTACTTGCTTAACTTTAGAAGGGTTTAGTATACAAAGGATTAGATACTTGTCCATGACCCCCAACCTTATGACAGTGAAGCAGGAATTCAAGCTCACATTTGCTCATCCAGCTCAGACATTAAAGGTGTGTTATTGTCATCTCATAGCTGATTAAGCTGACACTGAATTATAACCTCCTTAAAAGTAGGATCATGTTCCTTTTGTTCTCACACCAGCAGGTATTCACAGACAGCCAATTTATAAAGGCATCGTGTTGGAGCTGAGGTATCTCTCTAAATTTAAAGTATGTCAAGAGTCACCAATTTCAGATTTGTATAATCTTTTCTTTTGTATAGTTTTATGCTGATTGATGTGGATTAAATTTTGATCTTCATTCATACAAAAAAGGAAGGAAGGAAGGAAAGAAGGAAGGAAGGAAGGAAGGAAGGAAGGAAGGAAGGAAGGAAGGAAGGAAGGAAGAAAAGGAAGGGAGAGAGGAAAAGAACGAGGGAGAAATTGCTCAGAGTACTACAGAGCTGACTTGTGAACATCAATAGGAAAAGCAAAACTAAGAAAAAAATCTGTGCATGATGCACGCACCATTTTGGATGATTTTATGACTGTTCTAAAAATTATTAATCTCTTCCCCAAATTGTTTTGCCTCATTTATGACAGGTTGTCACTGTTTTGTTCATTAGGACACTGCAGGCCAGGAAAGATACAGGACCATCACCACAGCCTATTATCGAGGGGCCATGGGCTTCATTTTAATGTATGACATCACAAATGAAGAATCCTTCAATGCCGTGCAAGATTGGTAAGTTACTACCATTATAAATGGTGATCGTCTTCTATTTGACAATCTATTCCTCCCACAGCAGTGGCTATGGGACAATGGCCTATGTATGTTTATCATGAACTACAATCCTACTTGTGTCCTGAGGCAAAGAAAAGGTGGTCATGCTCACAACCACTGTTAGGAGATTCACAAAGTTGTTTGGGTGACTTTTCTTCATTTTGTTCACTTTGGTGTTTTGTATCCAATGAATCTTCCTTTTATAGAACTGAGTGTGTTGCTAAAATGTAAATAATAATTTGGAAGTTTATTGACCTAATGTAGAGAATCTAGAAACTAAGGTTGGTGGACCTTGGCCCACAACTTGTTCTTTAAATAAGACTTTATTGGAACACAGGCAAGATCATTTGTTTATTCTTCATGATGCCTTCACACCACAAAAGCCAAGGTAAGTAGCAGGATCCCTGTGGCCTGCAGAGTCCAAATGATTTCTCTCTGGACATTTGGAAGAAATCTTTGCTTATCCTTTTTCTAGTAGTTTTGTTAAATAGATTATTATTTTATTATTTGTTAAATAGAAAGGGCTTAGGACAAAAAGCAAGGTCAGACCCAGACTGTTTGTGATTCATAGCTCTATCAGTACCTGTAAAAATACTTGTATCCATTATGAATGTAATGTGCAGTAGGGGACTTTCATGAATTCTTTTTCCTGGCTTCCCAGAATAGTTAGAATCCAGAGTGTGTCATGAATTCCAGCACAGGGCTGAAAAGAACGGGAATTTTGTGGAAAGGTCCATAATGGAGTTCCTAGTATCCAGGGATGGCTGAGCAGATACCACATATAAATGCTAAATAGTCACAGTTCATCTTCTGTAAGACTCATCAGACAAAGGCTGGGCAGTGGTGGCGCACATCTTTAATCCCAGCACTTGGAAGGCAGAGGCAAGAGGATCTCTGTGAGTTGGAGGCCAGCCTGGTCTGTAAGGGCTAGTTCCAGGTCAGACTCCAAACTTATAGAAAAACCCTGACTCAAAAAACAAAAAAGAAGCATCAGACAAATACTATATTGGCAAAACAAACATTTTATTTTTTATTTTCTATGTTAGTATTATCCACTGATTTTATATGTATATTGGGACCTGATGTTGTTAGAAACTTGAATTTGTTCTAGGTTGTTTCTTGAAAATACTTATTGTTCTTCTGATAAGATATCTATATCCATCACATTCACCTGCACACACACATGCATAAACACATATACATACAAAGGCAAACACATGCACAAGTACACACATATATACATACATACACATCTACACATACACATATACATATATACATACACACAGATGCATGTACATACACATACATATGCCCATATACACATACATATATGCACACATACTTCCTATGTATGAAGTTATACCATTGATAACAGTAACTCAAAAGAGAAAGAGTTAAACTGAGTGGTGGTGGCGCACACATTTAATCCCAGTACTCAGGAGGCAGAGGCAGGCGGATCTCTGTGAGTTCGAGGCCAGCCTGATCTACAGGAACTAGTTTCCAGGACAGGCTCCAAAGCTACAGAGACACTGTGTCTCGAAAAAACCAGAGAGAGAGAGAGAGAGAGAGAGAGAGAGAGAGAGAGAGAGAGAGTTATAAATTTATCAAAAGTCAACTTTAGAACCTAAATGAAAAACAATTATCCTCCACTGAGAAATATAGAAGGCTTATAGAACCTCTCTGTAGTGCATTGGCTATTGTGGATAAAACTCCTCAAGTTAGCCCATAACTTTAAGGTTAAATACCAGCAAGTCTGTCACAAAATGGAATGGGCTCTAAAGTCCAAAGACAGACACATCTGTATGCAGAGAGAGAATTTTGATAAAAACAAAAACAAACAAAACCAGCATCAAGGACCACTCAGTTAACAGTTGTGTGATATCTGGCTAATTTGTATTCACAGCTTCAGTTCATATGTCATCCTGCAAAGCATTATTGACTGCTCTGCTAGAAATACTGAGACCTGTGTATGGATACAGAAAGTGTTCACAGGGCAGTTTTCATACATCACCATTATGATGCTGTTTATACATTGCTCCTCTTGTCCAACTGTTTCAATATGAATTATTTCACCACTGAGAGACCATACAATGATACACTGGGATCGTTAAATAGAAATGCCAGTAGCACCAGGAGCCACACAGTTGACACCGATGACTCTACTATCAACAGGATACAGGAATGATCAGCATCTGCCTCTCTGAGCATCCCTCTGTGATCAGTCATCAGTCAGGCATCATCACGCTAATGTTCAGACTTTCTCATGTGTCAGGAGATTCATATTACCTCTGCTGCCTCCACCTCAAATTCTCTGGACAACTCTAATTCCCCCCCATCCTTCTGAGGCTCCATTTCCTGTTTCTAAAAGACATATTTTCCAAATTTCTCTCTCTGATCCCTCTTCCTACTCCTGCCAGGTAGAGTGACATTATCCTCTGTCCTGTTCTTGGTCATTTTATTCACTTTACTAGATTCATTTATCACTTAAGTCAGATGGTTCCTAAACTTAAATGTCTGGCCTTGGTGTGTAAACTTTTGCATTTCCAGGTACTCAAAATATTTATTCTGCCTAGATCCTTCTCTAGTTCCTTGAAGTCATTTATCTTCACCTGAGACTGTTCACCTTCCTGACATAATTTCTGCTTGTTGCAATAGAATGTATCATTCAGGGTTGACCATGAATTTAGCTCTGATTTTCATTATCTGGATCTGGGCCAGCTCATGTATATTCATGTATTTAACATGGGAATCATTTGACATGTCTACTGCCTTTCCCTTCCTTCTTTGGTTATCCTCATTTAGTTTCTTATTGTTATATTTTAATCCCCATCCTTAATGGAACCTTCAGATGTTCTTGTTTTACATTTCTTTCTTTCTCAATCCATCCTACTACCCTTTGGCTGCTTGTAGGTTCTTCTAAAGAGCATGATTTTTAAGTTTATGGAAGATCCCTGTCCAAAAGCCATGGGTCACCATTGTCCCCTGAGTTGGACAATGACACACCACCTCAGATGCTGCTGTAATTCCATAACATCGTTTCTCTCTGTTCTAGAGAAAAGCTGAAACCACTCTTTCTGGAACCTCACCCAAACATCCCAAATTTTCAGCATTTTTCTTTTGTGCCTCTTTTGAATTTATTTATTTGAATATATTTTTCTATAGTTCCCTGTTCCATCTGTCTCCAGGCAGCTAGATTTCTCCAAAACTGAAGAATTAAGAAAGTCCATCCTGGAAAACCACTACTATTTTACTCATTTTTCTTACACTAACAGTTACATAACTAGTCATCTATTGGAAATTTAATTATTTTTTTTAGTGTTTATTCAACCAGCAGTTACTGAGTGTCTATCCTGACAGCTGTAGGCCAGACATGTCTATGCCAATATTTGCTATCTTACTGGATCTGTCATAGCCCAGTTATATGATGCAGGGTTAGCATCTTGTTCTGTTGATTATCATAGCACAAGGCCCAATAATTTTGACTTTCTGACACTTCTTAAATACATTTCTCTCCTTTCTATTCTCATTGACTTAATTCAAACTGTCATTTAGGGACTTTCTATCTTGTCTCTATCTTATTTTAAAATGCTTTCAGTAATTTCTCATGCCCTGTGGTAATGGTTATGGAAGCACAAGTAAATCACTATGAAGCTTTTATGGGTATTAATCTGTGCTCCATGCTGGACCCACTATACTAAATCTCCCATGAGAAATGTGAACATAACTGTCTTCTAATTTCCACGTGTGATTCTGAAGTCCATTTCTCACTAAGACCATTAGTTTGCAGTGAAATCCAAAGCTGCCCCATTGGCATCATCTCCTAACACTCTTCTCCTTGTATTCTGTGCTTTTGCCAGACAGATCTTTCATCAGTTTCCCGAAGTCTGATGCATCTGCTACATCTGCTCTTCTGCCTAGAATATCTTCTCTCGTGACAGTCTGAAATTTTAAGTTCCTTCCAAGCCACGCCCAAATGCCAACACTTCTCCACAGCTTTACAATACACCTCTACCCTCTTCCTACCCCATCTCTGCTCATAGTGGGCAGTGTTACCCTCACCCCCATCTCTACAGCTATGTTATACTTGCACTTTCCACCGAACACACAGATAACTGTTGGGGGAGTCTACTTGATCATTTCCCAGCTGCCCAGACTTCCAAAATAATCAAACAGAAATCTGTATTAATTGCAATACTGTCTGACCAATAGCTTAAGCATATTTCTGGCTAACTCATATCTTAAATTAACCCATTTCTATTAATCTGTGTATCACCACATGGCTGTGGCTTACCAGCAAGGTTCTGGTGGGCTCCGGTGGAGGTGTCTGTCTCCTGTGGGTGGCTGCATGGCTTTTCACTGACTCCGCCTTCTTTCTCCCAGCATTCAGTTTAGTTTTCCCACTTAGCTCTATTCTGCCCTTTCACAGGCCAAAGTATCTTCTTTATTCATTAACCAATAAAAGCAACACATATATAGAAGGACTTTCCACACCAGATAACCTACAGACTGTTGTCATCTGAGTACACTTTGTCTCAAAAACCAGGTTGTGAGTATGTTCATTTTCCCCAGTACTAAATACAGTATAATGCAATATGTTTTTAAATATTTTTCTAGCACGTAAATTTTGGTAAAATGCATTAATGAGTCAGGCAGTGGTGATGCATACCTTTAATCCCAGCACTCAGAAAGCAGAGGTAGGTAGATCTCTGTGAATTCAAGGACAGCCTAGTCTACAGAGCAAATTCCAGAACAACCAGAACTACATAGGAAGACCCTGTCTTGAAAAAACAAAACAAAACAAAAACCATATACCAAAATTTACCATCTTAATTATTCTGCAGTGAACAGTTACAGTTCAGTTGCATTAAATGCATTAACTTTGCTGTGCAGCCATTCCTGCCCTTCATCTCATTTCAACTTGCTAAGTTAATATTTGTTTCCCTAGACTTTTGGTTTCCCCAGCTCTCAAAAACACCTTTCTGCTTCCCAACATCATTATTGTGACTTTGAATTTTCTGGTAAATTTTATTGATGACTTATTAATGTGCTCTCTTTATTTTTGCCAGATCACCCCATTCTGTAAAATTATCACAAAGCAAAGTTCACCCTGAGTGCAAATATAAAATTACCTAGTGTTTACAAAATTCCAAAAATGACATGATAAACTAAACACAATGGGTGTACACAATGAAGTTAATGAAACTGAGACTAATTCTTAAGAATCAGGATATTTGTTTAAATTCACCCTAGGGACCGGGAGAAAGAGCCTGCATGCTAATACTTCATTAGTATAGGGAAAGTAGAATTCAGTAGGAGATGGCTGTTCAATCACATTACAAAAGCAAAGACTTTTTTAGTGAAAATGTATGTAATATAGTCAAACTATGCTTGGATCCCCTTGCTCAAATTTGCAGTTTCCTATTAGGAGAAATGGGACTACCAGTTTTGTTTTTTGTTTGTTTGGTTTGGCTTTTTGAGACAAGGTTTCTCTGTAGCTTAGGAGCCTGTCCTGGAACTCGCTCTGTAGACCAGGCTGGCCTCGAACTCACAGAGATCCGCCTGCCTCTGCCTACCAAGCGCTGGGATTAAAGGCGTGCGCCACCACCACCTGGCTGGGGCTACTAGATTTAAATAAAGTACTTTATTTCTATTCTTTCACTGAAATTTTTGTTAAGAAATAAATTAACATGTGGTGCGTTAAATAAAGAGGTCTCCAGTAGGTTAAATAGTCACAGAAAAATAGGGTCCCCATTAAAACCACTCACCACCCTTGGAGAGTTTTTCAGTTGGCTTGTGTTCAGAGCATTCTCTGAGTCTCAGGTAGGTCTTGTCACCAAGAACGTAGACTGTGGATGAGCACCCAAGATTCTTATAGAAGTCTGGCCCTGTACTTGCAGCACCACCCGACATCACTGTGCATTTTAATTTGTCTTAGAAATCCACCGCATCTGTGACTTTAAGGGTGACATGGAGCCCAGGATGCAGTGTTTCTTCTTAGAAAATGTCTTTGGTTTACAGCTCCCACCCTTATCTTATTTATTTACAGTCTTCGTTTGATGACACGGTGCAGAACTATAAATATAAAGGGTTCTTTTTCAAGCAGGAAATCTGGAGAGCAGATTGATTTTTTTCAGCACCAGACTGAGGATAAAAGTCCAACACCATCCTCCCACCAGTTCTAAATAATTCTTTCTGTGAAGTTCGGATACCCTGCAGATGTCCTAGAACCAGAATACAATGTCACCTTCCAACGTTATCTGCCTCTGCAATTTACTCTTCTCCTTCTTTGCCTCCCAAACATATCTAGCAGTCAATCTTAAGGTGATCATGTGTTAATATAAAAATATTTTAACTTGAAATTACAACTAAGATTCAGTGAGCGCCTGCTACGATTTTCTTCGCAACCACTCATTCTTCTTAAATGCTCTTTTCAACTTTTGAATCTTTCCTGCCACAGTGCAGAAGGGACAGTGGCAGAACTGAGGAAAGATGTCTTTTACCACAGCCCCATGCTGGACCTCAAGCTGCTTACTCTTTCTCCATGAACAACAGCGGCAATGATGGCTATCATTTTTATCGTTTATCTGACTCATCGGTAAAACTTTCCTTATGCCTATAACCCAACTTAAACTCAAGCTGTACTTAGAAGATAAAGGACTGCCTAATCAATTCATGGCCCTTTTCAGATCAAAAAGCAACAAAACCCAAATAAAGACTCCCTCAATTGTGTTTTGTTTGTTAATTAACACCTGCTAAAACTTGGGTGTTTCATCTTAGTTTCTCAGATCTCATATCTAGCCCTTCAAAAGAATGCGTGTTTTTATATCTTAGATTGAATTTTGAAATGCAGCCTTTTCTTTTTGCTCATAATTATTCCATACAAGGTTACTATGCATGTTGAATTAACAAATTATCACTGAATTGTTTCATAACAGTACTATCGTGATGATATCCTTAATTCCATGATTATGGCATTTTGCCAAATTATTGCAAACCATGTCTTATGTGTGTTTCTATCAAAAAGAGATTTTATTTAATATACATATTCTTATCATGATGACATTGAACTCATGACCAATGTGCTGTCTATGACTCATGCCTGGAAAAACCTTATCTAACACACATATTTTCTCTGTAAGACACATTACAGCCTTGTGGTTCTCAGAAACCCCAAGCAGTATTTTAGTAAGGACCACTTTAGACAGTAAAGTCACACAAATGCACACAAAGTCACACAAAAAGTATAAACTATGGCAACAAATAATAATGTGGAAGGTGCTCATATTTATACAATAAGAGCTGAAACAAGACAACAGTGTGGACCTGCTCACTGTCAGCTAAAATGGTGTGCCACAAGTGACTCAGAGCTGCTGGCAACTGTCTCAAAGCCATCAGTAATGACAACCAACAGGATTTTCATAACCTTCATATTCCCACCATCTGTATTAGCTTGAGAGGGCTGCTGAACCGGAGCACCACAAGCTGAGTGGTTTAAACAGAAAAAAAAATGTGTTATATAGTACCTTTCATAAGTTTGGTCATCAAACGGTGGCTCTATCTGGAGAGGTTGTGGAAATGTGAAAAACTGAGACCTTGCTCCAGGAACCGGGTCACTGGGAGTTGGTACTTGGAAATATCCTGTCTTTTTCTGCTTCCTGTCTTATTTTATGTTTTCTGGCTAGATGTGAGTGAACCGCTCTGCTCTGCCCAAGCTCCTGAATCTGTAATGTTCTCCCCAGGCATACTAGGTCATAGTCATACTGGATGAGCCCCACCCTAAGGGCCTCACGTTAATTTGATCATTCTATTTCTAAATTAAGTTAAAGACTTTTTCTAAATTATGTTACATTTACAGGTATTGGGAGTATAACTTGTTCATCATATTTAGAGGCTCAGTAAGGAAATAATTCAAGTCAACACACTGCTGCTTCGACTTTGCCATCACCTTTTCCTATCTGGGTTCATGAAACAATCTAACTTGACTCCTTGCTTCTACTACTTTCCCGTCTCCAAAATGTTCCAGAACAGCAATTGCAGTGAGATGTTCAAAAAAACAAAACAAAACAAACAAAAGCCCACCAAATTGAATAAGGTCATTCCTCTGATCCAATCTTCATCCCATCTCCGTTCTCATACACTAAAGCCCAAGTCTCCACACACTTCACTCTCCATTTCTCCAGCCTTGCCACCAGCGCTCTCCTTACCTGCATGCTTGTCTATCCATGCCAGCTTTTATTGCTCTTCCTGGAATAGAAAAGGCATGTCTCCATCTCAGAGCCCTTACATCTGCTGTTCCATGACCTGGAAGTCTCCTTCCCAAACAGCAGGATGAATCCTGTCGCCTCACTTATGTTCATTGTGTCTCCACAGGAAGGTCTTTCCCTCACGTCACACAGTTTCATATTGCGACCTTCTGCTTTACTTCCTACCCCATCTTTCTGCCTCTTGTTTTGGCCATAGCATCAATAATCTTCCGTAACATTTATAATTAATTTGCTTGCCATGTTCCTTAACTGTATCCCCACTGTGCATGCAAGTTTCATGGGACAAGAATCTTTGTCTGTCTTACCTAGAATTATGTTCTCTGTGTTTATAGTGTGCTTGGAATATACTAGATGTTTGAGAAATGCTGGTTCAGTGAACAGGTACATGAAAGACAAAGGAGAGATGTATAAACTTGTATCTGAACCAGGTTAAGTCTTCATAGTATGGCACTGATCCAGAAACATGAATGGCGTGTTTTCTACACACAGCTGATGAATGGCAGTGAAGATAATTTAAATTTACAATGAAGAGAGCAAACTAATGGCTTTTGTTCAAATCACATAAGGAGGCACTGTATATTTTACTGTACCTTCACATTTCACAGTGAGGGTCCTTCCCTTCCCAGAACATCCTTGGAATATTTGAGTTGGGCTGCCTTATCTTACAGATTGCATTACTGAAGTTACTATTCTGTCTTAAAGGGGGCATATTTATGGAATAGGTTAGTATAAATTAAAAGTACAATACCTAAAAGAAACCAGGAATGTCACCTCACCTGTAGAAAATATCTTTTCAGACCTCACAGCTTCAGGTAAAAAAATCTCTTACCATTTCTGTGTGGCCAGTCAAATTTTTATCTCTCGGTTCTGGTGTGTGTGTGCATGCGTGTGTGAGTGCATGCATGTCTCTGTGTGTGTATGGTATGTATGTGTATGTGATGATCACATGCACATACAGCACATGTGTGGAGAGGTGACATTTACCTTTTTTGGGGGGGGGAAGAGTCTCTCATTAACTTGGAGTTCACCAAGTAAGCTAGTCTGGCTGGCCAGCCAATCCCATGGATCCCATGATGCAACCGAAAGCCACATCAGCTCTTTACCAACTGCACTATCTCCACAGCTCTGTTTTATTTTTCCCTTTAATGCATTCCACTTAGCATTCATGTCTGACTTCCAGCAATCGGACACTGACAGAGAAATTAGCTCTGTCAAGAGGGCAGATAGTAAAACATTATACTGGAGATGTCTCAATTAAGAATTTCATTTACCTAATGCTTACTTGGATCAAAGAAGTCAACTGGAGTTTATATTCTGGTTGCAAAGAATGGCTTTGTGTATATATTTGACCCAGGAAAGAACAAATGGCTTGCCATACAGATTGGTAGCTAATATTGCTAACCCTGAATATAGAAGAAGGAATGGGGAATCAAGAGAAACACCCAACCTGTATGACTCTGTGTTTTCATATTTAACTAAACTCAACTTTACCTTGCAAATGTTAATATTCCTTTGATATTGGCACTAAGATGAAGACTAGAAGCTAAAGTTTGGTGTGAGTCTGATAGCAGACACAGCCAAATCCTAGTTAGGCATTGAAGGGACATTTAAAGATTAAAAACTTGAACTCCTGAATACAGGGTATTATGTAAATGTGACTGAGACTGATATTTATTCTGCTTAACTTACAATCCAAAAATATTCTTTCTAAAAGCTGCTAATACACAGGTTTGTGTCATAATATTTATGCAAAATTCCAGTGTTTTCTAACTGATTTTCCACAGTATCTATTTATTACAGTATAATTTCTCCAAAATCTGTTGTCTACATTTCAGAGGTATATTTATCTCAAAATACAATAATTATAACTGCCATATAGTTACCAGGGAGAGAATTGTGATAAAGCCCATTTTCCAGCTCTGGGTCTTCAGCTTGGTTCGTGGATGCCTTTGCTTTGGGTTGTCATTTAAACCAAACCTCTGAGACGATTGATGATCATCATGTCTAGAAGACAGGATCTGAGACTTTACCAAGAATGGTTCATGGTTCACTTGTGACTTACTTGAAGATTCCCATAGTCTTTGTGTTCATCATGAACACATTTTCTATTCAATCTGCTTCTCAACCTCAGGGAATATGTTTTGTATTGCCTGGAACAGGTCCTAAAATTTTAGTTGCCAGCCATCAGTGTATGAACAACCCCTGCATTGTGGAGTGGATAAAGGACCCAATTTTCTTCAACCCAGGTCCCCTCTCTGTCTAACTTCAACTCTGTAAGATCATTCACTAAATGCAGAACCATTTAACCTAAGTGAAGAATTCTGGAGCCCCTCGTTTCTTTATTTTGGGGGTAAATTTAGTCTATTTTTTGATGTCCAGTTAATTAAGATAACTATCCTAATTAACAGCTGTATAAGCTACCTCAGTCCTTATCAACTCACTGCAGAAAAGCAAAATAAATTAAAACCTTTCAAAAGAAAAAGTAGAGTAACAGCCCATTAGGTGTAGGTGGATCGCTTGGCCACCACAGATCAAATAGTGTGTGACAGACATCGGATTCCACCACTTTCAGAAAGAGTCAGTGCTAAATACTTTTACATGCCAATCCCTTTGGAGTCCCTGTTTTCAAGGCAAAGTCAAGAATCAGTTTGTAAGTAAGATGCTATAATGCCAAGCGTGCTATAGTCTCTTCAATCTGAGGGTTTTTTTAAATTGATTTTTATTGAGCCCTACATTTTTCTCTGCTTCTCTCCCTACCTCTCCCCTCCCCTTCAACCCTCTCCCAAGGTCCCCATGCTTCCAATCTGAGTCTTACACAGAACCATTCTCAGGTAGATTCTAATGAGACCCATAATCTACTTATTCATAAACATCACGGCCACTGTTAAGACAGTTTTCCTCCCAACAGCATAGTAGGTGAAAAGACAGGCAAGAGATGGCAAGGTCTGAATGCTTTCTGGGGTGATTTCCAGATATATTTTTTAGCCAAATACTGTTAGCAATTAATTTTTTTTAACAGTCATCCCAGTATATACCTGCTCAGAGTTAGCCAAAATAGGGCACATGCTCAGTGTTCCACACGTTTGGCCTCACTTTTGATGTCAGCCACAATAAGGCTGTCCTTACTTCATACCGCCAGGCTGAACTGTACATGTTTGCAGTCCACAGGACTTAGCTTTGATGATCCACCAGAACAGCTCTGGGAACTTGCAAAAGTGCTTCACTGATGATTGCGTCGCCGTTTGGAAGAGATGCAAATCAGAACCAGCCAAAGTGAGACATGCGTATTCAGAAAGCTCCAAACACAGAGTTTCTGGGGGTCTCAGGGTAGTACACATTGTGACACATTGTGTGTGGCAATGTACAGGGTGCTGACAACCAGGGAGGGACCTTCGCCAAAGCATCCATGTCATGTCCAGTGATTTTGAGTTTCATAACATCTGCATGGTGGTTGAATCCTGATCCGCTCGCTTGAACTCTGTTGCAAATCGTATTTACCTGTTCACAAGTATGTTTGATTCCACGTGACTAAACAAGTCCAGCCTCTTAATGATATATTTGATGTCCTGGCATGGTCAACTCCCATGCTGGGTCATCTCATCAGGATGGGAACGGCCAGTAACTGTCAGCAAGACTCTTTGTTATACAATGTTTACTTACTTTTTGATAAATAGTAACTGCATTTGGAAAATGCATAATGCAAATTATGACAGGTAGAAAATAGATTTTTAAAAGGATTAATTGAATAGTTTATTTAGAAGTAGGTGAAAACTAGGAATGATTGCTTTCAGCTCCCTTGTGAAATGCCACTTTGTAGAAAACTGCCCTGAGCAACTGTGCCGAGGAGCCATGCAAGGCTGACGGAAGGGCCCAGCAGCTGCAGCAATCAAAGCCTATCTCATGGTTCTCTATGTATTAACTCCCATATCTCCTTCCCTTGACATTCCCTCCCACTCTTACCTTTACTGATGCTCCCCAAATTTGCCATTCAAATCAGTGATGTCATTGCTGCTGAAGTGAGACATAGCACTAAAGCCAATACGACAGGGTCATTTTAATGCACCCTCATCAAAATGCGTATGTTAAAATGTCAGGATACTCCAGTTTTTTTCTTTGCAAATTGTACAATAAATATTTTGACCCTCTCTTCTGCCTATAACCCCAGCTCCAATCAAACCCCTTTTTTCACCTTCTACCCTGAATTCCACAAGGCTTGATTAACCATGACACTTTTTGACATATTTCACATTTCAGCTGTGAGTATAATAAAAATCAGTTGTGCCCTCCAAACTCACATCCAGCACTTCCTAATTGCATATCAAATATGTAAGCAGCTTGAAGACAGAAGGCTTGCTACAGCTGAAATCATTTTCTTATCATTCCATTTTTGATAAATTGTGAATTTTAAATGTGTGCATTAATATGGTAATTTATGTAAATCCCTACATCCCTGTTTTATATTCTACACATGAGTCCTTTCTGAACTGATAGAGCAGAATTTTACATCTATCTCCTTATTATATGTGTTTGAAACGTACCAAATATGACTTAATTTATGTAGCTAGATAAGGCAGCTTATCTTAGGAAACTTTCCCCTAAGCCATGGGGGATTTCTTTTCTCTTTTAACTTCCAATTTTAAAACCAACAATGACAGAGAGGAAGGGTGATAAGCAAAGGAGAAAGAAGGTAGTCCTGGTGAAGACAGAGTTGTTTGATAAAGTTTCACTGAAAGAAGGGAAAGGTGACCAGGCTGAGAGTTCCATGAAACATGGAACATCAGACATCCCCCAAGTTCCCTTGCCTCCAAGTTAGAAGCAAACAACAAACCCAAGTACTGTGGGAATTTGCAGATATCTAGTCTTTCTCAACCTTATTTGATGCAATTAAAAATGGGGACAGAGTTCCTGACCTACAAGATGCCTGCAGAGAATAGAGAGAAAAATCCAATTGAACAACAAATGGCTTTTTGGCCTTTGATCTCCATCAGACAGCGCTGCTTAATCTGGCCTGCACAGAAGAGCCACCTGGAGAGCAGCAGAAGGCATGGCTGTCTTCTGCCATTTCGGCCACCAGTTCTGCATTTGTAACGCCAGCCCCCAGCACCTAAAAATATCTCTCCACGTGCTTTTAGTGTGGGGTTACATCGAAAAGTGAGAGCTTCTCCCCTGGCAAGTTCTGGTCATGAGTTCTTGGAGTTAAACTCATTCATCATTGATATCTATCCAGATCTTATGTGGTGTCTGAACCGCTAGTGTAGCAAGATTTTATATAAAGATTAGGTTCTCTATCTCTCCAGCCAATGCATTCCAATTAGAACTTATTTTAATGCTGAACATTTGTCTTCAGCATTTTCCAGGCACTCCATGGCAGACTCACAAAGACACTTGGCATAGAATTTGGACAAAACAAAAATTTTAAACCAAACTGTTTAGAACAGCAGAATTCACATGTAGCAGGTTTCATCATCAAACTCAGGACCAACTACAGCGATTCCTCTTTTCTATAACCATCACGATAAAATAATAGGGCCGCACCCAGTGCCAGAATCAAGTAGCTGCCATGAAAAACATGCTACTGTGAGAATTAAGTTGTTCTAGGACAGTTTGCACAGTGTCACCTCTGCAAAGGCTACCAGACATTACTGACAGTCTTATTAATGGACAGAAACAAAGAAAAGTGGTCGAGGAAAGACTTCTGCAGACCTGAAATAAATACCAGTGAACACACATAGTCATATGAGTTACAGCCTCTCCAAAATGCAGGCAATGATAACATTCCCACAAGCCTCAGCAGTACCTAGTACCTCAATTGAGATGTGGGGTGAATAGCGTACCAGCCATGGGCTCGCTATTCTGATGAGAGGATCATGTAGAAGAGGCAAGGACTGAGTTCCTGAACTTCGGATGAGAAGAACGGTGGTCACATCTGTGGCATTCCAAGCATTATAATTTTTAACTGATCATGAAGGCTATTGTCTTCTGAATGTAGTCACAAGGTTTCATTCAACTCACAGAGGGTTTGAATCGTTTTCTTTTCATCTCTGAGCCATCTCTCTAGTTCCGTGTATCTTTTTCTCAGTGGAGGACTTTGCATGGACATCACCACAAATGAGATGAAAATGGATCAGTTGACATCCTGATCTCTTGGACATCAGAGTCTCTTAGGGGAAGTAAGATATATAGCGCAGGCTACCAGTGTCCTATCAACTGCTGCCTTCCCTTCCTCCCTTTCTTGTGCCAAGGCCTCCATTCCACCCTTTTTCAAACTCCCACCTTCCTACCTGCTAGCCAGGAAGTAGATGTGTTGACCAAACCAGGCCAACAACTGTCATCCAAAGCTGAGTGACACTGCTGTGCCATCAGAATGAGGCCCCCTTCTCACCTCTGCGCCCTTCCCCACCATCTAATGCTCACTTCATCTGTATCTCCCTCCTCCATGATGTGTGTGAGGTCTGTCTTAAGGCGAGCCTTGGGGCAGGTATTCCTTGAAGAGCCACCTTTGCTGTAGTCAGGATCATCTGGTTCATTATCAGTCTCTTAACAGTGTCCCCTATAGGTCTCATCCACTTATCCATGTGTAATGTGATCATTGTTTCTTCGGTTCATTGCTTCCACTGTGCTGGCTGAATAGGAATAAAATTTATCACCTTACTCAAGCATCCCTCAAAGAATAGAATACTTAGTAGGCACTCAACTTACATTCAATAAATTATGAATCAATGAATGAATGAATGAGAAAATGCTGTGTCCAACCTGAAACCCTCAGTGTTTCCTCCTTATCTAAACAACTCCTTGTATCTGATTGCTTTGCTACTTCCCAGAGACTAAGTTAAAACAATTCTCAGGGTATACACATTTGTAATTGATTTGATAAAGTAGAGAGGAACATTGAACTTTAAAATCCCTAAACTAATCTCTGATACCAAATGGGTCTAGACATTTGCTGTCTTTGCTCCTAGTTAAGGTTAGGAAAAAAGAAAAGAAAAGTTCATTATTGTTTTAGGCAAGTGGCCATCTCTCTATAACTCCTCAGTGTCCCTGGAAAAACTCACAGAAGAGGGGGTTCATGGGGTTCTCAGACAGCCCACCCCTTCCTCACATTTCCAAGAGCTCTGCCAATACAAGGGACTTTTAGGGAAAACAAAGACATCACAAAAGGGAAAACATGAGTTGTGTTCTGAATATTTTAACAGAAATTTGGGGAGCAGCTAGCAAAGGTGCTCCCTGCAAAAATATGCATACACACACAGCTACATTTAGAGATTTCAAGACAACGGCAAGTGACAGCTTGAGCTGAGCGTTGAGGACCATGATTTATGACTTTTCATTAGCAGCCACTACACATCCGTGGATCCAGCACCAGCCTGCATAATAATTAACTCATCCATAAAGCGCATGTTTGGCATCTAGGATGCAAAGCAACATTTGCAACTGCGGAGGTAATTCACACTTGATCTGAGATCAAGAATCCCCAGTATGTGATACTCAAATCGAAAAGTTTCCATCAAGATGTTTTTGGAATCAAATGTGCTAACAGATTCATAAAAAGATTTCAAAACTGCTGTACAGCAAATATAGAAATATTCATGATTTGGCAACTACTGTTGATGTTAATCTTGTTGATTTATGCATGGAGTTGAGAGAGCTGTTTGGTATATTGCACTTGACTGTTAAATTGTCCTTCAAGAGACTCATGCCAGTAGTGGGAAGGGTAGAAAGGACCCTGGAGATGGTGAACTTTTTTTGACATTAGTAATTATTCTAATGGGAACTTCAAGTACTCTAATTCATCTCAGGAATTACACACACCCAAGTAGAAAGGACTCTCATTAATCCAGTACCAATGATGAACCATCTACATTAACTTCTTTTTTTTTTTTTTTCTCATTTAAATACTGCCTGGCCCATTATCTCCAGCCCCTTATTGGCTAACTCTCACATATTATTTTAGCCCATCTCCATTGATGTGTATCGCCACTTGAGTTGTGGCTTGCCGGCATGAGTCTAACCAGTGTCCATCTTGTGCTGGAGAAGCATGGCGTCTGCCTCTGCCACACTGCCTTCTCTCTCACCGCAATCCATTCTATCTACTCCGCCCACCTAAGGGCTGCCCTATCAAAAGGCCATGGCAGTTTTCTTTATTTAACCAATGAGGGCAATACACAAATAGAAGACCCTCCTACACCATTTCCCCTTTTTATTAACTTCTTAATCATTGTTTTGAGGAATCTGTTCTATGTGTCATTCTGAGACAGCAATATTTTATCAGAGGTTTTCTGACCTGCCCCATCTCCAGTTGCTTCTAAATAATCACTCAAGCTTAATATTAATTACAGAATGTTTGGCCTATAGTTCAGGCTTATTACCAACTAGCTCTTACATTTGAATTAACCCATTTCTATTAATCTATGTATTGCCACATGACTGTGGCTTTACTAGTCTGATGGCATCTTGCTTCTTGGGCAGCTGGCCCGAGTCCTCTCGACTCTGCTCTTCTTTCTCCCTGTATTGAGTTTGGTGTTCCTGCCTAGTTATATTCTGCCTCATAATAGGCCAAAGCAGCTTTTATTATCAACCAATGAGAGCAACATATATTCACAATGTACAGAAAGGTTATCCCACAGCAGCAATAAGCACAGAGTATAACATTTTACAAATATTTCAATAAGGCTGCCAACCCTACAAAGTCAAAATACAAACTGATTCAATGGAATTTAAGACAAATGATGAATAAATTTATAAAATTTTCTTTTGCTGTGTTGAGAAATGATTACATGATAAAATATCATTCCCCTATTTTATCTGAATATTATGTGCTTAACTTGGTAAAGCTGGTTTTCAGAGACCTGTAAATAACCTGAACATAGTGAAAAATTTTCCAAAGCACTTAATAGCTCAGATTTCTCTATGAGCTTATCATTCAATTCTTGCTAAAAATTTTCTATTTTAGTCAAAATATTTATTATTTTTGGAGAAAGCATATGAACTTCTGAAGAGTGCAATAGGAAACTATCACAAGGAAAATGACATACCGGGGGCTAATTATTTTATACACAGTGACTCCAGCTCTTCTCTCTTCTGTCTTCTCTACCCTCACTCATTCTCTTCCCCTCCTTCTCCTTTCTCTCTCTTGTTCATATGCATATGCAACAAATGTGTGTGTGTTATCTTCATTTAGATATTTTTCTTATTCCCAGTACAATTCTGAAAATCTTTAGCTGAGGGTAATAAAGTAAACTTTATAAACCTAACAATATTCATCACCGAGTCATTCACTTTGTAAATATTTAGCAAATTTTTAAAAAATAATTTTATTTGGGGCTTTTGGAGAGTTAGTCTTTCAATGCAGGTAGGCTTGCTCTGAATTAATGAACCATTTGCTCATTGTTCCAAATTTTGAGATTGAAGGCGTTTGTCTCCATGCTTTGATAAATGTGATATTTATTTTAGATAACAGCAAGTAGTCCAGTGGAGACATTTATATAAAGTTATAATGTTTCAATAGCTCCAAAGAGAATTTGATATTGCCTATTTATGATGCTATTCCTTGTGTAAGAAACCATGTTTCTTTCAGACATTTACAGAGTTCATTTAGAATCTTCTTGGGTGAGGAAGGAGGCAGACTACCTATACTGTCAACACATGGGGCCATGATGTTGACTGCAATATGAACACATAATGGAACAGAACAAAACATGTATGGGAGTGGAGAACGTCACTGCTGGCTGCCCTCCACCAGGCTCCATGCTTATTGAAAATACAGTGGAGATGAAGGAGCTCTATCTCACATTGTAGGGAAGATTTCAGTTAGCAAAGATCTATTAACCCAGTGAGAGTGATGTGTAAACACAAAGACAGCTAACACTTCCAAGCATTAAATTGATGGCGATTTTGTCATTGTGTTTTTGGGCTTTCCTCTCCTGTAGGCTAGGTATTTCTTAGCTGTCATACAAACCCTACCTCACTGCTGAGTGTCACCAAGGTCATGCATAGTTCCCAATTCAAAGCATGTACAGTAATTATTAGTGTCTAAGAATCATTTTTGTGAAAGTAACTGTTACTGACGCAGGAAGCAAGTAAAACGACTTGGTCTCTAAATTCAGAAGGAAGCATATCTCCAGATTTTGTTGGCTTCTTTGTAGCCCGGCCTTTTGTTTTGTCGTCATCATGTTACAAGTGTGCTTATCTTTTGATACTTATATTTCATACTAGGAAATAGTATGTCCCTGCTTTCCACTTAAGGGTCATCACAAATTACTTAGTAATCATCTTTTAACTGATCATCAAAGTTAAGCTCCTCCTTCTAGAACAGTTACTTGCAGGTAGCTGCAGTCAGGTACTGTGTTTCCTATTGTCTCCCTCCTATAGGGCCCACATGATGAGATCTCCTCCACAGACATAAGGTAAAGTGATATAAGCCATCACTTGCATCCTTTTTTTTTCTCTTTTAATGGAATTGGCACAAAATCTTAAAGTCAATACAGTAAAAACTCTAAGGCCAAAAGATAGAAGGAACCTGGGTTTCGAGAATTGTCTAGGCAGTGTCCACAACCAGTTATTTAGAAACACTCATTCTGGACACTGGGAGGACAGGGAGGACATTTCTACTGTGACTGTCTACTCCGAAAATACCCTCATTCCCAGTGTTAGCTTACTTCCTTCCATTCTACACCCATTCACTTCCCCTTCTGCCGCATCCTCTCTAAAAGCCAAAGGGCAGGATGTACCACTAGCATTTGTCATTTAACATCTCCCCCTCCCCAAGTTTGGAAAGCTTCTTCTCTATGTGAGGAATGATAATTCTCAAATAATTTTAGAGTGAGCTGTTCCGTGCAGCTTTTCTTCTCAGTTAGCAAACCTTGATCTAATGCCTAATACATAGAACACACATTCTGAGACCTTGGGGATAGAAAGAGGTATTAGTTGGTGGCTTTACAAAAGAAACGGGAACATAAGGACAAATGACAGAGGGATTGAGTGAGAATACAGTCATATGAACAAATCACTCAGAAAAAGCAGCAGGTATCGCTTTCTTTATGCCAAGCTGAAGCGCAAAACCTCCTAGAAAAGATCTTGTGCGAGACCTCACAGGGTGGACACGCAGCTTCTCAAAGGTGTGAATCACTGTTTCCGCCTACTAAACATTTGGACAAGGGGAGAACGTTGCTTCAGATATGGCTGGACGACCGTACGAAAGCTTGTTTACTCATCGGAATAATAACTTTCCAGTGTTTTACTTGTGCCATTTTTCTAAACAAAAATTTTAGCTAACTTTGTCCCCCATAATTTGCTCTTTTGCTTCAATAACTATTTGCCTTCACACTCTTTAAAATTAGAGGTTTGAAAAAACCTGATTCTTTGATCCATCTGGAATTGGAGTTTGCATGTGAAAACAAAAGCTATTTCCATCCTTTCTGAATTTATGTTTATTAATCAGCACTTATTTGTCTGTTAACTTATTTCACACAGTGTTATAAGATATTAAATGCGTCTTGTCACACAACTTTGACAACTAGTGTTTGTCACAGAGCAAGCTCTGTCTCTCTTCTCTCTCTTCTTGATCTGATACAATGCTCTCCCTAGCAAGAACCAGGTCCCGGAGACATAAGTCTTACAAAGAATTAACATGAATGAGAAGGAATTGAGAGGTTTATGAAAAACAGCGAGTCATATAGCTAATGACGTCTGCTTCTTGCTTTAGTAGGAGCTCGAAGGGCACCGATCTCATTGGTCTTTATAACTCTAAGGCTTGGGGAAAGAGCTGCCTGACATATATGCAACACTGAACTATTCCCAGGCCATTTCTCTACATGTCAGAAAATTTAAGAATGAGCCAGGGAAGCGTTTCATTCAGTAAGTGTTTGTAAAAGTTATTTTAAAATTTGATATTTATTAGAAAGCATTGAGAGAAATTCTTAGCTCAAACGGTTTAAAAAGAAGAAAACCTGTGTGCTTGTCTCTCTAACAGAGGCTGAGCCTCAGATTTCACTCAGTCTTTTAAGACATATGGAAACTCTCTATCCATATAGCCTTCTTCATCACTCAGTCTTTTAAGACATATGGAAACTCTCCATCCATATAGCCTTCTTCATCACTCAGTCTTTTAAGACATATGGAAACTCTCTATCCATATAGCCTTCTTCATCACTCAGTCTTTTAAGACATATGGAAACTCTCCATCCATATAGCCTTCTTCATCAAAGTGCAAGCCTTGCGCGTGTTACCTTATGTAGCTTATCATAACTCATACATTCATGTTTAAGATTTAAATTAGTTAAGATTTCAAAGTGGTGCTACATTTATTTAAATGCTCAAAATGTATGTCATCATTTATAGACATTGACTATTACTGTTTGTGGGGTTGCAACAACAACCATATATAACCAAAACAAAATGGAATCATAGTCGAGGCAGGAATCTACAAGGTGAAACTGAGGCATGGCCGCCCTATCTCTAGTAACAGACCATGCTGGAAGAGACAGAGTAGGCACTTAATGGTTTGAAATGGTATCAAGTGTGACCTCTACAGTCAGCAAAGGAGCTCACAGGGCTCATGAGTCTAGGTCAGGTAGGCTGAGAGGGGGGACAGGAAACAGGATGTGGGATGGATGAAGGCAAGCACTTTAGATAAAAGTTTAGTGTGTTACGTGGAGAGAGACTTGTAGGGAAGACTGACTCCTTGGCTTTATACTGTGTACAATATAACCTCTGCCTGTTAAAGACAAAGGGCACTTGGAATTCTCTACGTTCTTTTAGAACCCTGTGGGTCATTTTTGAAAGTGCATTTAAATCCCAGCTAACTTTATGGTAGCAGTAACTGTGCTAGCCACAGTCCATGCCACAGGTCTTATTTTCACTCACTTGACCTTGGATTTGGCCAGTGATGTTTTTCACTGTTTTTCAGAATTAAAACTGCCCTGTCAGTAATTTTAAATAAAGCTGTAGGCTAATGATTAAAATATATGTTAGAGGATAATTGTTGGTTTTCCCTCTTTTCCTTCCTTTGAAGCCTCTAAGCCATTGCCTTTTCAGCTCAGCATCAAACAAAATGACCAGAGTTTTAGTAGCAACAAAGAGAGAGAGCATGAGAGTGGAACTGGAAACAAGCTTTCAGAATCGTGTCTTTTAAATCACGAAGCAGTTCAATGTATTTAGAAGTCTA
The DNA here is from genome assembly GCA_004026605.1 of Ondatra zibethicus. Taxonomy (NCBI): domain Eukaryota; kingdom Metazoa; phylum Chordata; class Mammalia; order Rodentia; family Cricetidae; genus Ondatra; species Ondatra zibethicus. The sequence goes on along the minus strand of PVIU01000037.1, from coordinate 62,433 downwards.
GAATTATTTAAGCTGGCAATAAAATGTTTCCAAAGATTCAGTTTTTCTTCCTTAATTCCAATTATGGCATGTTTTTAAAAATGAAATTCTGGATAACTATATGCTAGAAATCACTTCTCGAGTCTACTCAGTAGCTTTCAATTTCCTGAAGTGTGTAAATATTTGATAAGAAAAACATTGACTAAGCTATGTCCCCTACTGGGAGAAATGTCGGTCTCAGTTCTCAAAATATTATTGTTACAACGTAATAGGAAAACTGTAATTCAGTGCTTGGAAAGAGCATGGTATTGACCCCTAATTATGCACGAGGGACTTGGGAACACAGCCAGCTATGAAAACTAACAGAACTGTGTCTCAGAGGAATATTCTTAATCTGGAATTGCTTTAGGATAGACTAGATCTAGGACAACATTGCCGAAAACTCTCACTGAATCAACTGAAAAAAAAAAAGAAAAGAAAAGGTATCTATAAATATAAAGGCATTGGGCATGTGTGTATGTCCATGCCAAATTCTTACCTCTTTCATTTTGTAAGTTCTTACGAGTGATCCTAGGTAATAGAGATTCTCCGTAGTCATCCAGTTGCTTGGCTACAAATTGCTAGTGTGATTACTGATGGACCATCTCCAGCTGTTGGGTTAAATGCCAAACAAGAAAGAAATTACAGCTTTGGGAGAACACCCAAAGCTTTGAAATTTCTACAACCAGTTTTTCTCAGTTTTATTATTTTCTTCATCTATTGCTTAAAATATAGGTTTATTCATAAGTTTAAAATTATTTGAATAATGTAATCATTTGTTATTATTTGAATAACATAATCATTTGCAGGGTTGCCAAAAGATTAAATTATGGAAATTCATGCCCAATCTGAAAACAGGGTTTTTGATAATTTAACCACCTATGGAGATTTAGACTAAATGTTTTATGGATTGCTGAAATGTGATCCAAATTTTCAAGATGCCAGGCAGGGTTGGTCTTAGTGAGGTCCTTAAAGAATGAAAAAAAAATATTTTTAAAAGTTACAAAAAATACATTGCTTATGAAAAGGTGGATAATAGGATGTTTTGAGCCTACTCAAACTTCCGCCAAGATTCATAAATATTCATTGAATCAATCACTTATTTGAAGCTTAAGCTGCGGCTGCTGAACGAAAATAATCATCTGCTAAGGTGGGTGTCCTGTCTGGAGGCTGCATTTATTTTGAAATATATGAAAGAGACTAATGGATATTAACTGTGTGATTTTTCTCTCTGTAGAGGCATCTGAACTGAACTACAGATTTAACTTATTTATTAAGAAACTAAAAGAGTGAAAAGAGAGAATGAGGCATATGCTATTTCTTAATTCATAAATAAAATATCTTAAACAGCCACTTCTTCAGAGATTTTAGGAAATGCCCAGTAAGTTCCTACCCATTTATAGAGTAATACATAAGAAGTCAGACAGAAGGTCCCAATTTCCCTCAGAATGCTCAAATCCTGTGGAAATCCTTCACCATTATCTACCTCCCCCACCCTAGTCATCTTGCAAGAAGAAAGTCCTGGGTGGGCATCTGGAAAGCAGCAGGACAGACAACTGAAATCAGCTGGAAGCAGCGGCCTCTGTAAGAAGAGAGGGAAAGGAGCCTGCTCAGTAACCTGCAGATAGGCAAGAAGCAGGAGAGAAGTGCCCAGAGACAGCAGCAGTGCAGGGGGAGCAGCCATCTGTGATGTGCTGTAATGGGGACAGAGTGTCTGTCCTGAGTCCAGGAGGGCTGTGCCTTAGGAAATAGAGACTGTTGAGCTCACAAGTAGGACCTACAGCTTCTCCATCTCCACCTATAGCCTTTGACGTACTCCATTTTTGGTCCAGTGAGATGACTTACCTGGGCAAAGTGGTTGCTGTGTTACAGCCTAAATTTGATCATCTGAGTCCACATAAAAGTAGAAAAAAAGAACCAGCTCCATAGAGTTGTCCTCCCGTCTCTGTGTGTATATTCACAAATGCACACATCATCATAATAATAATTTAAAAATGTAAATGTTCCAGCTCTGAATGGAGAGGAAGGGAAGAATAAGTGCTACAGTAATGTGTCAGGACTTGCCATTCATCTGCTAGGGTCCTGGAGGCGAGAAAAGGTCTTAAGTAGAGGTGGTAGAGTCTCCCCTTTGAAGGAAGGATGTATAGTTTTAGGGAGATTTATATCACAACAGCCCAAAGTTCTGACACTTACATCATCTTAACCAAAATAAAGTATGCAGTGTCCTCTGCTGCTCCCACATTGAGACTTGACTGTATAATAAAATTGTTGTTAACATCATCACCATCTTGAGACAGGGACTCACTGTTGTAGTGAGAAGGCCGCTTGGTCATTTCCGGCTGCTCAGACTCCTGAAATAATCACATAGAAACTATATTAATTAAATCACTGCTTGGCCCATTAGCTCTAGCTTCTTATTGGCTAACTCTTACATCTTAATTTAACCCATTTCTATTAATCTGTATATCACCACGTGGCTGTGGCTTACCAGCTAAAGTTCGACCATCTCTGGCAGGGCTACATGGCTTCTCTCTAACTCCGCCCTTCTTTCTCCCAGCATTCAATTCCATCTTCCCAGCTTACCTAAGTTCTACCTTATCAGGCCAAGCCAGTTTCTTTATTAACCAATGGTATTCACAGCACACAGAAGGAATCCCACATCACACTGTGTTCGCTATTACTCCTGGGCTCAAATACTCTTCTTGTCTCAGTCTCCAGAGCAGTTAGAACTAAAGATGTGTGCAACCACACCAGCTAAATCATTAACGGCTATCTATGCAATTATCGAAAGTTAATGGAAACCGTTGGAGCCTGTAGCACCAGCTCCTTAGCGGCAGAGGGAAGAAAATTACAAACCCAAGGAGAGTGTGTTTCACAGGGTGAGTTCAAGGCAAGTTGGGGCAATTTAATGTGGTCCTGTCTCAAATTTTAGGAGAGAGAAGGAGTAGGGGCAAAAATGGGGAGGGATGAGGGAGAGAGAGAGAAGAAACTGTCTCTTATTAACATGTAGGGGTTGTGATCTAGATTTTATCAGTAGAGGGAAACACTTTGTACATTAGGAACATTGTAGCCTAAGATGTCTTCTTTCTAGTTTGGCCTTTATCAAAGGTTTACTTTGTTTTTAATGGTGTGTGTGCATGTGTGTGTGCGTGCGTGCATGCGTGTGTGTGTGGTGTGTGTGTATGTGGTGTGTGTGAATGTGAATGTGTATTTGGTGTGTGTGTGCATGTGTGTGTATGTGTGTGTGCATGTGTGTGTGTATGTCTGTGTGTGGTATGTATATGGTGTGTGTGTGTGTGGTATGTATATTGTGTGTGTGTGTAGATATGTGCACATAAGTGCAGGAGCTTATGGAGACCTGATCCCCCTGAGCTTATATTACAGGTAGTTGTGAGCCACTCAACATGAGTGCTTGGAAACAAATCTGGGTCCTTTGTAAGAACAGTATGAGATATTAACCTCTTATCCCCTGAACAATCTCTCATCCTAAAACTGGCTTTTCTTAGCCCAGGTCCCTTCCCTATATTAGGTTCCAGATGAATACTTAGCAACAGGCAGTGAGGTAAAGGCCAGCTTCCCTGTCAGCGTGAATATACCTAAAGTCCAAAGGCTGTTTTAGTTTAAAATTAAGAGAGAGAGAGAGAGAGAGAGAGAGAGAGAGAGAGAGAGAGAGAATGCACAGAGAATGTGCTCTCCTCTTCAGGGAGCATACATTCTTTGCCACACTGAGCATAGGGATAACCTCTGACCAAATATAGATAGGAGAAAAACTCATACAGCTATGCCAGCTACAGAGCCACAGGAACAAAGAGAAAGAATAAGTAGAATGCATATCAGAGTCAATATATTGACATCATGTTCTTTCTTGAAATACAGAAAAGTGAATGCAAAAAAGTCATAAATTATATAATTAATGTCTCCCTAGTATTTATTATAGTGAGAACCCTCTTCCCTTGCCCCCCTGCCAGTATCTTGGCCCACTCAGCATCATCCACATAGCTAAAGAAAAATTCTTCACTTTATTTTCTTATCAGATTGTTTTTCTGCTTCAGAAATCGATGAAACCTTTCCTTAGCCTAACTTAAAGGAAAATGGGGAGGGAAACCAAAGAGGAAAAATATAACAAAACAAAAAGCTAGGACTGCTTTGAAATAGCGGCTCTAAGACAAGCAGTTGGAGTTCACAGAAGCTGGGCATCCTTTGCTAATTATGGACATGACTCCAGAGGAATGACAGGCACACAAAGTTTGTGACCAAGAGTCTGTGTCCCCAAGAAGGAAAGCATGTGTGTAATTTCCAAGAGTGACAATGACACTGTGTGTCTTGACTTCTTACTCTAGGGCAATGCATTTGATGGCCTACTATAAGTTGGTTAGACGCCTGAACCAATCTTGCAAAATAATTGCCTAACTGGTTTCTTGCAATTAACATTTTTTTCTTAACCTGGCGATTTGTTTTTGTGTGACCCAGATTGTTGTTCCTTAAGGCACAGTATGTGCGTAGTGATCGGTTTTTGTGTTTTGGGTACCATTATAGACCGTACATTATCCCTAATAACTGTGTGTCTGATGATAGAAATAACTCTCTCTCTCTGGGCTTCTGTGTAGAGTCCTGCCTGTGTGGCTTCAGATCTTGCAGATGGACCAAACTGGAGCAGAGCTGAGACAATGAAGGAGACTGTCGCGTGGAGTAGGAAAGTGCCCACTGTTGAGCTGTGCTGCAAATATTAGCCCACTTCTCTTTGGTGATGGTGTCCAGGCCAAGTATCTGGGCATCAGTGCTCTAGTTCTTCCCACTTGCAGCAACTTGGAATCCAAGGACTGCTAGGCTTAGAGGCTGCTCAGCACCATGTCATGGTTTGCAAGCCTGTATATGATTACTGCTTTTATTTTACTTTGACCTTTGCATTGAAACCAACTCTTAGGGTGCCAGGACTGTTTTTAAATTTAGAACAGAAAAAAAATCACAGTGTTAAGTAGATGAAATATGAAAACTCATACAAGCATTTTTGTGAAATGGTGTTATTATTATATTTATTGATACATTTTGGCATATGTATACCTCTTTAAATTTTTACTTAAACTAAAAAATATGCTCATTTTTCTTTTACCCAGAAACACTTCCTAGCAATTTGTATAATTGTCTATCAGATTAATATCTATACCCACCTCATTCTTATATATTCATTTCTTTCCCCAGCTTGTGTGTGTGTGTGTGTGTGTGTGTGTGTGTGTGTGTGTGTGTGTGTGTGTGATACAGGGGATACATATGATATTGTTTCATAAAAAACAAGTCAGTGATAGTATGGACCTTAAGCCCCAACTGCTTGAATATTCCCTTATTCAGCTTCAGTAGAGTTAGCAGCTTTGCTACAGCTAACATCAATAACTTGCTTTAATCTGCCTTTTATACTTCAATGCCATTGTTTTCAGATGAGCCATTGGTGTCCTTGGTAGCAGTCTCTTCTCTGGGACAGGACTCAATCTGTGCTCAGATATTGTGTTTATTTCCATTTTTTTTAGCATCATTCAATGTCCATTTCTACATCCTTTCTTTCCCTTTTCCAATATTGACGTTTTGAAATTAAGGTACCCATCCTTACAGTTCTTGCTCAAATCGAATAGTCCTCGGTTGGGTTTGGCCTGACAGTTCCTTATGATGACTTTCAGGCTGTGCACTCTGTGGCGAAGTGGCAGACAAGTGGTTGTGTCCTTTATCATATCATGTCCGGATGTGCACAATGTCATCTGTCCCTCACCGGTGATGCTAACTTTAATCACCAGCCGATAGACCTCTGATTTTCCTCCTGATATCACTGCCGCCTAATTTCTCCCCTGAAACGAGTAAACGCTCTGCGGGAGACGCGTTAAAGGCCTGCGAATGCCTAGCAACTCATCAAGCTTTCCCTGAAGCATTAGCATCCTTTGAAAACCTCATCTGACAGCATCTTCAGTTTGACTTGAAAAACAACGATATTCCCATTCCACCCCTCCACACCTGCCCTCTGCTCTCACCGTTCCACAGCGCGCAGAAGCTCCTCGGAGAATTTGTTAGCTATTATCCATACAGACCTGTGAATTTCTTTCTCCAAGATTGTAATTTTCAATCAAATTTTAATTGAATGATTGAATTTCTCCCTTATTCAGTGAATATTTATGGATGTTCTACATATGCTAAGTACTTTACTATATCCTGATATACCAGAATGAGTGAGGCATAGCCAGCGTTTCTTTGCATGGAAGAGTATAGTACTTACATTTGTATATAGAAAGACAAAGACATCACAATCCAATTATTCATTTTTTACATGTTTTATTGGAACAGTTTGGTCATTTTTCATCTTTTTTTAATCATTTTCTAACTGCATTGCAGCAGCCTTATGACCAGGACTAGAGCACACTCCTGCTGTTGCTTCCTTTGTGAGTCCCACTTTGGATTTGTCATGTTCAATCCAGTGATTCCATGCAAGTAGCTTCAATACTGAGATGTAAATGATAAAATAGCTAAACAAAGAACTCTACAATAAATAACCCCCTCTCTCCTTGAAATAACAAGAACACACCATGGGGCAATACGTGGAAAATAATGGCAGACAAGATATGCACTTACTTTCATTAGTGTGTAGGTTTCAATGGACAGAAGCAATTAGAAGGCATCGCAATTGATTCTACCACAATAGTTAATGCAGTCTTCTGAAGGACAGTCTGAAAGGAGATTCTCATGTGCAGTAGAAACAAGGCAAACACACAGAAAAGGCTTTCTAGAAGAAGTCAAGGAGATCCCCAAAGAATGCTTCAAATTTTCCAGATCCTCAAGTATCCCAAATGCAGAATGTGCAAAGTTATAAGGGAAGTAGGGACATACACCCTGACTCCCTAATTCACCCCCATACATCAGTCTGATCCATAGCTGTCACTCGGTAAGTATTTATCAAAGAGTGAGATTATGCATGTCTAGGGATATTTTATCCTCACTACCAAAGATAACCTTGACAAGGTTCAATATCATATTCTTTGTAGTATTTAGTGTGTGAAGTTTTACCACATAGTGTGACTTTAACTAAATGTTGAAGACATCATTTTAAAGTCCTCCAGTAATAGAATATTTTTGCTGATGCCTTTAAATTTCAAAGCATATTATTTAGGTCCAAGAGACCCAACTCTTCCCCAGTTGGATTCCCAATTAACTGAAAGCCAGATTAACTTGGCTTGGGTTCATACTTATGGTCAAAATTTCACATCATGGGTATTGATTAATTAGTGATGAGCCATTTAGCATGTAACATAAACCACATGATGGTAAATTTCAAGGAAGAAAATGAGTTCAGAGAGCAAGGCTGTTCCTTGTTAAAATGACTCTGCCAGGATGCAGCTAATGAAAGCCACAAAGGGAACTCAGGAGCTAGTACTTCTTCCTTCTTCTTCGTTCTCTGCTGTCTAGACAAGAAATCGTATCACATCTTAATGCCCAGTTCTCTTCCCTCCCATGAATGGATTATTGCCATTCACTAGTCACAACCCTAAAAATAGCATCATGATGCACAGGATCTAACATGGGATGGATTTTCGCCAAGAGGATTGGGTGTTTGTTTGGGCTTTTAAACTGTTACTTCTTGTCGAAAGTGACTAAACAAAAAAACCTTGGAGATTTGGGAATATAAGTTCCCATTGTAACATGAGTCCTAAAGTCAAGACACCCATACTCGGTTCACAGTATGAAAATATGTTGTATTCTTTATCATGAATTGGAAATTTAAAAGTGGCCATGTAATAGAGTTGTTATGAGGCTAAGTGAATTCATATGGGTAATGCACTTATGACAGTAACTCCATGGCATTTTCTAAGCATCTTAAAAAGCGAATTTGCAAAAATCCCCCACTGAACATAATGTTGCCTCTGATTGCCTGTGCCTATTTATGTGAACATTTCCGTTAAGCAAGCAGTTAGTCTGTGCTCCTTTCTTGCCTGGTATTTGGGACCTAGAATATCTTGTATAATTAGTAAACATGGGCTACAGACGAGAAATGTTAGTTACCAAGAAAGCGTTTTTGCAAGTTCACTATGACTGTTCAAATTCTACCTTCAGTGTACTTCAGGCTAGCTGATGGGGACACAGCATGGATCCTGGTATACAGCAACTTCACCATAGCAGATCAAATTAACATGACAGGCAGTGGAAGCTGTATACTGGGGTCAACACTCAGAGAGATGTATTAAGCATTTTAGTTTCCCAAAGAGAGGTAGCATGTTCTTTTAAAACAGACTGCAGAATAGCAAGTATTAATATTCACTGTGTGAATAAATCTCTGTCCAAAAGATTGGACTGAAAAGGGGCCTGGTTTCCTCATCTTATTCCTTTAGACTTCCTTACTAATTAAATGTTTTATGATCATCAATATTTTTCATCAGAAAAACAAATAAAGCACTTCATTTTAAGTGTTTTGAAGGGGATTAGAGAGATAGGTGGGCAATTTCAGATCATTTGCAGCTCTGGCAGAGGATCAAGTTTCAGCTCCCAGAAACTACACAGTAGCTCTCAACTGTCTGTAACTACAGTTCCAGGAGATCTGGCACCTTATTCTGAATCAAGCATGTACAAGTAATGCACATACATACATGCAAGCAAACACTCATACACATAAAATAAAAATAAATAATCTTTAAACTTTTTTGAAGATATTCCCCTAGAAAAGCTCAATTCAGTCTCATATTTATTACTTTTTACCTACTAGTTTTACAATTTGTCCTTTCATTATAAATAAAAAAACATATAGTTGAATTGCTGTATCCATAAATACCTATCTATTGAATTGAGGTTAGCAAACACCTTGACTCTATGCTACTTGCTCTGACAAATAAAGTAGGTCAAGTTAAGAATATTGTTTGATGTAAGAATCTAAATGATTTCCAAGGTAACCAATCGGGTCTTTAGAAAGCCTAGCTAAACTCCACCTCCTTTTTCATTTAAAAGTTTAGCTTTTTTCATTTCTGCATGGAAATCTTGAACTTCACACACACACACACACACACACACACGCTCACACACACAAACACACACAGACACACACACACTCAAACACACAGAAACACACACAGACACAGGCACACAGACAGACACACTCACACACACAGAAACACATACAGACACACACACACAGAGATAGAGAAACACACACAGAGACATAATCACTGCTTGCCTCCCATCAAAGACAAAAGATAAAAGATATAAAGCTAAGCATGTGCTTATTGATTTTAAACCATTTGCCACAGCTGTTTCATTATCTACTTATCTCTGTGTACTCTAAATGATGAAAAGTCAATGCTGTGCTACTGTTCCTAAGAGCAAGCATATTAATTTGGTATGAATTCCCAGGCAACTTCTCTTCAATTTATGACCTTTCTTTGTTCTTGTTTATTTTGTCTGTTTTTTTCAGCATGGATTTTGAACCCCAAAGATATGTCAACAACACTTAATAAAATAGTAATATCCCTTTGCTTTATATACCAAATATAATAGTAGATATATACATAATAATCAATTATGCATTTAAAGACAAACAGAAATAAAATTTATTTTAACTGAATTTTACTTAACCTTAACTTTTATCCTAAAATCTCATCACTTTAACATGTAGTTGATATAAAATTATTGGGATATTATACATTTTATTTTATGCTAAGTGTTGACATCTGGGGTATGCTGCTGCACACCTGTTAGTTAAGGCTAGTAATAGTTTGTGTCCTCAGCAGCCCACCAACCACAGATGGCCATCTTGGATAGTGGGGCTCCTTTAAAACTGTCACTATCACTTTATTCCTGAGATACTCGAAAATGTGAACTATAATTTCACAGTGGGTTTTTCCTCTCTGTACTATATAGTTCATAAATGCCATGGCAATTCACATCCTGCAAGGGAAATCTTAGTTTTAACTTTTGTGTATATTGTTTATCCTTTTGATGATGTCTCCTACCCCCAAAAAAGGTATCTGAAGAAATTATGATCTATGTTTTCTTGTGTATTTTCTCATAAAATATCATTTTCCAAGAAAAGGTAAAGTGGTGATTTCCAAAGAGATAGAAAATAGTGCATATCAGAGAATTTGCTCTTCTGATATGAGAGAGCCAGACAGGAGGTAAGACTAACTCAAAGGAAAAGCCAAAGTTGCATGGGTTTATATGTTGAGACAAATTACAAATCAGAACAAAATTATTTCTACAGAGGGAAATTAACCTATCAAATTATTGCTAGGTGCATCTGAACCTAGAGACCTGATGGTGACACATAACTCGCAATTATGGAATAGTTCGAAAAAAGCAGGTAGGGCTGTAATTCCATACCCCCAAAGGGTGTTGTGGGTAATACATGGTTTTCTCACTGAAACAAAGATAGACTTGCACATAGCATGATAAGGACAACATAGGCCGGTTGTCCATCGAAGGCCACCTGAGTGTCAGGTCGTGACTTTAACTCAGAAGACTAGAGTAAGCTTGTTATAGAGGAGTCTTATGCTCCATTTTGTTCATTGAGAAACCACAGAACTCAGCTGCACCTCTCTGGGTCTCTTTTCAGGACTAAGAGTCTTGGAAAGATGTATTTCCAAAAGCGTGTTTTTATCTAGCCTCCTCCCCCTTTAGTACAGAAGCAACAGGAAGCTCAGAAGTCTGTCTCCACAGGCACCAGATGATTAGGCTCTGTTTTTCTCCAGCAGTGACCCACCACATACACATGGAGCACACGTGCTTGCGGGCTGTTGCAAAAGAATGGGGTGACCAGGTGCCCCGCACATTCCGGGGCTTACAGTCTGTATCGGCTCCCTGAGAAGGAACAGTTCCAACTGCCGTGATCTACCAGATAGACGTGAAATGCTTTTTCCTTCCTTGCAAGTTAGAAAATCTCAATGATTTCCAGTTTTTTTAAAAAAAAAAAGGAAAAAGAAATAAAAGCATTTGCTTCTGCTGAACAGGATAGCTAATGAAGACAAGATGGCTGACACCGCCGTCTGGCAAAAGCTCATTTCTATCCCCTTTGAAAGTAGGAAGCAAAATATTTAGGCAGCATTACAATGAGCCTGTATTTTGACCTTAACAATTTGGTAGAACCTGACTCCCAAATCCTTGCTGAAAGGATGCCAATGTATCCTTTCTCTTTCAAAGAGCTTACTGTTTCCCTCAGCTGTTCCTTCAGTCAGGAGACTAAATCTCATCACACAGATTTACAAAAACTCACTCCTTAGGCTATTCTGAATCTTGCCTTCATCCCTGCTTCTATAGCATGGTCTCCAGGCCCTAACATGTGGTGGAATGCCTAGTGGTGTCCTGACATTTAGAAAGCGGTCACTCTACATGGGCAGAGCCTTATGCTAGAAGCAGCATCACTCACAAAACTAGCATCCCTCCTTGTGGGGGAGTGACAGACCAGAGGTAGGGGCACCTTGTTTTCTTCAGAATGAGTGGTTCTCTCTAAATGAAAGTCATGTCACCGCCATCCACAAGCTGCTGTCCATTAAGCATGGGAATAAAATGGTCTTCAGAAAACTCTACCATGGAGGTTGAAGATCCACTACAACTAGAGATGTTCTGAGGGAAGGGATATAAATAAGTGACCCGTCTTTACATGAATATGCGTCTTAGCCTGTCATCTCAGCAGCATCCCCTTCAATCTATCAGGCTTTTGCTGCCCTTAACAAGCTCTTCACAGGAACCTGCGTGCACGCACCACACCTGAGGAAAGTGGTGAGAATCTAGGTCACCAGATTGGGCACTTTCAGAGTGAACTCGTTCCAAGACCAATTTGATTTAAAATAATAATAATAATAATAAATGCTAACTCCTACAGTCCATTATGATCATTTATCTGATTGGCCTACAGGCTTCTTTTCCCTCTGATACATTACCATAGCTGGTGTCTATAATTAAGAGAAAACTGGGGTATCTGCAGGATTTTACAGTTTCTACAACAGGCTAACGCTTTGCAATGAGCATAAGGAGCTTTTTAGTGAGCCGAAACGAGGAAGGCAAACAGACTTCAGAAATTTGTCCAAAGTGCTTCCCCTGATAGTTCTCAGCTTTGCAAGCTGAGCTGAGAGGTTGCCAAGCGCTCTGGCTTTATTCTGCTATGCGGCTCTGGCAAGCAACCAGTCACCCAGGCCTGATCTTTGTCCGAGATACAGGTTTCATTCACCCATTCTTCTGACAATCATTCACTGACCACCTGCTGTATGTCTCCAAGGGATGCGTGTAGCTCAGGCCTGCACATTTCAAACAGCAAAATGAGGCTTTGAGGTAACTACAAGGGAATAAAGCCACAGAGATATCTGAGGTAAGAGTGACAAATTTCCCTTTTTGTTTCTGTGAGGAAGCATCACAAGTGTGTTAGAAATCAGTAGGAAGCGTTGGGGCCAAAGGGATATAAGCGTTCTGTGAGTATTTTGACTGTCACTTCTTGTTTATTCGGTGGATTTAAATCACCAAGGTAAACAAACATATTCCTATCCACCAAGTGTTTACTATATCCCAGGCATAATTCCAGGTCCTAGAAACACCACTGAGAACAAAGAGAGACATTGAATCTTATAGTGTGGTAGTAAGAGGAGAAGAAACTGTACAAGAAACACATGGCAGGTGAGAGACGCAGAAAAAAATTCAATGACGTGTTATGACAGAGTGCATCAGCCTCCACTGTAGCCTAGGCTGCCGTGCACATCCTCTGGGAAAGGCTATCATTTAAGCTGAACTCCAAAGAACAAATGGAGACAGCCTCTGGGACAGAGGAGTCTAGCTTAAAGTGTGGGTGACCTGTCTGTACTAAAGAAAGGGAGAGGGAGACTTCAAACTACACGTGGAAAGTAAGTCGGACGAGACTTGGAATTCCGAGATCGAGGCAGGAGGTGATGCTTGGCGATGGCCACAGGAAAGAGGGTGTCTGAGCCCCTGGGTGAGTGATGGGAGCAGCTCTGCGAGGGAAAACAAAGAGGAGAGGTCTATGCCAGTGGGAGTTTCAAGAATGGGGACATTGGTAGCATCTCTGAGTATACCTTGGACAGCTCACATTTCAGGGGCATGTTCCAGTGAGGATGTTGAGGTTGGCACTTATATTGGAATGTTCAGTTTAGGAAGGAGGTCGGGCTGAGAAATACCATGTAGATGTCATCAGCTCTAGAGAATGGGCACAGGGGAGCCTTCTGCAGCTGAGGTACGGTGTACAGAACAGCAGCATGCCTCATGCCTGTTTTTCTCTGGCAGAGTAGATGGCATCAGGAAAGCTCCAATTACCTAAGAAAGGAACGAAGACAATCGTGACAGCTGTGTCTTTAATGACATAGATGGATGGATAGATAGATAGATAGATAGATAGATAGATAGATAGATAGATAGATAGATAGATAGATAGGGAAGGGGGAGAGGGAGAGGGAAGGGGGAGAGGGAGAGGGATGGGGGAGAGGGAGATGGATAGGGGAGGAGGAGGGAAGGAAACATCATCATTTGACATTTGAGTTGATCCAAGGAAACTTATGAAATTCTGTCTTAATCTCTCAGTACACAGTTTTATTAGATTTAGACCTTTTATTCCATTATGTTTTTATGACCCTGCTATTCAATAGAGCCTTGTATACCTGCAAGCAGGAAGTGAGGTGATTAATACATATTCCCTTTGGAGAGCTCCAATCATCTGCAAGATGTGAATTTACATTTAATATTCTCCGTTTGGGAATACTGGTTATATACTATGTTTTGATCAGACTATTTCTAATAAAATATGAATCTCTGTAGAATGTTTCTGAAAAATAGCAACTAAATTACATGTTTATTTTCCTTTCCAAAAGAATAAATCTTGACACATCTAGTTTTGAAAATAATAGGGTACAGAGAAACTGTAATCCAGCCCCATCATGAAGACTGCCATTGTCTTTTTTAGGTTGTTTCCATGTCACATAATTATTAATTTCAACATAGGATAATATTATTAAAGAATAAGGATGATAATTATTAATATGTTCTGCCCTGGGTGAGAGTTGTTTAATTCATGGCCTAGCCTAACTCTGACTTCACGGACAGCTCATGCATAGATGTACAATACATAGGAATGTTAGGTATCTGCTCCTGATAATGCATTTTGTGAATCATTTTATCAACTAGAGTAAAATAGAAGGACCTTGTCTGTAATCCATTAATGAAAGGCAAAGAACATGAATAATCAATAAAGCCTCCCGGAATCATGTTCATTTTGGAGGACTGACAAAATGCAAAGCAGCACCCTGGCTCTTCGGGACTTGAAGCAAGGCTGATGCCAGTCCAAGTTTTCTTTGAAGTGGCTGCCATCTTCCCTAGCTGTTTCCTATTTTTGAGGGTTTTGGAAAAATAAAGTTTCCTGAACTAATTGCAGAGAAAATGTTTAACAAGTGACATTTGGTTAGAGCTTTTAGAGCCATGACGTCTCCTCCAACCTTTAGCAGGAAGAGCAGAATTGCAAAGCTCCCACTTGCTCTACTGTGCTCTTCCATCTAGCCAGAATATGATTCATAATTAATGTTAGTTGGATGGTGAACCATAATTGTTTCTTACTGTAAATGTGTCTTTTTGTTGCTTCTTGGGAGTTATATCATTTTTACAGAAAGTAGCTAAAAATAAAGGGGGAAGGGTGATGTTTATGACGTCATGGGCACAGGGATCAGGGTTCCTAATCTTGTGGCTGTCTCAAGTCCAGACTTCTTCCTTAAGATGCAAAGTAGTGTTGAAGCATCGGAATGTTTTCCAGATCTGGCTGCATCCTTTTGCTGTCAGGACAACAGAGAGGGCTAGAGAGCAAGCTCATCTTTTGGGTACCACCTCATTCCCTGACCACCCATAAAAACACACTTCGGCATATGTCCTTGGATTTCAACGTTTCCACATACCTTGTCTCCCACATGATCTAGAATTTTGTAGTTTTTCCATCTCCAGCCTCCCCATAAGAAAAAGATCCTAAATTTCTTATTTTTATATATCAGGTTAAGGCATCATAGGCTTATTGCATAATGTTTTCAAGTACAATGAAAAGTCACTATGTGTTCACAGAGCCATAAAACCAGGGTGGTGGTTTAGGAGGGACGGCTACAGAGGTAGACGTTTTACTTTTCATGCATCTCTTGAGCAATCCTGAATCCCATATATACAAATGATTCTCCCAAGAGAATGCTATACACCTGGGTGAGTGGGGATTGGATATCGTCCTAAGAGGACCAGGCCAATGTGAAACACACTCATCTGGATCCGCTCAATGGCATTTCACGAACCACATTCGCTTGGAGGAGGGAGCTGGTGGGGAGCAAGAAGAGAGTCAGCTGGGTACATAAAATTACTTTTTTTTTGATCATTGAAGTTTTGGGAGAAATTCATACTGGATACAAGGCTCGATTCCAGAGTGGTGCAGCTGTTAATCAGGCAAACAATGTCAAGGTGACTCATAGAGGACTATTAGGGCTGGGGATGATCAGTTGACTCCTGGTCTCCCTAACCCACCCACTGCATACTTGGCTAGCAATCCTCAGGACAAATTTATTCTAGCCATCTGCTTTTTTCTCTGACTACTCCCAGACTGCAAATGCTGCTAGGGAAAATTGGATTCCCGTGCCAACTGGCACAGGGACAACCTCAGCTGTCCCTCTATACTACTCAGCAGTCTTTACGCTTGCCTTAACCGCCTATCATTTGCAGTGTCCACGACAGCTGCTCAAAGCCTTTCAACCCCCCACAAGGTTCTTGTAGCTCTCCTTGTCCCTCGTTCTCAGCTGCCCACCTTTCTGCTGCTGTGGAGAAAACAAGGGACAACACCTCCACCCAAGACACAATAGGAATGTGTCAGTAAGCCCTTCTGAGCCTGGCACGGGCCCCCTCCCTCTTTTCTTTACACCTGCCTAAGAGAGAATTCTCTTTCCTCCAACTACATTCTTGATTCTTTCCCCTCTCTGATCCCTTCTTGCTCAGGATTAAGCTCTCTCTGTTTTGGGCACCACTAATTGTGTATCTCTCTTCCCAGCTTCAATACTGTTGCTAATATACTTTATCTCTGCCTGTCCGCGTCTCTTCTGGATCACGCATGCTGTTCACTAGTATGTATCAGGGGACTCCTCTCAGCACCACAGAAGTATTGGGAGAGGACATAAGATGCCTGCCCTTTAATGAGGGGAAAGCAACTCATATCCTAAAGGAAGGAAAATAAATTTAAATGCATGTGTATCAATGAAATGAACCAGGAGTTGGGTAGAGTATACTAGGGAGGGAGTGGGGACTTTCAGATATGGTGATATTTAAACTAGTTCTGAAGGAAGAAAAGCTGTAGCCAAGTGGAAGTCCTCATTGAAATCTAAGGAGCAGCCACTGTGCAGGTGACTGCAGTGTGGCAGAGTAGCATGGTCTTGGTGTGACTCATGGACAAGCAAGAGCCCATGAGGTTGAGGCACAATGCATAGGGATGTGGCTGCAGGGCCAGGCCAGGGAGTCCTATGGACCACTGTGAAGTGACGTTGTTTTACTCTAGAGCTATTGGAAAGCTCATGGGAAAGTTTTGTTCAGGGAAGTGATATGACCAGACAGATTTCGAAGATCTCCCTAGTTAGTGTGCTCTGAGTTAGGCAGAAAGTGTAAAAAAAGATACAGGAAGACAGGTTAGAGGTCATCACAGTCTTCAAGAGAGGGTGTGAGAACTGCTGTGTCTCAACTGCTATGGTTGTCAAGCAGGCTGTTTCTCTCACTCATTCCCTACTCCATCCAATCTAGTTTTTTCTCCTTCCAACCCTCTTTCCATCTTTTCTCTCCCTTCCTTTCTCTTTCCTCCTCTCTCTCTTTTCTTTATTTTTCCTTTTTTTATTAAATAAAAAATATAAAATAAAAATTTATTATTTATTTATTAGGGACTATCCAGTTTATTTCTTTACACCTTTCTGAAAATACTCTAAGCTAAAGTTACAAATTATCTAACCCCCAAGTGGCAAACATTAGATAGAAGAGTTTGGGAATCCTTTATGAAAGATACTTCAGTGATACAAAAAGCCCCCTTGTATCTCTTTTGACCTGTTAAAAGTAACACCGAGTAGGAAATTCTCACTTGGTAGGTTCTATGAAATCATGACTGTCACAGAGGCCCCATCAGCAATTCCTTTGAGCAGGATTTAGAAACCCCGTTCCCACAAGGCTGAAGGTGATGAGAGTAAGTGAGGACAGCGACAAACAGAATGAGCTCTCTGAGGTTTAGGTTCTCCTTCAGCTGCCCTGGCAGGTGCCATGCAGAATGATGGCTCAGCGCTGCCAGGCCTTCCAATTGTTTGAGAAAAGCCTGAACTCTGAGCGTGGTTTCAGGTAGCACCTCTACTTTCAAATGGCAACAACTAACTTAAAGATTGAAATATGCGTATGGAGCAATGCTGATGATATTGACGACTTCCAGGAGCACTAGTGGTAGGGACCCATCATCCAAGGCTCAAACTCCTGCACCGCTTAAGCTGTAGCACTCCCATTTTCAAATCTTGTTTTCTCTTTTAATGTTTGACATTGCTGTGCCTTTGGCATTGCTCATAGCCTTACTGATTGAACCTCACACTGACTTTTCTGCCTGGTGGGCCCCAGCTGGACCTAATTCAATTTGCTTCTGCTCAACTCACTTTCCTCCCAAACCTATCAGGCAGCTGCTGGCTCTCTCTGTAGCACCTCATTCCTTCAGCCACTGTTTAGGTCATTTATTCCATTTTTGGGGTAGAGAAGACTGCATTCAAATCCATGTTCTCTAGTTGTTGACATGAAACTTTTAAAGATACTACATCTTTCCTGTGCCTCAGTTTCCTCATTTCTAAGCTGGGAAGTGTCCATTCCACTAGATTCCGAAGAATGTGCCTAGAGCAGTTTGTAAAAGAAGCAACTCCGCTGAGCACAAAGATACTGAAATGAAAGGCATTTTTTTTTCTGCTTCTCCCCACACACCACCATTCTCTCCAAACTTTCTACACGTCTCCTCTGTTTTACACACCATGAATATTGCAATTGTCTCCAGATCACTGCTTTCGTGATGCCATCTCAATATATCTGCCCCAAGGATACCTCTTGTTTCTTTCATGTCAAAGGATGTTCTTCAAAGAAAGACCTAGTGCTGAGAAGACAGCTCGGTCAATGAAAGCACTTCCCATACACATATGAAAACCTGATTTTAGATTTCCAAAACCCACATGAGTACCAGCAATGGTGATCAGGGACTCTAATATCAGAAACACTCAGGAGAAAAAGGTGGATTTGTGGGACAAGGTGGCTCGCTAGACTTGTCAAACTGATGAGCTCAGGGTTTATTGAGAGTCCCCGTTTCAATAATGTGGGGATGGATCAAGACAGACACCAGATACTGACCTCTTTCTCTCTCTCTCTCTCTCTCTCTCTCTCTCTCTCTCTCTCTCTCTCTCCTCTCTCTCTCTCTCTCACACACACACACACACAGAACTTCTAAATTCAGCATAGCTAGCTTGTACTGGCTAGTTTTATGTCAACTTGACACAAGGTAGAGCCATCTAAAAGGAGGGAACCCCATTTGAGAAATGCCTTTACGAGATCCAACTGTGGAGTATTTTTAAATTCGTGACTGATGGAAGAGGAGGACTCAGCCTATTGTGTGTGGTGCCATCCCTCTGGTCCTGGGTTCTATAAGGTAGCCGGCTGAGCAGGCCATGAAGAGCAACTCAGTAAGCAGTATCCCACCACGACCTCTGCATCAGCCCCCTACCTCCAGGCTCCTGCCCTGTTTGAGTTCCTGTCCTGACTTCCTTTGATGATGAAGTGTAAGTTGAATAAACCCTTTCCTCCACAACTTGCTTTGGTCACGGATTTGGTCACAGTAGCTAAGACATAGCTTAACCATTTTTTCACTAATGTTCTGAGCACCCAGGTGCTCCTGCATGCACCTTAAATTCAGTATAGATAAAAGTGGATCCAAGGTTTTCTTCTAAATTTTCAGTCTGTGCACAGCAATCCCCTTTCCTGTCCCAGCATTGCTCACAGCAGTTAAGACTGGCTATGCGACAGGTGATGCACAGACAGGGCATCATCATGGCTTTCCACATAGAACCTGGCTGCTCCTATCTCCTTGTTGCACATCTTATGACCCTAGGGTCCTGCAAGGTTATGAAGGGTGGGCAGAACTGATCAAATCCCTTCCTTCACTGTGGCCATTTTCCATGTCTTACCTGGTGAAAAGGAGGCACTAGTGTATCCATAAATGTCACCATTTCCCACACTCTGTTGGGCAAGATTAGACTTGTGCTCCCAACCAACAGCTAAAGTTTAATTAATGATTCTTAACTTTGGAGCTGCTGGTGCCTTGAAACAGACCTGTTATTCCAGTCTTTGGGAGGTAGAGGCAGGAAGGTGTTGAGTTCAAGTACAGCTTGAGCTACGTCGGGAGACTTATCTCAGAGAAAGAGTGCGAGAGCAAGTGCGTGGGCAGAGTATTGACCACATTCCCGATTCTATGTTGTCCCATCCCCTAAGGTAGAAACTGGGACAAGTTCAGCTTCATCTTCAGCAAAGCTCAGCATCTTCTCCTCGGGCTCTCTATCCTCATCGCTTGTCATTGCACTTTTGACACCATGCCTCTCTGCTCACTTCTTTCTGCTTGCTTCAGGGTAAGGACCACTTTTGCCAATACTAAAACTTAAGCAGATCTCTCCTTTAATCCCCTTCTACAACTTACCTAAAGCTCTGGGCCAAAATTCCTTCTTCTTCCAAACTTTATGTATTTCCACGCCGTGGTCCTTGTCTAGAGTCTCAGCTTCTACAGCCTCAAGAAGCTTCTTAGAGAATCAAGACTCATCTCAAATATTACTGTTTCTAAGAAGTGGTACCAGGTCCTGCAGTCTGGATTGGCACATCTGCACAGCTACCGCAATTTGTTCATACTATACCATTTTAGTATGTTTGGCTACAGCTAATTTCATATAGGTTTATCTCTCAGAAATGGGGATGTTCTTGAAATGAAGATCATGTCTTAGGCATAATTTTATTGCATTTCTAATCCCCTATATTTTTTGTTCAAAGCTTCTACATTGCAGTGGCTTAATTGATGTTTATTGGACAAATGAATCAATATAATGCAAATTAGAATCCTGTATTTCTATGTTTAGAAAAATCTTAGCTCATCATTTTCCTTCCTGCCAGAGTTTTATTATTTGTTAGCCCCGAGCCTCACAGGGTTTAAGGAGAAAGATTAATGGCTGCATTTTCCTCTAGCTAAATCAGCAGACTTTTTTTCTCTGAAGATTATATAGCATCTTGCAATAATTCCTCAGCTGTATCTCAACTAAATGTGGAGGAGCTTACCAGCTCTGTGCCTTCCTGGACTGCTTATTTTTACACATTGCACATCTTAAACCAGCGACAGCCTTTGGGAAGAGAGCCATCTTTCTAGGTTGTCAGGGAACGGGTTGCTGGCTCTTCTTCCTCTTGCATGGAGTCATGACCTATGACAACCTAGTGAAGAGTGCAAGTTGTGAGTGCCAACACATCCAACTGGACCTGAGTTCAAAGTCTATAAAGGACAAGGACAAGCTCCAGAAAGGCCCAGCGACTTCAGACTCCTTAATATTTCCTGTCCTACTCACGTGGAAAAATCTAGGCCACGCCTCAACATTAAATGAGAAACTTGAGAGTACAGTCTGTCTTGCCAGCTTCTCTGCCTCTCATACCCAACCAGAGCTTCAAGACAGTGAATCCAAACCCTGTTTCCCTATTCTTCCATTGGGGCTTCTCTCCCGTGTTTCCTGTGTCTGGCTGACTCCCAGCCTTTCTGCTCGGAGGATCCACAATGATTTCTCATGCAGCATGTCAGAACACAAACAAATCACTATCACTTCTAAGTCTACTGCAACTCCTCTCCTCCATTCAGGCAGGATTGAAAACTCAAGGTCATCACTGAAAGCAATCAGCTACCAAACTGCTCATTCTCTCTCTCTGCCAAAGCACTGTAAGAGGATCTCAGGCATTGTTTAAATTTTACCTCACATTTTACTTTATTGGATGATTAAATTCTCGGTTCTTGTACTTAATGAATTCTTAAGTAAATGAATGAATCAATGAATAAAATGATGATCCAGATAGGTTGTTAATACTTGGCTTTTAGGTCTTTTTGTTGTTGTTGTTGTTGAGAGTATAAGTACATCATTTCTTTTTCCTATTTCCCCAACTCCTCCCTCCAAACCATTCAGTTTATTCGATTTATGGCCCCTTTTCTTTTAATTGTTGTTTGTATGTATATGTGTGTGTGTGTGTGCATACCTAAATATGTAAATGCAATGTGCTCCATTCATATAATGTTACTCATATGTATATGTTTTCAGGGCTGGCTATTTGCATTTTTTTAAGAAAGGCATGTGTGCTTCTACTGCTGCGACGAAATACCATGACCAAAATGCAAGTTGAGGACAAAAGGGCTTATTTGACTTACACTTTGGCACTGAAGGAAGTCAAGACAGGAACTTAAACAGGGCAGGATCCTGGAAGGCAGGAACTGATGCAGAGGTCATGAAGGGGTGCTGCTTACTGGCTTGTTTTCCATGACTTGCTCAGCCCACCTTCTTACAGAACCCAGGACCAACAGCCCAGGGATGGCACCACCGGCCATGTGCTGAGTCCCTCCTACATTAATCAATAAGTGAGAAAATGCCTGACAGCTGGATATCATCAACGCATTTCCTCAGCTGAGGCTCCTTCCTCTGACTAGCTTATGTCAAGTTGGCACACAAAATTATCCAGTACCACAAATAACCCAGAAGTGGAAATTCATACACTTGAAAAAGAGAGTTTACCTTAGTGCTAGCAGAATAGTCAGAAAGACAAATCTCCTAGCTATTTTCTTTTTTAAAAGATTTATTTTTATATTTTTGTTCCTTTTAAGTGTGTGTGTGTGCGCACATGTGTGTGTGTGATATCCTGCTGGAGCTGGAGTTAAAGACAGTTGTCAGGTACCTGATGTGACCCCTGGGAAACAGATGAATCCTCCACAAGAACATTAGTGCTCTTAACTTCCAGCCCTCCTCTCTAGCCCATGCTCTCTTGCTCTTAACCTCTATGTTATTAAATGTTTCAGCCATTCAGGTCCAAGCTCTCAGAAAACCAAATTAGAAGTAACTATGCAACTCAGGATTTTATGACATCAACAACTACAATGAACTTTAGACTTGTCAAGAATGAACCTCTCTGTCTGGCAACTGGGTTTCTTTCTAGTTTCCCAGGCCACGCTTGGCAGACTCAGCTTCTTGGTGCACTTCAAGATCAGACTTCAGTGAGGCTCAAAAGAAGAAATCCTTTTCCTACTGCTAGTATGGTAACAGAAATGGCAAATGGAGCAAGGCCACCAAAAATCTATGTGCTCTGCACTTTATCTAATACTCCCAATGTAAATCACCTACTGTAGGTTTAATTAGACTTCTTAGTGCCTGGCTTAATACGTTGTAGGCAGCATTTAAGTAGCAATTCCAAATATGAGTACACATTCTACCCACTCATTTTATATGTAGTTGCTAATCTTTAAGAGGATGTTAAAAATGCATTCCTGTATATCCTTTTTTTAGGACTGTTGTACGTTGTTTTCCCTAAGTCAGCACAAACATGAAAACCGAGCGTTAATTTTCCTGCTTAGAAATCATTTCAATGATAATAAACAATTTTAAAATTTTGAATTCTAAAGCAAATTATATTTTAAAATTCTGGTGTATTATTAGAGTGTAAGTCACATAGAGGCGTGAAGAAGGCAGCACTGTGCTGGAGCATTTGCTTTGCAACAGGACTGTACTCAGAGCCCAAACAAAAGCTACAAGGACCTTTCTGAAGAGCTTCCTTCTGCATTTGGCTTTCAAATGCAAGATGGGAAGATTTGCCCTTCTAACATCACTTGTCTTGATGATGCATTTCATTTGTTTCTGTTCTTCCCTGGATTCCCCAGGAGAGGAGAGTGTTGGCCTGCAATCTCTCTCTTCAAGATTATTCTCTTTGCTTCAGAATACGTGTCTATCAGTGTAGCCCCGGGTGTCTGCCTGTAGTCCCACCCTTCTTCCACCTTCTCTTTGTTAGAATTAGCTTAGTGAGAGCTCAGAAAGCATGCTCACCTGCTTACAAGGCAAACCTTCCCCCAATCAAATCTGTGAGGCATAGGATTTGAGGAAAAGTTCCTCTGAGATGCCCACTAAAGAAACTGCTTTCCAGAGTGAAAACAACAACTCTGCGTCAGACCTTTGGAGTAAAGTGCACAGTCAAATTTTTGCAAGTTGAGAAAACTCAAGTTGATATTTTAGTCACTCAAAATGATGCATATGAAAAGTACATAAATATAGAAAATAAGATTTTAGAACAAAAAGATCTCCTACTATACAAAAATTGTATTTTCCCAAGCATTTTACTTTTTTTTATCAACACCTATTTGGTTAAGCAATATTCATGGTTGCTAAAGCTATTATGAAAATGCAAAGATAGATAGATAGGTAGGTAGATAAGTAGATAGACAGACAGACAGACAGACAGACAGATAGAGAGATAGATAGATAGATAGAGAGATAGAGAGATAGACAGACAGATGTCAGGGAGATAGGCACATAGAGATAGATATATAGATAGATAGATAGATAGATAGATAGATAGATAGATAGATAGATAGATAGGGAGATAAGTAGACAGACATATTGACTTAGAGACAGAATTGTACCTAACTAGAGGTATAGATGAAGATGATGATATATTTATAGATAGAATGATACAGATATTGATAGGGAGAGGTAGATATAGATAAGTAGCTAGATGGGTAAATAGATGACAGACATGAGTGTGAATATATAGATAGAGAGGTTGTGAGTGTTGCTCTCAGAAAGCACTGAGGGAGCCCAACGTAAGTGTTCTTTGTGCAGCACTTGCTCTGGAGAAAATGCCCTTACATAAAATATTCTCCAAGGTGTTGTGCGTTTGTGAGGGCATTTGCTCTGTGTTTGGGAAGAGGAGAATGCACTGGGAGATTAAACGTCAAAAGTGTCTCCTTTCTTCTGCCATTTCCCTTTATCGTGTAATAATAACCTCCTTTAGATTTCAAGAGCAAACCAAGAGCCTTGAGAAATGACTGCATTTGACTAGATGATACTTTTCATGAAAAACAGAATTTAAACCTAAAATAACATAAAATTCTCTTAAAAGAGACCCAAAATAGAGATGGAAACTGTCTTCTTCTGGGTCAGGTGTCTGAGGGTGAATATGAAGAGACTATTTATACTTAGTGGCCTGTGATATTGTGCCTACTTTTCATTTCCATGTGAAGGTTGAGGGATGTAGACTCCACTGTGACAGATACACCTGGACCTAGTGCTTCTTAATTTGATAAGATTCTACCCATTTCTCTCGTGTTTGAAAATGTTTCTCAACAATAAACTGGTTAAAAAGCCTTGCTGACCTCCAACACAAGCACCGTGACACAAAACCAATTAGAGCCTTGATAGAGATCCCTCAAAAGCTCAGTTGTCATTGGAAGGCAGAATATTTTGAAAGTGGGGTCTATTGAAAGGAAGTTGTGCAACTGGTGGAGTGCCCTAGAAGGAGATATCAGGACCTTGAGGAAAGATCATGTCAGTGCAGGAAAACCAGTCATCTCGGGGTTTCATGTCAGTGCAGGAAAACCAGTCATCTCGGGGCCCTAGGTCGGTGCAGGGAAAACCGGTCATCTTGGGATCCTGTTAAGTGAAGGTTCGATAAAGTAGGTCTGAGCAGAGTTGTGTTTCCTCAAGTTCCAAGCTAGTACCTGGACTACCCTGATAAACAGAGAACACCAAAGGATGCAGAAGGCTACTTGAGGTAACATTTTCTTCTTTTTAAAACTTAAAAAGTCTGGCAGAGATATCACGTGCGGAAACAGGAAATGATGTCAGACTAGAAGAGCCTCAGTTCTTCCCGGGTGTCTAACCCCACCTCACCTTCACGTCTGGCTCCAATGTAGGAGTTCAAGGTTACATCCAGATATCTTGACGGGGAAGAAAGGACTTGCTGGCCCACCATCCTTTTCCCTATTGTCCCTTTTAAAGGTGAGGCTGGAATGCCCTAGACTGGGAGGAACATAATCGCCAGTCTCCCCATGCTTCCCCTTTCCAAGAACATGGTCCGGGAAAATGAATGTTGCCTTAATTCTTCTCAGTCTATGCTTCTTGGAGGTTCTCTGTGTACATCTTCCCCAATTCCCAAGATTCTCTGAAAGTTTAGATTTTGAAAAACAAACCAGACAAAGGCACCTGTTACCTTTCTCTTTTCTAGACCACATGACCCCTCTGGAGCACTGAGGCCATGGTTAGGGTTGAGGAAAGGACAAAAGCCTAGTCTCAGAGCAAAAGAGCATGCATGGATGCATGTGTCAGAGCATTGGGGATCAACTTACGTGTGGGAAATAAGCCCAAGGGGGGTTATTTTATGCCTGCACCCCAAATAGGAAATATCCCAGGACTGTAATTGAGCCACACCACCTAAACTGGAGGTTGGAAAGCAAAAGATTTTTCAGATTTGTCCACACATAGACAGGAAATTTAAAAAAATATATACAGGGGAGATCAACCAAGAGGTCAGCAGGGAGGTTAGCCTGGAGGTCATACAGGGAGATCAACTGGGAGTTCACACAAAGGAGGTCAACCTGGTGTGGTCGTACAGGGGAGATCAGCCTGGAGGTCATACAGAGAGGTCAGACAGGAGCTAGCACATTTAGTGGACCTTTTCCAGAAGCTAGACTTCCTCTAGGGTCTCGAGAATAAAGCAATGGCTTCCTCGTTCTGCCCCGCTGCAGCACTGACCTGTCTCACAGGCCCCAGCTACCCATACCAGCTGGTCTGGACAATCCTAGAAAGCCCAGGGTTGGAAATCTGCATGTGGACTGCTGCAGACTGCAGTCTACAGCAAGACATGCTCCTCACGGAAAGCTTTTTCTCCGTGGAGTTCACTTACAGTCCCTTTGCACACAACTACCTAGTTGATCATTATAAAATCTGGCTTTAACAGGAGTCAACGTTACAAATCCTACCTGAAAAGTCTTTTGAAGATGTAGATAAAAATGGCAATGATTATCAAGATGATGGTGAAATTACAGTTTATGTATTTTTTCTATAATTCCCAGTTCCCTGGAATGTTCTGTCTATGTAATTTTGAGTATGCTTTTATACTTAATAATTAAATTTCCTAGGCTTGGACTAGCTGAGATAAAAACTGGGAACAGATAGTCCCACTTTCATCCAGACCCTGGGGAGCTGTATCAACCATTCATTGAGCAGAGTCTCAAACTGCCATTATGTGCCATGACTGATAAGCACAGACAGTAGCACTAATGAACAGAAACTTTTTTGTTGTATTCTTTGATGTGCAAAACCATGCCATGGTGACTTCTGAGCCTCCATCTCTTGGAAGGAGAGGGCTGCTTGTTTGTCCCAGCCACCCAGAACTGAAATAATCACACAGAAACTATATTAATTAAAACACTGCTTGGCCCATTAGCTCTAACTTCTTATTGGTTAATTCTTACATCTTAGTTTAACTCATTTCTATTAACCTGTGTATCACCACATGGCAATGGCTTACCAGCTAAGTTTCGGCAGCATGTCTTACTCTGGCAGTGGGTCCATGGCATCTCTGACTCCACCCTTCTTTCTCCCAACATTCAGTTCTGTTTTCCACACCTACCTAAGTTTTGCCCTATCAACAGGCCAAGGCAGTTACTTTATTTATTTACCAATGAAAGCAACACATAGAAGGACCTCCCACACCATTTCCCCTTTTCTGCTTAAACAAAAAGGAAGGCTTTAACATAGTAAAATTACATATAACAAAACAGTTATCAAGCAAGAATTATAGTTACAATATTTATATCTACTTTATCTTTTATCATAACTGAGGAAAACTATAATAATAACTATCTATTCTTCAACTCCATCAAAGACTCCAGAAGGATATAATACTACCTAAGTAAACAGGAAGTGCATTATAAACAACTTCCAAAACTCTAGAATTGACAGAGACATCTCACTGCCTGGACAGTCACCCAAAGTTCTTCTGTACCATTGGGGTATCTATCTTCAGCCCACAGGCCCATAGTATCCAGGAGACTTTTCCATGAAGCAGGAAAATTCAAAGACAGTTCAGTCACTTTCTTCTGTATCTTACAGAATATCTCACAGACTCTTTCATGAAGCAGGAACCTCAAAGGATCATCTCACCTCTAGGCAAGTTCAGCAGTCATTTCTCTGTGGGTCATGCATATCTAGTGAAGCAGTCCAGGCAAGAGCAGTTTCTTGCCCAAATGGCTAAGGAGCCTCTTTGATGCCCATCTTCCTCTAGAAGTAGCTTGGTGCTGCCAGGAGTAAATGTGTCCCATGAAAACTCCTAAGTTATTAAAACATTTTAAATGCCATATTCTGAAGGTCTCTGAAAGATTTGAAGAATACCTATCTAACTGAAATATCTCTCTATACATCTAGAAAATCTAACTAACATGACTACTAGCTTGACTATTATAGATGAGTATCTATTAACATATTTCTTAATTATACATTACATTTTTTAAATGAACTACACAATCACAATACCTTAATCAAAAGCAGAAATATACATATAACAAAAATGACCTTAAATTTGTATCAATACCAAGATTCATACCAATGAAAATCTCTATAGTATATCCCTCTTTACATGCAAACAAACAATTATAAACAATATTTGGGAATATGGGCGTAGTTCTTTCCATACTACTTCCTGCTGTTTGGGGGTGCGGTTAATCAGGTCTTTCATGGTGTATCCTGTATGCAATGTTCATCTCAGTCAGCAGCTGGGCAAAGTAATTTTTTGAGGATGTTCATCGTGACCTTTCAGGTAGTCTTATTTCATGAAACCACACCAGTCTGGAAGCAGTCCACAGGTTCTCATCCTCTGTGGAAACAAAAGAAAAACCTCTTTTCCAAAGCAACATATCCTTAGATTCAAATTTTGAAATCAAGATACCTTTATAATATACATGCTGGTTTAACCACAGACAGAATGCCATAAAGAAGTAAACTCCAATAGAGTCCAGTCTAAGAATTGAAATATTCCCCCATTAAATGAAAAGGATTATATTATTTCACCAGTAAAAATGGTCCATGGCAGAGACTGACAAATGCCTTACAAGAATAAAAGGGTGTCTCTGCAGAGCTAGGAGTTCTTCTATTCTAATCACATTGTGAAGTCCCCAGATCAATGTCCCTGAAGGGAAAGATAAGAAAGCCAATGATTCAAATAACTGGAGAGTACAGGCTTGGTCTAAGTAATTCAGAAGTCCATGGTTGACAACACAGATCTACTCCTCTTCTACCTCAGCCGGCTTCTGCTCTGTTTCAAGGCCACTTTGAACACTCAATACTTCCCTAAGCTTTTAGTCCATCAAAGTCTTTTTCCCTCTTGTAAAAGTCTTTGAGAA
This sequence comes from Ondatra zibethicus, assembly GCA_004026605.1. Lineage (NCBI taxonomy): Eukaryota > Metazoa > Chordata > Mammalia > Rodentia > Cricetidae > Ondatra > Ondatra zibethicus. The sequence goes on along the minus strand of PVIU01000037.1, from coordinate 33,950 downwards.
GCCTAGTATTGAGTCATACTGAGATCATCTCTGACCTGTTGGAACTGGCTTATTCTAGAGGTTTACCCCCAAAATTGAAAGAGAATTAGCCCACACAGAACTACCAGAGACCTCTGAGAAGAGAACATCATTAGGGAAATGCAAGTTCTGTTGTAAGAGGAAGAATTAAGAGTTGGGCTCAACAAGTCAGCAATCTCCATGCAGGCTGCAGATACAGGGAAGAAAGAGTCCACATCCATAATGGTGATAAGATGTTTTATGAAACCTGGAAGATGGGCAGGTCTGGGGGAGACTTAAAAAAAAGAGAATTTCTAAGACTTACTTTCCAATAGAAGTACACCTGTGAAGCATAGCACATATCAGGATCACACACCAAACAATGGAACTCTAAGAAGCCATGTTATGTCAATGTTTGGATTTCCATATTAAAGTTCTTGTTTCTAATAGAAGAGACTATATATTTGGATACTCAGATGTCAGGTCTCCACCTTCAGGTTCTGGACCTTTTAAAGTAGGAGCCTCTCAAGCTTGATTTTTCTTAAACATGATCATTGAAATATTCCCATGGCATTCTGAGGGGAGAGTGAATTTAAAGTTACTAAACCTAATTTTTGGGCTCCTTCTATATTATAAATTTCTTCACCAAAGACATTATCTGTGTCCTGTGACTTCCTATGTGTCCATCCCCAGCTCAGAATCAGAATAAAATTACACTGAATTTTGCTTACCGAAGACTTAGCAGCATCTTGCTACAGTACAATCGTTTTTAGGAGCATGATGTATGAGGAAAATATTTCTGTATGACACTACCCTTCTCCATAATTTAAACAAGACTTTCAAAAAGCATATCCTTTTCTAAAATGCAGATAATATTTGCTGGTAATGCAATGACTGTTAATAATGTTGTAAATAACAAATGAAATTGGGTACCTGAATCAGCTCTGCAAATAGCATGTCCCATACAAATAAGTGTGAGATAGTGTTATCGTACAGTTTTGGAAATCATATCTTCAATAAAGACATTAGATAATAATGGTGGGGTCTTTTATTGCATACTATTTCCATCTCATGTTCATTAAACTCTCATCAGAATGTATTATAGTAATTTAGCAACATGGGTAAAATTCTGCAACTGATTACTATAGACATAGATATAAGAGCTATACCTGGAATTAAGGAAAGGGCCAGAGAGAGTAGTCTAAGCAAGTAGCAGAGGCAGCAATGAGCCATGAAAACCCTAAGGAGTGAACCTCTTCAGTGTGGTATGAACAGAGAGGATTCTCAGCCTGGTGGGGTGGCTTATGTCTGTCCCTGCGATCTCAGGACTGAGGTCAAGGCAGAAGAATCATGACTTGGAGGTCAATGTAGGCAAGTAAGTTCTAGGCCAACAAGAGCTATAAAAAGAGAGACTGTTTTTTAAAAAATCTAAAGTAAATAAATAGATGACCATTCTTGCTGACTGACAGTGGTAATTAAAAATAAACATGTCAAGAGATGGCTGAGTGCACAGGAGAAAACCAGAACATGAACAAAGGGAAAAAGTAAAGTGGGGATGGAAGAAGAGAGAAGTAAACACAATACAAAGGCTTTAAGAATGGAATGGGTTCAGACCCATGGTGGCAGCTGAGCACCACAGAAATACTAATTGTGGGGAGAAGGGACGGGAAGAGATGGGTAGAGACCCGCTGACCTACGTGTGTGACATTAGAGGGGTCTGTTTCCTAGCTACCCTTCCCATATGCCACAGAAGTATTCTCCTTGATAGTTATGAATGAACACTCAGAGCGAGACAACCTTGGTAAAAATATTTCTTGTGTTGACCATTGTGTTTGTATCATGCCAGTAGAGATGAATACTGAAAAGTAAAATACCTTCAGTGGAAACATTCAGGTAGCTACTAAATTGTTCAGTAAATAAAGTTACTGTCTTGTGTGCCTGATCTGATGGGAGCTCACCAAATCCAGCTGGACCAGGACTGAATGAGCATATGATCAAACCAGAATCTCTGAATGTGGCTGCCAATGGGGTCTGACTGAGAAGCCAATGATAATGGCACTGGGACCTATCTCTTCTGCATGTATTAGCTTTTTGGGAATCTAGTCTATATGGATGCACACCTTCCTAGGCAGGGATAGAAGGGGGAGGTCCTTGGGCTTCCCACAGGGCAGAGTACCCTGCCCCCTCTTAAGGATGCACGGGGATGGAGGAGGGATAGTAGGGGAGCGGGAGGGGACTGGGAGAAGGGGAGGAAGTGTAAATTTTTGAATGAAAAATAAAAGAATATGAAAAAAATAAAGTTGCTGTCTTGATGTACATATGAGAGAAAGTATGTGATAATTTGTCTTTTTAGGCTGGTTTTTTCACCTTAACATAATGACTTACTGTTTATAATTGAGAAAGTCCCCTCTCATGGTAGGAGAACAATCAGTGGCCTAAACAGAAAAAAATATTTGCATCACTGCACAGAGGAGAGATACAAGGCCTCAAACGTGTCAGCAGACCCCCCAAGACTTTGCTAAATGTCAGTGCCATACTGAACAGGTCCTCAAAGTGACTCTTTCTGAATCTCTCAAAGCTCTGAATATATAACTCTACAGGGGATATTTTCTTGTGGGTTCACATGTAGAGAGTTGTGTTTCTCTATGTTTCCTACTATAAAAGTTAAGGGACTCATTTATGTCTTTTGACATTGCCAAATTTTAGAATACATAAATACATATACACATATAAACATACACACGTGTATTTGTGAATATACACATATGGGTCACATGTGCAGCCCTTTACTCAGTGAGTCATCTCACCCACCTGATAACCTATGGGAGTGTTTTAGATATTCTCTCTCTATCTGTAGATCAGGATGTAAAGCTCTCAGTTACTGCTCCAGCACCATGCCTGCTTGCATGCTACCATGATCCCCACTGTGATGATACTGTATCAGCCTTCTGAAACTGTAAGCAAACAACCAATTAAATGCTTTATATTATAAGAGTTACCAGGGCTGGAGAGATGTCTCAGAGGTTAAGAGCACTGGCTGCTCTTCCAGAGGACCTGAGTCCAATTCCCAGTGACCACATAGTAGCTCATAACCATCTGTAATGAGATCTAGTGCCCTCTTCTGGCATGTAGGCATGCATACACACAGTCAGAACACTGAATGCATAATAAATAAATAAATCTTAGAAAAAAAGAATTGCCTTGCTCACAGTGTCTCTTCACAGCAATAGAACAGGAACTGAAGCACAAATATATACCATAAACACACCAGAAGGAGGAGGGGGAGGAGGAAGAACAGACTAATGAAAAAAGTATGAGTTAAAAGAAAAGACCATGAAGGAAAGAAGAAAGTTGTGGCTCTGTCTACTAGTCTTTCCTACCCAGTGTATGGTGGCTTCTGTTGAAGGGCAGAACTCTAACAAGAAACCACAATGACTTTAAATCAAAAACAAAAGATGAGCAGGGATGGTAACAGTAATTGTTGGAAGAAATCTGGAAATGAGAGTAGTGCAGGATCATCAAGCTCATCGAGAAAGTGAGAAAAGGAACAGAAAGTAATTGTTATGAGTAGCTAGGTGATTCTTGCCACATCTCACCATTTCCCGGACTTCAGTTCACCCAGGTATACTGTGATAGTCATGACCACTGCACAGAATAGTAGGGGAAGGCCATGCTTATAAACTTGTGCAGATCATAATAGATAGTAGGGATGTCAGGATGCTGCAGGGTCCTCACAGGAAAACAGAGTCCATCCAGGGAAAGAAACTTTTGTAAAGAGATTACAAGAGTGTTGGCAGAGGTGAGAGAGTGGGACATGGGGATGCTTGCAAGTTGTCACTGTGGGAGATTATGACATTCCCCAGGCTTAAAGCAAAAGAAACAGTTTCTTTTATCTCCAGCTACGGCAGGAGATATGGAGGAAAGCCCGTAGGAGCTTCATTGTGGAGTAACTCTTTACCATCCGATGAACAAGAGGGGCCATACCTCTTGCTTCTGCCCTCTCATCTGAGCTCCTACTGAAGCCTCTCATTGTCATACTCATAGGAGAGAGAAATTTGGGTTATACTGTTCCCAGAAGTCTTGGCACAGAGCAAAACAGAGATAGGTAGTGATGGACAGGTAAGGTGGGGGAGATTAGTAGGCATTCAACAGCTGCTTGTATCCTTCATCCCTGGCCCACCACACACACACACACACACACACACACACACACACACACACACACACACCCTCCTTCATATTTTCAAATAAAATTATGCGTGTAGAATTGGAAGAAACAGTTTTTGTTTAGCTAATGATCCTAACAGTGACTACTTGCTAACTCCTGTAAACACTGTTTTTCATTCCCTCAAGTCTCATGGGTATTTACTGCAAGAAATAATATTTTTTTCACTCAAATCCTGTCTCTATAGTACTTAAATATTCTCTAGATTCTTAAGTGATTCCATGTTCTTCCCCTAGGATTTTATTTACTAACTCATTGCCAATGACAGAATTTAGCAATAATGATACTAGATTTCTAAGAAAACCACAAAGAAGAAACTAAAGAATGAGCTTGCTGTGTTATGGCTGCCCTGTCTTTTTTTTATTATTGTTCATTCCCAAGTCGGTTTGATTAAGTAACTACCTTCAGTCAACTTGAGCTGCTGTGAAAGCAAAAGCATCCCCCCCCCACATTCCTTAGTGGTAGAGAATAGTCAGAGGATAAAGGATGCTGGATCTGTGGGACTAACAAAGGACATCCATGCTCTGAGTCTTGAGACGGAAGCACAGGCCTTACAGGAAGCTGTGAAGCTGTGACATTTGGCCAGTGCATTGTGCTGCTGTAATTTCCATACGAAGCATAGTCCCAAGGGCCCATGTGCTTGGCAGTTGTCCTACTTTCATTCTGTTGCCATGATAAAATGTTCACACAGTATCAAAGCATCATGCCACATGCCGGTCACTCATAAGGAAACAAAAATGCTGTCTCTATAATAGAAACATATAGCTGGCAATGCATCATTGAGTTTCTGAGCACATTTAACATGGCCAGCTCTAAGATGGACTCGCATTATGTATTATGTGGAATATGAAATGCTTGATTTAAATCTAGATGTTAGGAAACAGAGTTAGGCTTAAGGACATTATACAACTAGCAGGGACTGTTAAAGATGAGCAGCATCATCAAAATTAAGAATGTTATGGATAGTATTCTAAACTAGCTTAGGCTGGAAATGAAAGAACATGCCTTCACTCTTTCAAAGACATTGCTGGGGCAATTTGAATGCAGACTACGTAGCAGTATTTTTAGTCAAGGCATTATATCTGTCAGTTGATTTAATAGAATTGTCTTTAGTTATGCCTGCAGAGTATTTAAATACCATCGGGTCTACAACTTCCTATCAAGTAGTGTGGTAGCTACCATGACATGTTACGTGAAAAGAGGTGAAGCCATTGTGGCAAAAATTCAGTAACTAGTGGAAACTGTGTGGGCAGCAATTTCTGCTCACAGGCTTGGAATCGTTCTTAAAAATAAAGGGGTGGGAGAGAAACAATGTCTTCCTACTGATCCTACTCTCTTGGAAATGGACCCCAAGCTTGCAGTCACCCAGTAAGAACATTCAACCCCAGATCTGCCCGATCTCATTAAGCCCAGCTACACACTTTCTATCTAAAATATTCTGAGATGGAATGAGTGTAAAACTGTTTGTTTGTTTGTTTGTTTGTTTTAGAAATTCCTTTTTTTCTCTGAATTTCTCATGACTGAAATTACAAGAATCTCTAGGTTGGAGTTGAGGACCCAAATTTGGTTTGTTCTAACTTCTTCCAACTCCACACATCCTTTTCCTAGGACTGTTTCAGAATGTGTCTTGAATTCATTCAATGTCAGTGACTGGGGGCCAAAGTAAATTCTTGAAGAATTCTGACTCTAAATGAATCATGAATTTTCATTATATCTAGAAATAAAAGCTAACAGGATATATAAGACCTCCCCACCCCACCCCACATACCATCCTCTCCCCGTGTGCGTGTGTGTGTGTGTGTGTGTGTGTGTTTTGTGTGACCCGAGATCAAACCCAGGGCCTTCTACATGCTAGACAAATGCTCTATAATTGAGCTGTATCCCCAGTACCAGAAGGTAACTTTGAAGAGAACATTAATAAATGTCAGTTTCTGATAGTTATTATAGGATTATTTATACTTATGCCACATGAATGTAAAAAAAAAGCCAAGAAAAGACCTATCTTCAAGCAGTGGGCCCTTTCTTCAAAGGAACCAACTGTTTATGGAAACAGTGAAGTGTTTAATATAAGGTGTATGAGGTGATTAATCATAGGATAATGTCCTTCATTGGATTTGAAAACGTTTGTTTCAGATAATGCCTGGATACATATGAGGCTGCCTGCACTCTCCCACAGATGATGTTTGGAAGTTTGAACTCCCTTTATGGCTCGTGTTTCTGTATAATAACATACTCTTACCGCACTTGAATGAGACTCCCATTTAAATGCCTTCAGTCAAGACAACCAAACAGAAAGGAAGCACAGTAACCACATTTCTCCCACTGTGCATGGGTACCCTCTGTGTACCCCGAATTCAGTCTGTGGATTCTGAGAAGTGCTTCCAGGAACCAGTTCTTTTGCTGTGGGAGGGGCATTTTGTGCAGAAGGAGAGAAAAGCGGTTGGTTAATGTGGTTCTTGGTGTCATTAGCAATTTTGTCCTTACAGAATATAACCAAGGGTTTTTAAGCTATTGCTTCTAGAGGCTAGTGCTTCCCTCTCACTAGGAAATGTTTATTTTCTTTATCCCTGAAGATGGGTGTTTCTTAATGTGTAAGCAAATCCCTGCTCTGTCTGTCTCCATGAGGAAAATAGAAAAGCTGTGCTCCCCTGCTGCCTGCAGGGCACACAGGGCACATCTGATGCCTCTCAGCTGCTGTGGAGTGTGAAGACCAGAAAACCACACATGGGAGTACTGCCCACTCAGTTTTCTAACTGGAAAAGAGGAAGGGAAAATGAAGAACATAGATCCAATGTCACCAGTCATTGAGCTGGCCTTTGAGTGGCCTTTGAAGGTCCCATCATCACCTTATGAAACTGAACTCAACCGCAGAGTCACTGGGGCTTGCCCCAGTCTTTCTTATAGACCATCTGATCACCATCAGTTTGAGTCTCTTGCTCCCCACCTGGGATGATTAGCGTTTTCTCATCACATACTTCGCAGTGCATCCCCTAGTTGGAATTAACTTCACTTCTGAGGCTAACAGAGTAAATGAGCTATCAAGGCAAGCCCCAAAGTCCCCAACAATCTGGGGAATATAGTGTCTCCATAAGGATTTTGATCCTCTGTCTTTCCCTAGGGCTCTCAATCCTTCAGACTTGGAATCTTTTTCCCTTGGAGGTTCTAGCAAAGAAAGACCCGAGTTCACGACTGAAATAAGTAGAAATGCTAGGAGCAGAAATCCCAGTCAGAGTGCCAAGGCTTGCCTTCCATGGCCATGCTCTCATAAAATAATGAATGATGAGATGAGGAATTAAAATGGCACACTTTATCAGCATGCATGCATCCAAGACCCGATGGCACCCGGGAATCAGTTGATGGGTACATGAAGCAATCGGTAACGAGGAGCCACTGTGAAAAAAGGGTTGGGACCAGAGCCTGACAATGTCTGTAAAATCTCAGAGGCGAGGTTAAAGTTACAATCCAGGCAACCTATGCCCTTGAGTGCAGATAGGGATGACTTACCACGGGCCTGCATTGTCCTTTTTAATTGAAGGACTGTTAAAATGTTTTCCTGTGAATCATCAGAATCTTAAAACTAAGATACTATAGCATAAATTTACAACATTGTTTAATCTAAATCATGGAAAGCTACTGTATTTGAAAGGAAAAACACATAGTTACACAAAGTCAATCTGATGTTCACCCAGGGAGAGAAACCCCCTTCATCCTACTTTTATAAATGGAAGTTTTGCTCCTTATTAACGCGACAGCTTGCATATGTTCCAGTGGAGGGAGGTGGCCCCTCTGTCAGCTTTCTTTATTGATGTATTTGTGGGAACATGAATTTTATGAATGCAGTGACTACATGCTCACACAGTCCAGACACAAGACCTCACACAGAAACCACACATGTGGAATGTGTAGAGAAAGCTCTTGGGGTCCTGACTGCTGACACAGGAAGGATACTAATCAGATTGGCACATTTCAGAAATCACAGCTAAACCTGGAGTTCGGCGAGTGATTACTTGATTGCATTAGCTGATAGAAAATGAAGCCTACAATCTATTATTGTCCTTCTTTGGTTCCCTACACAGCAGCACAGAGCAGATCCAGGAGAAGGAAAGGCAGAACATGAGTGCACTGACCGAACTCAGAAAGGCTCAGTCGGGAACCTTGAATCAAATAACATAAAGGCTAATATGCTATGACAAAATAGCCTCAAATACAGGGGTCAAGGACAGAGGACACTGTTGTTTGTCTGCCTAGGAGCATGAATAGAGTAGGTTAAGAGATCTTCCACGAAAGCATTAGGGACACCCTTCACTTCCAACTTGGACCGAAGTCTTCACAGGAACTCTAGCCTCATCTGCATTCTCTAAGTCTTGCCACAGCCTCAGCTTTATTCCTACCAGTGGGGCACAAGAGGAAGTCGAGAACACGTGCTTTCTTTGTAGGCAGGCACCACCAGAGCTGTGCCTTTCATTCTGAGCTCATTCCATTGGCCAGAAGTAAGTCATATTGCCACATGCGACTGTGAGGGGGCTGGGACCATGGAGCCTGGAGCTGGTGGCCACACCCTGGGAAAAAGTAGAAGGAGGGGCAATGGGGAGAATTGTGTTTGAAAACATAAATCTCCATAGAAGAGAACTAGGAAGGCAGGTAAATCTGCCTCAAACAAGAAGCTTTAAAAGTGGTCAGCCTGTTCTCTGGGATTCTGAAAATATATAAGTTATTATAAAACGTCCAGATCTTAAGCTAATTAATTGGTCTTTCTCCAACTCTGATCTAGCTGTGTGTCAGAGATTTCTTGAGTCAACATGACTGGTGACATGTCTAAGGGGACCAACTTTCCCCTTTCATTTCTAGGGCGAGTGGCACCAAACACCGAGCAGTCATTTTTCTTGTCTTCCTCTGCATCAAGTGTCTTGAGCCCCATGGGCTGGAGGACAGTTTCGGAACCTGGATGCTTCATTTCTTGCATCTGTGATTGCAACTGTCTACTTCAGGCCTGAGAGCTGGCAGAGTCCCTGGTGCTCCTCCTGTCCCTTTCAGATGACTCTTTCCCCACCAGCAGTCTCCCAACCAGGACAAGGGTAGTGGCAAGCTACTGAAACCAAACCACATGACATTTTTATACCCAAAGCGTCTGTCTTGTTTAGCACCATGCTGACACCTCCTTAGCACTTTGTCTGCAATAATGACAGGTTTAGGGGGAAAACGGTTAAGCAAAAGGTGCCTTTTTACAAACACTATAAGAGAAAAAAATCACTATACACTATGTTGTATGTACATACATCAGCTTTCATATGCCAGTAAATGCCAGCTGCCTTTGGCCTCAGAGCAATATTTATACACAAGCGCTCACACTGGCATCCTTTCTTAAAAGAAGGACTAAGAATGTGTGTTAACTATGGCCCCACTACCAGAAAATGATGTAAAAATACATTTTATTATTGTAGTTGCAAGAAACGCCTAAAACTCCAATTTTTTAAATCTGTTTTCTTTTTCTTTCACATTGCACCATCCACTGATACATATTGAATGGCCCATAATATGTGTATGAACCACAAATTATAATAGATAAGGGGCAAAGTTGGAGAGAAGTAAGGGTACTTTAAATGCATGTAGGCTTTAATTTACTTAATTGTTTTAGAATGATACACGTTTATCAGATTGCAGTGACTCAGTCATTTAACAAGTACTTAAGTGGAGAAGTACTAAGTACTCAGAAAGATACAGGAAGTCTAAGAAATTTTCCCTACCTTTAACAAAAAGAATTCGGCGCCATCCTTCGAAGAATGTCCATAGAACATGCCTTCATAGCATTAAAATAGTATTCTTTAGAATGCAAAGCCATTTTGTAACAGAGATATCAAATATCATAAGAACTGAGCTTTCCCCCTCCTAATCAGTGGCAAAATGAAGCTGCACCAGTACCACAGTAGAGGGTTATTTGAGCATAAGTGAGACAAGTCATGTTAGATTTACAGGGTTTGCTCCTCGCATAATAAGTTCTCAATAGATGCCAGCTACTGAATTCATTCTAGGAAGAAAGAACCAGGAACAAACATTTATGGCTCAGGTGTCAACCTAGTGTCCAGCTAGTGGTACAGTGGAGAAGGTTCTAGGACCTTCAGGAAGTGGTGCCTGGCTGAAAGCAGGCTTTAAAGGTTAGTAGTGAGGCCTCAGCTCCCCTTTATTGTTTCTGGACTGCCAATGACGTCTGTTGGGACAGCCTCATGCCCTCACCTCCATGATTTTTCTGCCTGCCGATGGACTGTATCGACCTCGCTCCTGGAGCTGTGAGCCACAATCAACCCTTTCTCCCTAAAGTTGGCTTTTGTCAGGGTATTCTATTACAACAACAAAAGGTAACTGAAGAAAAATTGTTTTGAAATGTGAGTAGGAGAGTGAGACCGAGAGAAAATCTGATTATCTTGGATGTGTTACATGGGGAATAAGACACACGTACACACATGAACACACATGCACACACACATGCATGCATACACACACACCCAAATAAGCTCCACAGTATGGAAATTTGGAAGTTTAAACCTATCTCACTTAGTTGCAAACCTGAGCACTTCCAGAATACAGATAGCCAGCCATCCTGCCATAGTGGTAGTTAGTTAATGTGAAAACGTCACTATCTCAAAGTCAACTAATTTGAAAATTTGTTGTTGATGATATTTTTCAAAGATTCACTTTATTCATTATATAAGTCTGTGTCGGTGTATGTTAGAGGCCTGCTAGGGTTATAGGAAGTTGCAAACTCCCTGATATGGATGCTAAGAACTTAGCTCAGGTCCTCTGGGAAAGCAAGAAGCACTCTTACCTGCTAAGCCAACTATCAAGATTGTTTCATGCTATTATAAGCGTAGGATATTTTCCCATGGCCTACAAAGCCACAGAGTAATGCTCAGGCATTGCTTCTTGCTTTGTGTTCCTTCAAAGAATTCTAAGCAGCTATCCTTGACTTTAAGTGAGCACGTCAAACTCTTCTCTCCATGTTGTCACACCACAGAAAAGCACATGTCCCCTGGATACTTGGCCACTTAGAAAAAGAAATCCCAGCCAGGCATGCTGGCATGTATCTGTAGCCCCAGCTACCCAGAAGCCAGAGGATCACTTGAGCCCAAGAGTTCTCACTATGGGCAACACAGAGAGATCCAGTGTCAATAAAAATAAAAGGAAGGAAATGAGGAAAGAAAATGGGAAAAGGAGGGAGGAAGAAAGGTAGGAAAGTGGTGGGGGAGGGGATGTGTTAGAACTGAGCTTCTCAACTGTGACACTTCTGGCATTTTATTTCAAATAACCCAAGCAGTATTTCTGGCCTGGGTCCATTGCCTGCCAGTGTCCCTTCATTGCCTCTGTCATTCAGGCAATCCTAAATGTTACCTGATGGCAAAAATCACCCCGGCTGCAGAACCACTATGTCAAAACTGTGGCCATTGCTTGTACTTTCCAAAGAGGAAGTGACACCAGACAGAATGCCAACACAATGATGCACACGGATCAGGATCCAGCCACTTCATATGCCAGTAGTAATGACGGGCGTGGAAGCCACCAGCAGGAAATGTTGGAGAAGCATCCTGACTTAGGAAGATCTGAGCTGTGATGTTTACTCACCAACAAGACTAGTCTGGGACTGACACTAGCATTACCTCTCGTCCTCTGCAGAATGAGGAAGTGAAGGCAATGAATGCTTGACTGTTAGCATAGTCATTTAGTTTTTAGGTGGGATCACTATAATTTATACCTAAAATTATCAAGGATAACAGGCAGGTGAATCTATTAGGTACTGTTGCTCTGTGCTTTTTCCTGTTACACTTTTAAAAATTATTTTATTTTTCTCTATAAATCTGTGTATTTTTGTGCCACTACTGTGTTATGTAATCATGACTTGAAATCGTGCGTGGCGATACCTCCAGTGGCTCTGTTAATAATCAGTTATGGTTCTCCTTGCTGAACTGTTGGCTACTTAAAGATTAAAGATTATGGAAGAGAGTGAGTCATTGTCTTCAGTTGTGTGAGCCCACTAAGTTCCAAGGCCTAAGATCAAACCCGTGGTCACACAGATAACCTTGTTTAATTCCATGTATCTCTTTCTCCTTCTCAAGTTCATGGTTTTTTACTCTTTAATGATAATCATTATGCGTGTTTGAGCATGCACATGAGTGCAGGTGTGTAGACATATAACCTGTGAAGATCATTTAGTATTGTTCATATGTGTTTAGCACTAACCTTTTGAGACTGGTTAATGTATAAGAGGAATTGTCCCTGGAGAAGACCGATTTCCTATCTCTCAGCAACTATTAATTGCCTATAGCTCTTCTTCTAAGAGTGAAGCCCCGTGAGAATTCCTCCATCTACACTGGTGTCAATGGTGGTATCATTTTATAGACCTTTTTTAGGCAACCATGTTCTTGACATTTCCTGGGTGAAGCTTCCCTGTCATATATAAAAGACACTATACTGACACAGATGTTCCTTCCTGTTTCTCTGACTCTTACAATCTTCCTACTCTTTTGCTTTTAGGATACTCCCTGGGCTTATGCTGTGGGACAATGGTCTTGTACCCCATAGAGATTTGTCACTTGTATTGGTCTAATAAAACACTGATTGGCCAGTAGCCAGGCAGGAAGTATAGGCAGGGCAACCAGAACAGGAGGATTCTGGGAAGAGGAAAGGCTCAGTCTGCAGTCGTCACCCAGACACAGAGGAAACAAGATGAGAATGCCTCACTGATGGTACCAAGCCATGTGGATAACACAAACAAGAATTATGGGTTACTGTAAGATATAAGAGTTAATAAGAAAGCCTGAGCTAATAGACCAACCAGTTTATATTTAATGTAGGCCTTTGTGTATTTCTTTGACTGAATGACCGTGGGACTGGGCGGGACAGAAACCTCTGTCAACAGGCCTAGATATAGGGATTTCTGTTGTAGGTATATCTCAATTGGCATTCTACAGTCAGTTCTTTATATGCTGTCCAGTTGTGACTTTCTGTAATGGTCTCTATCTATTGATAAAAGAAAACTTTGGTGAGCTATCAGCTACACTATCTGTGGGTATCAGAATAAGTATTTAGAATTAAGTTAGAGATTATACTGGCATAGCGAAGTTGCAGTAATAGGTCCTCTTCTTGTGTTCATGGCCTCACCAGACATGGGTAGTGTGTTGAGTTTACAGTACCAAAGCATGAATTTCCCCCTATTGAGCAGACCTTAATCGATTTAGACAACGGTTGGTACCTCGGGATCTAAGTGCCACTAATGTGCCTCTTAGGATATCTTGCTGTGGTGGTCATTGTGGTGGCTCCTAAAGCATCAGAGCTGGGTAGGACTAGTGCTTGCTTCTCTCCCTCAGCAGTTTGCAGAGCCCCTTCTGGTACTGGTGGTCGCACAGCCTCCCTACAGGGCTACTGAAACTGAAACCATGAGCCTGTGCAGCACGTTTCAAGTTCAAACCGTAGCAGACATCAACTCTGCACTGGTGACAGTCACAGCGTAGCCTGCCGTAAACCCGATCACCTCCTAAGGGCCTTGCCTCCACACGGATGAACACGCAGAATTATGACGTCAGCCTATGACTGGAAAGGACCGGAGACTCGGGCCACAGCAGGGTGGGTATTTTTCAGTGAAATCAAAGAGAGAAAAAAAGAACTAGGACATACCACCTACGCTCAGAAATAAACAATAGTGAATATAGAGAAACAGATGCTTTTAATTAATTTATTCGAAACTCCAAAACTTTAACATTTGCCAAGATAATTGAAATTGGCTTAACTGGCTTTGGGTGAAAAAAGTAGATTGGGAAATCGCAAACAATGACACAGAGTTTCTTGCGCACTTGACACAATACACAAAGGAAAGCTGCAGAATGAATCACTGTTCTTGTCCAACTCCCCAGGAGCAAGCCAAGTGCTCAGAGGTGAAATTAAAGATGAGGAAATCAGATATTAGTCTCAGGAAATAAACTAACAATTTTCAATCAAATCATTGTGGGATCCCTCCTCCTCATTATTTCAGGTTGTTCTGGTAAGCAGGCCCTTAGGGTATATTGTATGCTGACAGGTAGCTCAATTAAGATGCCTAAGGCTCCTTTGAAATTTCCAATTTCTTAGACTTGTAACATAATTAAGAAATGAATAATGTGATAAAGAATATAATTTCTTTCAGGTGTTTTTGTTTTTTAATTTTTTGAGACATGTAGTCCTATAGCCTGTAGTCCAGGCTGGCCTTGAACTTCAGATCTATCTGCTTCCAGCTCTCAAGTGCTGATGAAGGAGTGAACTATTCTGAAGGGATGCGTCTGCTGTTTGTGTTGATTCAGACTCAAACCTATCCATTCTGGAACCTTCTGTGTTCAGTGAATTCGTTTCTGCTGGATGGTAGTTGCTCATTCCTATCTGTTCAGTGTGACGTGCTTTAATGTGGACTAATATCATATTTAAATATACTTAGACATAGCTACTGTGGCTTCCCCTAATGTGTGTGACATAATTCCCTCCCTTGCTCTCAACAATGATACTAAGAAGAATTTCATTTGCAAAGTAAACATGTGACGAAATCTGCTCCCATGCGTCAAGATGTGACATGGGGCATAAACATTGACAGAAGGGATACTTGGAGCAAAGCATTCATTTGAGTTGAAATGCTTTCTCCTGTACAAAAATCGTTTCAAATCAGATATCAGATACCACCACTGGACTTGTGGACTGTGGCTATTCCTTTAAGAGCCCTTTCCCTTCCACCTATCATTGAAGAATTTGTTTTTGAAGCCTCATTGGAGGCTGATGTCTGATTTCTAGTTTGAGGTAGAAACGACCAATTGTTAGACTGGTTTGTTGATGTATTTAATAATTTACTTAGCACTGCCTTGCTGCCTATGGCTAAGCATGACTTAATTGCTACCTGGAACGACTGACCTGGAGAAATGGCTGAAAAACAAGTCATTGCCTTTCACAACCTGGCCAATCTCACTTGCTTGCTCACTCCACCTTGTGGTTTTAGAGTATAAAGTGAGACTACAAACTGTGCTCAATACAGAAGCTCTTCAGGAGCGATCCTGGCTTCAGCCCACCACCAGCAATGTCTCCGTTCTTCCTTTCTCACTGGTGTCAGAGTACTGATTCAAGAAAGATTTGTACGGCATGTCCAAAAGCTTTGAAACACAAAATTTAAAAATGAGAAAAGCGTATGGTGCTGAAATTTTATATATTTTAAAGCTAGTTGTTGGCAGGAGAAAAAGAATGTAAGTGTTCCAGATTCTCTAAGAACTATCTTGAGCTCGAATACTGACATGGGTCCATTTTATACAAACTGTGTGTTGACATTCTAATCTTCGCTGCAAAGGTTTACAGGAGCAGTGCCTTTTGGAAGTGAGTAGGTTTGGATGAGGCTGTAGAGATGGGTGGCTGGCATTACATGTGGGCTTCGTGTCATGTAAAAGGTAGCTCCCCCTTTCTGAATCTGGAGGCACTTTGGTCTTAGATTTCTCAGGCTGTAAATGTTTCAAAACAAATTTTTGTTGTGTGAGCTAACCTGTCTAAGGTGTCTTGTTACCTGAGCTGTGTAAGACATACTCTATAGTAGTTCCACTGTTATTTAGATTGAGTTAGTCTTTCTGGAGTTGATCCATTTTGAGGGGGGGACCTTATTGACATTATTATTTATTCTTATTTTTCCACCTCAAGTTGTTTCTGGCATATGGAAGCTCCACCACAGCTGGGGAAATAAAGCAGCCTAGACTTTCGTGGTGTCCATAAAAGAGGTCACAGGCTGGTGTAGCCAAAGCTGGGGTGATAGAAATGTAACAATCTCTTCAAGGGAAACCACAGGAACCTAGGCGGGGTGAAAACTCAGCCTCTCCCTGGCTTTCCCCCTCCAGCTCCTGGTTAGTGTCTCCTGGTGAAAACCTGCCAGCAATATATTCAGGGAAGGGTGTGCAGGGCCAGGCTCTACTATATGTGCCCCCCAGAAAGTCCCATGTGCAGATACAAAAGCAAACAGACAAACTACTGTTGCATCCATGAAACACTGAACAGGAAACCAAAGTGCTCCTACTGCTGGAGATGCCTTTAAACAATCTCCACATGTGGCTTTTAGCCCCTAGAAATGACTTTATTTTTGTTTTGTTTGCTTTATTTTGACTTGAGAGAGACTAATTGCTAATTACCATGGTCCACTAGCCATAGTGTTGGACAGCTTCTTCTGAAGCAAAGGGAGAAGGGCATGTGCATGCATCGAGAATGGATATCAGGGCTGTGAAGATCGCTCAGCAAGAGAAGGCACCTGCCACCAATGCTAACTACCTGAGTTCAATTCCTATGGTAGAAGAAAACTAACCCTCACAAGTTATTCTCTTACCTCTTCATGCATATCATGGCAAATGTGCCCAACACATATACACACATGGACATAAAGTAAATAAATAAGGATATAATGAAAAATAAAAAGAATGGGTATTAGTAAATAAATAAGGATATAATGAAAAATAAAAAGAATGGGTGTTAGTAAATCAATAAGGATATAATGAAAAATAAAAAGAATGGGTGTTAGTAAGATGCAAAGTGCATCTTTTTCCTTCTAAATGGATTGCTTTTGCATTAATTGTAGCTTGCTTATTCTATTACTTTAAGGATGAGCTCCCAGAACTTCTCTTACCAAAATGATGTGACCATGACCTTGTTTGCCCCTAAAAATCACACATTGTGAACATGGGCACCATTCTAATCACAAGACACAGCAAGGTCAAGACTTCAGTAGAAAGTACGAGCTAAGTGTGGTTTCAGTGAAACACTCTTCCACTGTGTAATAAAGTATGTTAGCAAAAGTGCTAGTTTGGGTATACAGGGCCTGCTGAAGGACCCATTACAGACTATATCATTTGATAGAAAATCTGAAGGGCTGAGTAGCAATTACTCCCTGCAGTCAAGGGTAAATGGCTTCTGTTAGCCTTGGCCTTTTCACATTTTCTTCTTTCCTGAGGCTGTAGGACCCTTACCCCTTATTCTCAAAGGGGCAAGAAGAAATTTCCTAGCAAAATGTTTTCCCAGGAAGATAGTGGCCTTTCCCTCACCTACCCGGGGGCGGGGGGTTCTGAGCACAAGGTCACTTAGCTCAGCCCAGCCAGCCACCTGATACAGGCTGATAAAGATGGCCTTGCTCTAAGAACAAGGAGAAAGCTAACTTAGCAGGATGGGAGGGAGCAAAAGTCCTTGCACACGTGCTGAAGCAGCTTCAAAGAGTCTCTTTGTAGTTATGCCTTTAAAAGGCTATGTCTGGGGGCTCCAACCCCCCCCCGATATCAACACCTGTGTAACCTAACTCTCCCTAGTCCCAGGACGACAGGAAACTGGTACCTGGTACCCTCTATCAACCTAAGAGATACTTCTGAATCTCAGGATTGAGATTCGGCCAAATAAGAGGAGGGGGTGAAGAACTCTAGGACAACTCTGAAGCCATTTCTGACAACTTTGAGGCCATCTCTGAGGCCCCTCAGCATTAGTGCTCCCCCCGGGAACCAAGGACCTAACAACTACACATGCACATATTAAAATGTTGGGGACTTTCCATCCCCCTGTGTCCTTGAGGATGTTCTCTAAATGGAGCTCATTTATTGAAATTGGGACAAGGTAACCCACAGATGTTTTGACTCAGTTTCTGACGTATTGACTCAGTCCCTGCAATGGGGTCAGAATGACCCACAGATGTTCCCCCTTACCTTGCCTGATCTGGCAACTGCTCTCCTGCTCTGGCTCAGTCCAGTAGCCCTTTGAATAAGCCAATCATAACCCCTGGGTCCCCCCCTTATTTCCCCTTCTATTCCTATATAAATAGCCTGTAATAGCTACTCAGGGTCTTTCACCTTTCTAGGTGGATGGACCCTGTCACAACAGAATTAAAATCCTCATGCTTTTACATCAATTATGGTGTGAGAGTTGTCTCTTGGGGCAACTCCTCCTCAGTGATTGGACTTCAGAGTCCAGCAAGGTCAGAGTTCTCTACAATGACAAAAACTCTTTGCTCAAGTTTATTTGCAAACCACTGTCATTTTAAAGGTTGGGGGGGTGTGACAGTCTAACAATCTGGAGGACTACGATTCAGAAACATTTAATAAAAGGAATTTTAAAAGCAAATGTCATGCTCAAAAGGTGAGGTTGGTGTTGGCTTCTTCTAATTCCTTTTGCCAAAATCCAAGAGCCAGAGAAATGTCACCCACCCCCAGTTAATCTCACTGGTTGGCTGAGCTCATCTTTCTTTGCTTCCCTAACTATTTTCCTGTCTTCCTCATTCTTCTGTCCTTTCTCAGCACTCAAAGCTAGGTGGAGAGCCTGGCACCAACACACCACCCTTTTCTCTCACCTGTCCTAGGATAGCTGGGGTTAAAGTTGTGAAAGCAATGGTGGCTTCAAGAGCACATCTCCAGGACCCACCCTGCCCCCTTGATATGTTCCTGCTATCAACACCTGGCTCAGTGCCCCTAGCCAGTTTCAACCTGATTGTTTCCTTCTCTCTCCACCGTAGAGAACTCAGCTCCTTGTATGCACCCATTATCCTCCAGATCCTGGGAAGACCACCTTGGGCTTCAGGTGGAAAGGGAGTCCCTATTCACCTGTACTGCTTTGCCAACTTTCCAAGCTTGACATTATCTCTGTAGGGAACATAGCAGTGTAACCATAGGGCCATATGATGCTTAGACGGCCACTCTGTTACAGTGTCTATCAAAGAGCGGCCTGATAGTCAACATCATCATCCAACATTCTGGCTTCGCCACAGGCCTTCTGAGTCAGACTCTCTAGATGATTCTAATGCATGATAAATTTTGAGAATCAGCATTGTAAGCTGTAGACACTGGGAGCTTCTGCAGAGTTGTTTCTTCATAAGTACTTGCTAGATTTAGTGTATCTGGGATAACCAAGTAAGGAATAAGACAGTAAACTCTAGGAAAACAGACCAGTTTTCACAGGTTTGTCCCAAGCTTCTAGCCCAATGTCTGGCAACATATTTTTTAGATGAAACAAAGACCCTATTTTAATTGGTTTTTATTAACTCCTACTTTAAACTTTATGATTAGAGATTACAAAATACCAAGACAAGTCACAATGAAAACTGCCTAAGAGGAAGGAGTTTTCAACATTATGCCAATGTCATGTGGACAATTAATAATAAATATTTGCCAATAATACTAGTTTCTCCTATTTATATAACTCTCTGTGGTTTCAAAGCTCTTGGAAATCTAGTAGCAATAAGGAATACTTTTTATCTCCTTTTCTAGAGAAGGCAGAAAGCCTGAGAAAACGGTCCTGCTTTTGCTAATCATGTACGAAGCGATAGAATCTAGGTCTCTGGGAGCACAACTCCGAAGATCTTTGGACTTTTTATTTTCCCTTTCTCTTTGCTTCCTGGACACTGTGTGGTGAGCAGTTCCCCTTCATTGTATGATCACGCCCAGTCCCAAAAGCTACAAGGGACAAGGGATGATGCATCAAACCCTCCAGAACCATGAACCAAATCAACTTTTTCTCCTTTTCTTTAAAAGTAATTCTTGTCATTTTTGTTTCTTCTTTTGCTAACTCTCTATTCAGATCTCAAGACAAATTTGAAAATGGGCCATTTTTGTTGTTGTTTTTGTTGGTGGTGTTTGTTATGACTCTGTCTCTTCTTGGGGGGTTGATTATTTTAATATTTTTATTTTTCCCTCACTCTTTTCCTTGCCCCAACCCCTCCCAGTTGCCCTCCCTTAAACCCCTCTCATATTCCCAACTCTCAAGCTGATAGCCTCACTTTCTTTGATTATATTTGTTACACATACACACACACACAAACACACACACATATAAGCACAAATACATATAAGTAGAACAAGCTGAATCCATTTTTGTTGTTTGCTTGCATATGATTTCAAGACTGAGAACTCTGCATTAGGCAACCAATAAGGGTGCTTATGCCCGGGAGAGGCTACTTCTCCCTGTAGTTCTTTATCTACAAATGAGACCCTACAAATTTTCTGCCTCCTATGTTAATATATCCATTGATATTGCCATTGTTCTGGTCTTGTTTATGCTACATTCTGGGGGAAAAAAAGGATGTTCACAGCAGACTTCCTGGTATCCTGACTCTTCCAATCTTTTCACCATCTTCTCCAGAGTGTTCCCTGTTACAGACAAGGGAGCTATGATGTAGATGTATCTGCTGGGGCTCCCCACAATCCATTGATCACTGCATTGTGTCCAGTTGTGGTTTCCCTGTGATGGCCTCCATTTGCTGTAAAGAAAAACATCTTTGATGAATGGGTAATAGCTACCCTTGTTTGTTGGTAGAAGGACAAGATTCAGAGTGTAGTAAAGAATTATGCTGGGCTAGCAAAGCGGTGGTAGTAAATTCTTTTCTGAGGTCCATGACCTCACTAGCATCCAGAAACTGGCTAGGCTTCCAGACCAATCACAGTTTCCCTCCTGTTGAATGGGCCTTAAATCCAATTAGACAGGCAACCTAAATGTCTTTCAAGCAACCTAAATGTCTTTCAGTGAATTGATGGAGAAAGAAAATGTGGCACTTATACACAATGTAATACTATTCATCTGGGAAGAAAAATGAAATGTGTAGGTAAGTGGATGGACCTAGAAAAGATTACACTAAGTGAGATCACCAGAGCCACAAAGACAAAGACTGCTTGTTCTCTCTCATCTTTGAGTCTTAGCTCCAGATCCTCAGATGTGAGCACACAACATGGAGTGACCACAGAAAATAGGAGCAGGTAGGTGCTCACATGCTCAGGTGGTGGGATGGCAAATAAAAGGATACCCGTGATATAAAATGGAAAATGGAATAACAGGGAGGAGGCTCCAGCTGTGGAGGAGAGAAGGAGGTCAATACAGAAGGACAAACAACACCAAGGCTTTTGGTAACACATCAAGGAATCATGTCATTTTATATTTACCTAAAATTATAATAACCGGAGTTGTTATACTAAAAGAAATTAAGTCACTTGGGCTGACAAAGCTCCCCAAAAGAACCATAGACTAACAAAAACTTCAGTACCAGACACAAGAAGCCTCCTTTCTAAGGGCTAATCAGGGCAATCCAAGTGACCACCAAAATGATATAGATTATCTATGAAGCCCTTGGTTTCCTCTCAGAGCTTTAGGGTGACCCCTGATTGCTGAAGACACCACACTTAAGACAAAGGACGCAAATGGCTTCAGGTGGATCTGACCTGAAATCCTCTTCCTTGTAGCCTGGCTTTCATGGTTTCAGAAAAATACTATACAAGTTACCAAGAGAGGGAATCAATTAAGGAGCTCTACTCAGCTACAATACCTGTGAACCACAATTACCAGCATGCCATGATATGCATGAAGGTGTAGTAAGTGGCTCTCCCATGTTAGTGGCAACTAACAGCTGTCTAATTGGACTTAAGGTCTTTTCTCCTTCTAAGTTGATTGTTTGTCGGCTATTTTGTCGAAGCAGCAGAACACAGTGACTAACATATCATCTTGATACATTCTCCTTGTCCAGAAGCTCCCATAACAAAACCCTACAAAATGATTGGTAGTCCAGTCCTCCTCCTTGGAAGACCTGCTTCCCCCACAAGAAAAGGAAGTTCTTACCTCTTGGCTGCATCTTAATATCTTGCATATCTGGGATAAGACTGAACGTATATTGAATATAGCCACAAACTGTGCAGAAAGGAACAACAAGGTTCTGGTGCCTGGGTGTGGGTAGGACAAAAAGCATTTCAGCTTCCCCTTCAGCAAGCCCTGGCCTTTAACTGAAAAATGAAGCTCATCTTGTCAATAACTGTTAATTCATCCAAGGATAACATAATCTTGAAAGTCGGTGAAGAGGCTGTTTCTAACATGATTTTGTTCTTGTTCATTGTGAAAGAACAGCCAGACTTTCTCTAGCTGACAAATAACTTCCTTGGTCATACTACCTTAGGACAGATTTCCCTTCCTCTCCTTGTTGCTCAGAAGGGTAATCTTTGCTACTCTGCGTTATCTCTATTTCTCTCATGGGAGAGAAATGTTCGATTTTCTTACCATACATACTTTTTTGTGTGGGTTTTCGAGACAGGGTTTCTCCGTAGTTTTGGAGCCTGTCCTGGAACTAGCTCTTGTAGACCAGGCTGGCTTTGAACTCACAGAGATCCGCCTGCTTCTGCCTCCCAAGTGCTGGGATTAAAGGCGTGTGACACCACTGCCCAGCATATATACATATTATTTTAAAAATAGAATTTTACATTTTATAAAATCAAAACGCGGTCAGAGGGTTGGGGTGTAGTTCAGTTGATTGAGTGCTTGTCTAACCTACAGGAAGCCCTAGTTCCATTCCTAGTCCTGCATACAAACAGTATAAAAATGGAAGCACGAAGGTCAGAAAGCCAAGGTCTAGCTTTACTACACAGTGAACTCAAGACCACCTTGGAGACATGAGACTCTGCTTCCAAAAGGGGAAGAACAAAAACAGACAAATGTGTCATGTGAGGGCACACATGACAGAGAAGGCATCCTGAAAGAGCTAAGGAAGAGAGCCGCAAGTTAGATTTAAAGAAGTGGACTCAGCTGTGCTACAGCTCCAGGACCCCGTGGGTTCTACTTCCTCAGTTCCTGAACTGAATCTCAGGACCATCTCCCAGCAGCGAGGCTGCTAAAGAGAAACAGCTGCAACACACCCATTCAGGTCCATCCACTTCTGTTCATTTCCACACTCAACTGAAGGGCATTTTTTGCACAGCCGAGATTTGAGAATTCCTCCAGGAAACATTCTGCTGCTGTTTTTCTTATGAAAACGTAATCAGATACTCAGCATCTGAATTTCTTCCCTCCCTGGTGGAAGCAGGCAGCATGGTTTTGAAGAGAATTCATGGGAGGCTTGTGTTATGAACCCACACCATTCCCTGAGCGGTTGTATCATTTCAGTTGAGTCTCTTTGCATCTGTAATCTTAGCTCAGTCTCTGAATTGGAGGAGGTAGCCCAGGGTCCACATAAACAATGGGTCCATAGTGAAAAGGTATTTATTCCATGAGTGGTCCTGACTGTTCATATTGGGGGCCAGAAAGGAATTGTGGCTCTTCTTGGACTAGAAATCAAAGCTAGTCACACAAAAAACCTGCAGGTCTACAAAGTCACACAGGCTGCTGAGGAGTCAGCACTTGCCTTCCAGGACCATGAACCCCACAAGGTTTAATAGGCTGTGAAAGAACTCTGTCCATCACGCATCCTAAAGTGGATGCAGGAGGCACTTGTCATCACAGGAGAAGACAATTCCCTTTCTGCCTCTGCTTGCCTTGTGCTGATATTCGAAGTGCAAAACTTCTTAGGCACTTTTGCCGTACTCCGTCTGTCATCTGCTTGTTCCTTCCATCGTGAATTCGCAGTTACCATCTGAGCATCTCTCGTGTTCTAGAAAGTTGGCCGAATGCAGAGACAGTGGTGAACAAGCTGTGGATGGGCTCTCTAACAGTAACTGCGAACTACAGCCGGGGTATATAAGTGATGGCCACAGTGAGCGACACCCAGCGCTTATGTGGGCCTACATTAAGAGCACCAGACCCAAGGGGATATGGGTAATAAGATAAGATGCAAGACACTGAGAAAGCCTGGCAGATAATAAATTCATCGAAGACACACAGGTTTCTCACAAAGCTAATAAAGCATACGTTCTATGATAAATCTTAAACTGGATCCTTGGGAAAGGGAAAATCATAAGGGCCTTTACTTTGAAGCCTGGTGCATCAGTCAGACCTAAGAAAACAATTTAAGGGGGGGTGCTCATCTCTGCCCACAGTTTCAGTGCCACCATTGCTTCAAGGCCCATGAACATAATGCTGGGGAGCATGGGGGGGGCACCATGAGTCACATCCTGGTGGGCAGGAGACAGAAACACAGGAGGCAAAGAAGACAGAAAGGGAGCAAGGCCTCTCTTTCCAGGTGATAGTTCCAGTGAAATCACCTCCAATAGGTTCCATCACCTCCTAGGGAAAAAATAGGGAAAAAATCCACCCGTAGATTAATTCTTGCTTTTGTCAATGTCTTCATGATTCAATCCTTTCCCAAAAGCCCCTCAGAGGGTTTCTTAATCCCTTTTCTACTTCTGTGATAAAATACCATGACCAAAGCAACTTAGAGAAGGGAGGGTTTTCTTATGGTTCCAGAGAGACAAGAGTCCATCGCTATCAAGTTAGGGAAGAGCGGCAGCAGGCAGGCATGGTGAGAGGAACAGCGGAGAGTTCACAGCTCCAACCCCAAAGAGCAGGCAGAAAGGGACAAGCCGGGATGGCCTGAGGGTTTTGAAAACTCAGAGCCCATCCCCAGTGTCACAGTTCCTCTAACAAGACCACACCTCCTGAACCTCTCCAAAGAGCCTCACCAACTGGGATCAGGCATTCAAATGCTCCACTATGTGGGGACATCTCATTCAAACCACCGCAGCATATGACTGACCCTTTAACATTTAACGGGACACTTATACCTCGTGTCCAAACCCTCCTACCAGCACTGCCACCTGCGGAACACCTTGAAACTGTGGGCCCTTTTCCAGAAGAAACACTCTTAATGTGTCTTTATAGGATTTTCCCAGAATTAGGCTCTGAGAGAGAAGCGAATGAAGTTATTCCACTTGGAAAGTGCAACAAAGCCCCAAGTGTTGAGGAAAGGAGCTATGGAAGAGATGAGGCCAACAAACGGTGTATTTTTCAAGCCAGTCATTGTTATGGGTGCCTAGAGCTTTTCCTGTTTACAAATTTGGGAATCGGAGCAGTAGCAAGGCAGGGAGCAAGGGAGCTTGGGTATTTATACAGCAATTCCTACCAGGCTTTGGCGGAGGTCAGCTCCTGGGCGTGTTATTTCCTTGTTATTTTTGGCCTTCCCTGCTGGGCCAAATGCCGTTACATTGCTTTATAGAAAGCTGTAAAGTAAGGAGAAGCAGATACAGGCAGCTGTAAGTCAGCCAGCAAGCACTAAAGTACGGGTCCTGGGGGAGAAGGGCCGAGTACCGAGAAAGTCTGTCACGAAACCCCCTGTATCTAACGCTCTGCGTGCCATCCACGTTGGTTTTAAATGGGCTTTGGTCTTTTGTTGATTTTAAGCATCACAAACCTGAAACTTCCCCAAGTGGTGATAGTCTTCAGGTGCCGAAGATGCGGCGTGGGTGGGGAAACCGAAATACATTAGTGTGCTCCTACTGGAGTTGGAAAGAGGGGAGACAACAAGAGGGAAGGTTGGAAAGGCACCAGAGGCCACAGAGAGCTGTTGAGTGGAAGTGGACACACGAGTCGGAATGCTCAGGGCTGTGCCAAAATGCCTGATACACATAACTTAAGGGGAAAGAGGGTTCACTTTCTCGCACAGCTCCGTAAGTCTTCATTCATCTTCCTCTGACCCATTGCTTTTCTGCCCAACTCAGAAAGAGCTCAAGACAGAGGACAGGTTTCACCTTAAGGTGACCAGGAACCCAAGAAGGTGAATGATAGGATGAGGAACCTTTGAAACAAGTCACAACTTCAGAGGCACACCCCAGGGACCTACTTTCTCCATGGAGGTCCCACCCCCTACTTTCCACACTCCCCAACAATGAAACCACATTGCAAACCCACCAAGGGGTCAGTCTATGGATTAAGCCAGAGCTCAAAGGATGTAGGCACTTCCACAAAGTTCATCACTTGGCAGCCATGCCGCCAAACCATGAACAAGAGAGGAGCATTTCCTATCCAAACCATGACCCTGGCCTTCTCTCGATTGGGTAAAGACTGTGGATATCTGCAGGGCTCATTAGTCTGCTTGTGTTTCTCACCCTGGAATTGGGTGTGGATGCGTACACTGTTCCCAGGATGAACATAATCTTAGGGATGGCTCAGCACCTAACAGCACTGACTGCTTTCAGAGGACCCTGGCTTGATTCCCAGCACCCACATGATGGCTCATAACTGTCTGTAACTCCAGTTCCAGGGGCTCCAATGCTCTCTTCTGGCCTCCATAAGCACCTGGCTTGCACATCAAACACAGACATGCATGCAGGCAAAACATCCATACTCATTAAAGATATTTTTTCAAAGGACACTGATGGACCCCAACTATGCCTCTGGCCTGCTGACCACAGTGGCACAAAATGGATAAGCAACATTGGCCAAAGCAACTCACCTTTTTAATTTTGCTATCATCTAGACACAGAAACTTAATCTACACACAGAGGAGGAAGAGATGACAAGTGGGAACAGTAATCCATCTATTACTGTGTCATCGCAGAGAACTAAGTGTGGGAACGAAGGCTAAGAATGAGATTTTGAACAATAGCTACCTCAGCTTTTATATATTGCTAGATTTTATGGGGTTAAACCTAGTTGGACATGCACAACCATCTCATTAAATAATAATAGGTGATATCAGTATTGGAAGGCAATATTTCAATGCTTTAATTTTTCTTTGAAATCTCTAAAAATGTGTAATTATATACAAAAGTGTAGCGCAGCTTCCTAAAGCCATTGATTCAAATTTCTTGCATACATGTTCATGTATCTGTTCCCTTACTAAGACTCTCTGAATAGTAAAGTTTCTTTATTGTATGTTCATCTATGCGAACCACCCATAAATGTGCAAGGGTATTATATGTGACATAATTAAATCAATTATTTACAAACAAGCAGGAAAATGCAACTAAAGAAAGTCATTTCATACTTACTGGACATATCATTCACCTGGAGAGATGATTTTTCTATGTCTGGTGAAGTCACTGGAGGTTCTAAACTATTTATTTTCTTAGTATATTTTCCAAGTGTATGTGTGTGAGAGAGTGTACACACACTCACACACACAACACACTCACACACTGTGACACAAGTGTGGAGACAGGAGGACAGTTTGCAAGAGTCTGTCCTCTCCTTCACATCTGAGTTCCCGTGATCAAACTCAGGTCATCTGGCTTCAGCCATCTTGCCAGCTTCTGGTTCTGATTTAACTGTTAGGAGTTGGAACAAGGTTGAAAAGCTGTCCAAAAGTTAAAAAAAATGACTAAATTAATGGTTAAATTGAATGAAAAGAGACTAACAATAGGAATTGTCTTACCCATGTGGTGAGCACTGGCGGTGAGGGAATTTCCTTGCAGACTAGATAATTTATATGACAATGATAAACTGAGCCTTCAGAACACTGAACAGAGTAAGAGAAGTGGATGCAAATGAAAGCTCCCCAAATTGAACAAGGGGTGCTCAGTGAGGAATAGCAGAATTATATTCTCTTTGCTCCCTTAGCTTTCCAGCTTACAGCTCAAATCGGACCCATAGGAAGCCACTGCTTTTAGTTGCTGAGGTACCTATTGTAGACTACTGTTCAAAGCAGCTTGACTAGCAGGAACTGTTATTCTTTATGAGAAGGGGCTGAGTTCCCAGGACATCACTGACATGCACGGAACAGTATAGAAGAATAAATACTGCAGGAATCTGGCTTACTTACAGCTCTTCAAATGTAAATCATCTCATTCCCTTCAGAGTTTACTTGTGTACAAAATGCTATAAACCATTAACGACTCTGCTCTCCATGTGTTCCCTATGACCTTTCTAGAAGCTCTTTTTTCACCTTTGCTAAGACCTGAAAGGAAGAAAGTATGTCCCAACAACCAGTGTCTCGTAAATGTGTTGAAGGAAGATCTGAAGGGCTTTTGTTTTGTTTTGACTAAATGGCAACTAAATAGTGATTGTTCTAGTAGCTTCAGCTGGTGCTGGTGAGGTCTGAGTTAACTGAACTTGGAAGAGTAACCATGGAGACTGGCACATGGTTTCTGATTCCATTAATCTTGCTGAGATTAACAGCAAATCCCCAGGGAATGTTTGCAGTGATTCAGAAATAAATCATCTCTTCACGTGTGTATTACTTGGTGACAGCTATTCTCTTTAAATGCACATCTTCCCAACAAAGGAGTCACATGGTTCTTCTAATCAGGTGATGAGAAATTCATCCCACCAATAAGAAGTCTTGCAAAATGCAGCAGATAAGCAAGTCACAAACGTATATAAATACTACATACACACGCAAAAATGAAGATTTATTCAACAAAAACGTGCATTGCCTTAGTAGACATGTTAGAGGAAGGTTATTTACTCCCAGTTAAAAATTGACTTATGTTGAGGCTGGGGTGTGGCTCAGGGGTAGAGTGTGTGCTTAGTGGGTGCTGCCTCACAAGTCCAACCTCAGAAATACCCCCAAGAAAAATTACTTGTGTGGGGCCTCAGCCTGCAAACAGGAACTAAAATTAAAGTATACAGTTCTTTAATGAAAAGCTTTAATTATCATTTAAATTATAGGAACCAAAATGGATGAGTTGAGTGGAATTTAAGAAGCAGATGTTCTAATCACTCTTGCCTCACCCAAAGCTGCCCCCTGACACTGGTGATAAGAAGCCAGAGTAACCAAAGCCTAAGGCAAACATGGCACATTCACAACCCTGGTAGCAGGCATAAACTCACCCAATTCTGAGGGCTTATCAAACTTTTGCTCTCCTTGGCACAGATGCCACAGATTACAATTTTCATTTTGCTTTGATAGCATCCGTGGGCTTTTAAGTTTTAAATCCCTGTATTTTTAAACGAATTATCCTTTCAAATTATAGGATAACTATAGAAAATACTAATTCCACATTACTTTTTGGTGTTGTAGAGCACACAAAACTTCAAGTATTTATTACAAGCAGCCAATAGGAAGGAGGAGAGTTCCGATATCCAGAGGAAAAAATGCTTTTCTTTTAGCGCGTTGTTATGCATTGTTACAAATTAAGAAATGTCCGGCTGTATACAAATGGGTGATCGACAGTGCTAGTATCCTGTGTTTCAGCAGGGGACTCAGTAGCAGAAGGAGGGTACCCAAGTGTGTTTCACTATAGAAACAAGCATCTATCCACTGGGTAAAGAACAGCAGTGGGTACCGAGCTCAGTACCTTCATGACCTAGTCAAGGTGTCAGCCTCGGATGAATTTACACAGTTCACACTGTGGCGCAGGGTTCCCAAGGCACAGGAGTAACACCCGATTCACTCGGTTCACATTATGGGATAAGTTGGCTGAGGGCAGAGGACTACTATAGTTCATTAAGTAGGCATTGATTCCCAACAAACTAAGCCATGTCATCGACCGTCCTGGTACTAACCCCTTGCTCTTACTGACACAATTGTGACAGGCTCCTATGAGCCCCAAGTACCCTTCAGTGTCTGATTTCTAACTATACTGTTGGGATTAGAACATGCCCCATTAAGGTGAAAACTCAAGTTTGAGATTTTCCAAGAATTGGCTCACACTTGGTGCACAAGACATAAATACAGAGAGATAAATATTCCAAAAAAAAATACCTAAGGAAATTGGTCAGATTTTAGGTCCTCTGCATGAAAATGTGAACTTTCATGGCTAAAGTATATTAGTGACGTGGCTGAGGCGATGCCATCTTGACCAGACCTACACCTCATTCCATTTCCTGTCTGTTAACCTTTCAGGCCATAACACCGTGAATAGCCACATCCACCTTGGCAACACTTCCGGGACTCCTAGGGTCCTGACTATGACCCAGATATATAACTGTCTGTTGACTGTATAAAACAGAAGTGACCAGGCTCCCTACCTACTCCTCACAGTGACGTCATTGTGATTTTTTAAATGGTACATTTTTTTATAAATGTTGCATCCCTGAGCTCCATCGCCAAGAGATCTTTGTGACAGGAGCCTGCTCTTGGCCACCAGTTTAAATAAAAGGCTCTTATTTGACACTATATGCACAAGTGGTCCTTAAACTTTCTTGCCTGGACAATAACATTAGTGCCTGAGTTATTATACACATTCATATATCTGGGATTTTTAATGATGAGTTTGGCATTAGATTTTTCATGATGAGTTTGTCAATTTTCAAGTTTTCTGTACATAATATGGTGAAAAAATAGGATTTTAGAGCTTATGTTTTTATTTACCTAGTATCTGGTTGTCTTGGGGCTGGAGAGATAGCTCAGCAGTTAAGAGCACAGCCTGTTCTTCCAAAGGTCCTGAGTTCAATTCCCAGCAACCACATGGTAGCTCACAACCATCTGTAATGAGATCTGGTACCCTCTTGAAAGAGACCTGGTCAGTTGTCCTCATCAACTTAGAACATGATTCAATATTCAATAGAACTGCCATAATACGGGCTGCCCATGCACACTTCAGCATTGCCAGGGCATAAATTTCATCATTCACGTGGATGTTCATTATCATCATAGCAAGAGGATGGCAGCACACTGGAGCAGTAGCTGAGACCTACATCCTGATCCTTAGGCACAGAGAGAGAGAGAGAGAGAGAGAGAGAGAGAGAGAGAGAGAGAGAGAGAGTGCTGGGTCTGGTATGGGCTTTTGAAACCTTGAAGTCCAACCACAATAACACACTTCCTCCAACAAGGCCACACTCTCAATCCTTCTAATCCTCAAATAGTGCCACTCCCAGGTGACTAAGTATTCAAATATATGCACACACCTGTAGGGGCCATTCTTTTTCAAACCACAATGGGCACATGCAAATGTCACTATGGGAACATTCTTTTAACTTGTCAGAATTAGAATGGTCATTTCCCCTGGATTTTTCTGATAAACCATACTACGCTTCTGCAGTGTCCAAGTGGGATCAAAATTGTATTAATTTCACTTGAAAACTCGGGCTCAGACCAGAAGAATTCTGACATAAAACCTTATCTCCCTCTCCCTTTCTTCCCAGGAGGGAGAACCATGGGTTCTCACTGAAAGCCCCCTCGCAGCAGCTGACAGCTCTCTGCCTTTTCTTGTCTCCTCCAGTTGAGAACAGCTTATCTCTATTTTCTATTCAGTAACCCTGAAGGACTTGACAATTGTCAGCAAAACCACCTGAGCTCTCCTGGCATGTCTCAGATCCAGCCTTTCAGAGTTTTATCATTTGTTCAGCTTTTCGGGATTCTCATGTCCCTCCCTGGTCAACCACTGGTGATAGATACTCCCACGGAAACTATCCTGCTGTGTGTCCCTCCCCTGGTCAACCACTGGCGATAGATACTCCCACGGAGCCTACCCTGCTGCTCTCACCTAGTAGAAAGGAAGAACATTAAAGAGCATGGTTTCCTCTCCTCTAGGCTTCTGCTCTGGATGACAGTACACTGAAACTTTACCTCTTAAAGTGCTAATGTGTAGCAGGAAACAAAGACATGTTAGGGGCCTAAGACTGAGAAACACGCCAGCTCTCTGATTGTACAAGCTGTGTGCTCTAAGAAATCACTTAACCTCTCTGTACCTCATTTTCCTCCACTGTGAATGAGTGCAACAGCCTCCCCTTCAGTTAGTCTATGAATTAAGTGAATAGGGTGTATGCAAAGCACTGACAACTAGCACAACTGTTATCTAAGTTTCAAAACCAGCTGTCGCTTGTACCATGATCTAGGGGCCTGATCTGAATTCTGGAAGTCTATTCACAGCAAGTGAAAAGGCCAGCCCACTATCTCGTTATTTCATAGTAATGTGACATGTTTCTCTTAACTGTGAGGTGTTAGTACAATAGTACTATGATTCTTAAATTATCATTTCCTTTGTTTCCAAAGCCCTGGTTGCCTTTGCTCCTGGTAGATGTGCGAGTGAGGAAAGTGATGTTTTCATTTTCCCTTGTATGTGTGTTTGTCACGGGGGCAGCAGTTTATAGACAGAGGAACCAACCATTTCAGTGTGCCTGGAACCGAGATGGTTCTGGAAACAAAAGACTTTCACTGCTAAAACTAGGAAGATCTTTTCCCAGCTTAGCCTTACAGCTATTACATGAGCCGATGTAGATCCATGAGAAAAGGATATGGTGGTGCTGATCTCATTAGATACAAATGGGCCTTGCTATAACACCTGCTGCCTTGACTGTCTTTCTCCTGTGCTAGGGTCAAACACAAAGCTTGGCACATACTATAGATGCATATCCTCTGCCACTGAGCTACACATCTAGCTTGGATTTCAGAGTCTACCAGTTCCTTGTAAGAATCCAAGGAGCACAACTGTACTGAAACAATTAATTCTAAATGACAAGCATCAAGGCTTCATCTTTACCATGATCGTGCTCTCTCTAGGATTTCTTCCTCAATTTATGCTTTCTATTTCCCTCTCCTCAATTTTGTGCTTGTTATTTTTCTTATAGGTCAACTCAGATCAAAACATACTCTTGGGATAATGCCCAGGTTATCCTGGTTGGAAACAAATGTGACATGGAAGATGAACGGATCATCTCAACTGAGAGAGGCCAGCATTTAGGAGAACAGCTTGGTAAGACACAAAGTTAAGAAGAAGGAAAGCTTGGTAATTGTCATAGGAGTGTGTGTGTGTGTGTGTGTGTGTGTGTGTGTGTGTGTGTGTGTGTGTGTGTGAAAAGTTTGTCAAGAGATCTTGAAAAACAACAAGACCTGTGTAAGTCACAAGTATATTTCCTCTCATTATCTGTAGTTTTGGTCGAATTCAAGCACAATGAGAAACAAAAGTGATTGCAAGAACTTTGGTCTTAGCTCAAAATAAAAGAAAAAAAATGTTATTTCACAAGAATTACAGGTCTGCCTTCCCTATTTCTTCATATTGTATTGTCTTAAGCCACACACATCATTTTGCATTGACTTGAGTACTTTATTATGATCATTATTGTTCTCAAGTTCCTGTTAAGGAGAGTAATAGCACAGAATAGGTTCAGTCCTAGATTCTGGGCTTCAGGACATGAATGATGAGTCATGGTACTGTTTAAAAACTTTTTAGGGATCAATAGCAACTCTTGAGGGTGCATGTCATAACGTATCCCCACTTAACAGAACCCTTAGAGATAATATCCAATTAGAAGATGTGACAGAGCTTTGGAAATGGCCAATTCAAACACAAAACATACCAGAAGAGGAAATTGCCGCAGAGAGTCGGGTAGAATTTCAAGAGAGATTTGTAGCTGATTGATTCAAGACGTATGTACTCAACACCTATTCTTTGTCTTCTACTGTGTCAGACACCAGAGAGGATGCAAATAATAATGATAATATATGATCACATGGAAAGATTAAAGGTACATACAGCGAAACTAACAAGGAAACCAGAACAGGTCAATGAGGTGTCGATGATACAGAAGGCAGAGACAAGAGGAAAGCAGCAGGCAAAGTGGAAGGAACAGGTAGACAGAGAACACTGCTAGGTGGACCTGTGGGACCAGGAGAGGGACAGGAGGTAGGGATAAGCAAGCAGAGAAGACACCTACTGAGAGGGTGGGTGGGGCTAGGCAGTGCCGCTTGGAAGAGGCAATTGATAGAGAGGATGGCAAGAAGATGGGTTAAATAGCAAGACTTGTTTTGAAGGGTCCCTAGAGAAGAAAAAACAATTAAAGTCAGTAAAAGCAGATGAGTCTTTGTGAGTAAAGGCCACAGAGGAGCACAGACAACAGCAAAGGAAGTTAAGTCGAGAGGACAATGAGCAGGAAAGTTGCCTGGCATGAGCAAGTGAATTGATTTGGGGACAATCTCAGTCCTGCTACCTAGCGTACACATCCATAGAGAGAAGATGACCAAGAGGTCACAGAGCACCTTGACACCAGATGACACAGTCACTCTCCTCTGCCTCTCACCGCTTTGCCTCTTTGGTAATGATGGCCTCAGCTCACATTGATCCCGGTAATGAGTCACAACCTAAAATTTGAAGAACACAGCCATGTCATAGACGATCTGAGCTTTGCCCTATTATTGGAAGCATGGACTGTCGAAGCACAGCCA